>OZ023145.1:12807033-13407033 GCA_963675895.2 Styela plicata
CTGTCACAATTAGGTCAGTAACATCCTCAACTTAATAAATTAGTTTCAGAAACTGAATCTGAAATGAAGGGCTCACATTTTCAAGAATATTGAATTGATATTTATGGTTTAACTCACATAAGACGATAAGAATTTATTGTGTTACTATTCTCCAAACAAAAATCGCAAAGCAAAAAGCTTGATTGGGTATCACAAATCACAAACGTTTCAAACTCATTCCAAATGAATTTTTTTGTTTCAATTTTTATAAATAGAGCAATCAATCACATTTTTTGTTAAAATTTACGGAAATCCTCAATAGTCAATTGTGAGAGAAAAATCACACACAAGAATTAACTCCGTTTTCATAACTAATCGATACTTTCCAGTTTCAAATCAATGTTATATAATTGAAACTTGGACTTGGGGAAAAGTACAGCAGAGGGTAATTGTCGAGTGCAGTATCACATTAGGTGGTAGCTAACTATGCGAACTGATAATGGTCAATTGGTCACTAATGCGCGGTCAGTACGCCCATTTTCTCGTAAATCAGCAGATTCCTATTTGTCAATGTCCAACATTTTATATATCAGACAACCTTGATCAAGCATGATCTATCTGAGCACAAGCGAAAGAATTAATGAAATAGTTTACAATAATAATACACAGTATAGTGTTATAATATCAGAAGATATAAAATGCTTTTCTTTCAATTGAAATTATGGGTGCTTTTGAGCACACAAGACATATATCAACAAAATCATTTCAATTTATCGTTTCCGTCTGGTCTGTCTTCCGCAACCTCTTCTTGCTGAAAAACAAAATGAATCAGATATGCTATAATGCAAAACTAATATTTTATAACTTTTTGTAATCTAATATACAATACCCTGTACTTAGAGATGCTACTTTAGATCGAATATTCTAATAGATTTGATTAATATACGGCTTGCATGAATTGAATACTCATTTTTTTTAGACTTGTTGTAATTCGACAAAATTTTTGTGCAAAAACTTCATGATTTATTTTTATATACTGTACGGAGATTTTATATACTGTATAATGAAAATTTCTGAAATAGAATTGGACTCAAAATTCAAATTGAATTTTTTCAAATCCGTTCTAAGACCAGAAGCAGTGTCTAGAGAGAACCGATTAACGGCCACTTAATAGCAATGAGCTACTAAAAGATGTAGTGCCAGCATCTGCACTCCAAACGGAAAGCATCCCAAATGGAACTGAGCGCCATGGTAAAGTGCAGTGAGTTGTATCTGCCCTAGCCGATGGTAGACCATCTACCACGATTTTGCTTTTTTTTAGTTGTCCTTTTCGACATGCAGGAAATACGTTAGGACTATTCTAAGGCCCGATTCGATTCGAAAACAAATGTACCGTACTTTATTAAAGATCGCATGTTAAACATCCTTACATATGTGAAATCTCTCATATTTTGCTCAGGATACTTTTTGGCACCCCGCTTTGATCGCTATCGGTATATTGCTCATGTTACATGCCAATAAACGCAAAAAAACATTGTTGGACCTGGTCTAGATTCACAATTTAGCCAAGCAATATAGTGACAATCTACTCACTCACCTTAGTTTCACTAGATACAGTTGGTGCTGTTTTACTAGGCACGCTAGTGGTAGTGGATGTAGTTCCACCAGAATGAAGTTCTACAGGTTCATTGGTCGAAGTTCCAGACGTTCCTGCCTCTGCGTCCTAAAATGGATGAAAAAGTTTATAAATCGTACAGACAGAATTTTACCAAATAGGCCAAAAAAAAACACCAAGATATAGATAGTGTATCAAAGGAGAAAATCAATTTTGTCAAGCATGATTCACAGATGGACTACGCCTCAGCAGCGTGTTCCGTCAGTGACTCATGCTTATCAAAAATGTGTGCACGCAAAACATTTCTCCCAAGATTGGGCAAAAACCACAGTAGATATGTTGTTTTGAAATTTTTGAAATAGAACTAGATCAGGAAAAGTTGAATTCCAATTTACATTATTCTACATTGAATTCGAAAATAAATGTAATTGAAGGTGACAACTTTCCACAGCTCAACATGACTTTTCCAGTTTGACCACGCATATTACTTTTAATACAGAATAAGTTGAAAGGCTCTCGCCTCAAACAACCAGACAACATACCTGATTATCAACTTGAGTATATGTCGTACCAACAGTGGGATCGGACATTGGACAAGGATCGGTTTCTGCATCCTCAACATTTTCGACTTCCTCTGGTTCCTAGATATGAATACAAAATGAAAGTAAGTGAAGCGACAATAAGCTATTTTTTATTTGCTTTGTTAGAATGCTGTTGTTCAAACAGATGTTCTATAATTTTTACTCGGAAATACTCTAATATTTTTCTTCATTGTACTAATTTGATATAAAGCAAAATTCCTATGTGAATATTTTACATGAATAACGATATGATTTGTCTGCACAAAAGTAATAACAGAATTCACAAATATATTCTAAGAAACAAATTGGATTTGAAACCATGTGATAAAATTTCCAAGCATGTGATTTCTACTTTTCCTACTTTCTAATTTTCGCTTTCAATACTTCATAAATAGTATATGAAGTATTCATGCAAACTGGTATAAAAACATGGCGTTTTAAAGTAAAAAAAAAAACTATTAAAAAACACAAAATTGAAATTACGTCTTCTGGAAGAAGTTGACAAGCCCTCTGCAATGTCAAACGAGCACTGGGTGATCTTTCTAAGAAATATCCGTTTGATGTTTCATTAGACTGAGCAGGAGGAGACCAGCTATTATAAGCAGAATATTGCATTCCGGCTCCATATGTTCTTCTGTCAAGTTCATCACTCAACCTGTTGAGAAAATAATTTGAGTAGATGCTCACACAAAAAAACTAGACAGATTTGTGTTGCCAACATTATCTTGTTATCATTCTAAGATAAAGTTGACAACAAAAATGAGGCAATTTTGACCTCATAATGTAGATCAAAACCCCAATTTAACAAAAACAAAAATAGATTTTGATCCAAGGTTTCATTGCTGTGGTGTGAAAAAGCTAATTTCTATTATTTTCTTTGGATGGAAAAAAAGCCTTCAAAACTAACAACATTGATCTTCAATAGCAGTGTTGATATTTATGAGGCTTTATGTAGAATAAAAAGATATTTTAATACTTGAGCAAATGATTTATCACGAAATTATACCTCCTTCCTCATAATGGAAGCACTTTTTTTTCGGATGTCTGAGAAGTAATTCACATTCTGTCAGTTCACCTATTTCATATATGTTTCATATATACAAAAATTTGGCTTTTTTAACATATTGGGTAATTCGACAAATTTTGCACAAAATAAAACTACACTGAAAAAATTAATGTCAATCTAGAACAACCCACAGTTGAGAAAAAACATCCCACTAACCATTCAACAGCCCATGTCCATTTCTTTTTCAAATCTCCGTTATTCATCAAAAGTTTATAAGCAACTTCACAATTCGAAAACAAGATTGTTAAACTTTTTATACACTGATACGCACGTTTTGCGTAATGTGATTTTGAACGCTGTATGGTTGCGAATAATCCATCGCGATCATCTGGAATTCCCTTCAGAGCATTTACGATTCTACAAATGGAAGCATTTTTTATAATCATTTTGAGAAAAGCCCTATATTGACTCAATTTTTTGCACGAATTTCATTTTTGTAAGTAGAAATAGGTAGCAATTTTCAAATCAAGAAAAAATAAAAAAAACAGCATGTCCTGGAAAGTGAATCATTTTGAGTGCAAGTGTTCAAATCCTCGCTGCTGTAAAATAAGTGAAAAGATATTTCAGATTTAGGTGTGTGAGAGGTGAATGAAAAAAGAAAGCAGAAATGGTGATATTTGGTTTTAGTAGCACCCAGTTAGATACCTGTTTGAGGAAATATATTATATAAAATCCAGAAAAAAAATTTTTCGTTAAAAAAATATTCAACACCAAAACTGACCCCCTCCCCACACCTAGCCTAAAACTGACTATTAACATTTTTTCTAACGAAATCTATAAGCAATAATTATTACCTTTGAGTCTGCCAACTGTCTTCAATAGTTAGAACTTGTAATAATAGATCTAAGAATGGTCGGAGTTCGTGCGTATACGAGAACGATACATGCCATAATAATTGGCTCAATACTGCAACAGAGAAATGTGGATTCTCCCAACAACAATATCTGAAATTATAGACATAAATATAAAGATATAGTTTATTTTGACACCTCTGTCGATACGAACGTCGATACAAACAAAGATATCAAACTACAGATTTATCAGGAAAGCAAACAAAACCTAAAACAAAGCTTAAAAACGTGCCAGGGAATAACTTTCAAAGAAACATTCGAAGAATGTGACACATTCTGCCAATATCAATTATATAAATATTACTAAATTCGGCGATACATCATACTGGAACCCCCTCCCACAAAAATTCAAATATAAAAATAAAGAGGCTCCAACACACACAAACTATAGTTAAAGATGAAACACAAGCAATAAAATGTAGTAGGGATGTTCAAAATATTGAATTGGATTCGGAATATTTGAAATCATAAATTATTCGATTCGACTTCTGCAACAATTTGAAATCAACAAAAGAATAATTTTGAATTCTTTCAAAAATATGTGTGAAGTGTTACTTAAATTATAAGCTGACAAAAAGATGTCTTTGTTTGTTTACTATATGACTTTTTATACGAATATTCAATTTGATTCGAAAAAAATATTCGATTCAATTCTGAAAACAAAAGTTATTCGATTTTACTCAGGATGAAACTGTACATAAAAAAAATACTTAAAAACAATAGAAGAAAAAATAATAATAAATAAGTAAAACAAAAGACAGGTAAAATAGAAATGAAAGGAAATAAATGCCCAAAAAAAATTGCTAAAAGGATGAGCCAAATTTCTTGAGCCAAATTAAATACAACGTAGAGTGGAAAATTCTTACATGCATCACTTGATTTATTGTCAGAGACAAAAATTACAACACTGGTACTACTTTTTATAGTTACTGATATGAATTATTATATTTATTTTGTTTTGGTATTTGAGATACAACCATCGTAACATAGATTGATTAAAAAACATTTACAATACGATACAATGGTTCGAAAATAATAACAGAAATAAATAGAACACGAACAAATAACTATTTGGTACTGCTATATTTTGTATGACAACTGTATTTAATGATATCACATAGCCAATGAATGTATTAGTCATGCTATTTATTTTGTTTTCCCATATCTACTCGATAGAATCAAACTTGTAAAGTTGCAATTCAATATTTGATTAAAATACAATAATATAATGCTTTTATTCCACAGAAATATAAATTTATTGTAAGCTCTCATTAGAACTTATTCTAACTTCTTCAGACAAGATTAAAGTGCCCTCCTTGTGAATTCACTTACAGATAGAGATGGGCACTTCAGAACAATGAATCTAGGTGGATTCGAAACTCAAAATATTCAAATCCGAAATGAATATTTAAACGGGTATTACGATTCAATTTCTCATTCACATTGACCGAGCGCTTTCAGACAGTCAAAGATGTAAAAGCTGAGTTCGATCACAAATGAGATCGCCAGGACACAGCTTGCTACAAAATTAACAAACTAATCGCTTCAAGGACGTATTAGCGTATTTGTGACATCATACACTGCTAAGCAAGTAGTGAGACCTTGTCTGGAATATTTCAGATAGACAGATTCACTCAGTCGCGAGATGAATGCAGAATGTTGTTGTTTCTGGATTAAATTTAGGAATAGAATTCCGTATTCTGAAACACCCATCCCTACTCACACACAGACTCAGGACTATAAGATGACAAGATGACAGGGTTAGATAGTTCATTGTTAAATATCAATGACTGGCTAAAAATAAATGCGTATAAAAATGGCAGTCCTAGCTATCAACTGTTTAGATACCTCTAAAAAATATATCAATAATCAAACAAAATATCTCACCTCAATAATTTCACAGTATCTTCAGCAGTATTATTGTCTTCAATTATTTTCTTAATATAATTTTTACTTGAAAATAATTTATCTGCAACATTAGCTGGTAACTGCATAAGTGGTTGCTTGATTCCACGATCAGTCATGGGCATAGGCAAGGCTCTGGTCGCTGTGAAATGTAAGTAGTATCAATTATAATTTGTAAGATAAGACCAAAAAAAAGAGTACGTGAGTGGAAAGCAACAAGAATAAGGGATATAATAAAAAGTGTTTTTGAGCATACTTGGGTTGATTGTACTGTAAAATAATGATTCACATTCTAAAATCTTACAACATAAAATTAATCGTATATCCCGATTTTAACGCAGGATTCCAAAATTTTAAATTCCATGGTATATAACTACTCCAATGAGAATATTTCTATTTTGTAGAACGCTTTGATAGTGCCACACTATGGGCACTTAGATAGTACTGAAAAGAAGCGATACACTTTCAGCTCATACATGTCCTACATATTAAGCAAGTTTTTGAAGTATAAAAAGTCTGATTTAAAGTGGAATTAGGTTTCTGGAATAAGTCTTTTCAAACACTGGAAATTTGTATAAAAATGCTTTTGTAATCATGTACATTTGAAATAAATTTGCAAGATTAAACAAAAAAAATAAAAATGAAGTACAATATTTTAGACTACTAAAACCAATATCCTCACGAACAATATTACAAAATGAATATTTTTTTCTGAAAAGAATACAGACCAAATCAAACTTACATGTTTTAGAGCTGTGGTAATAAACAGACACATCACAACATCGAATCAATAATGAAACAACAGCATACAACTTTCCTAGTTCAGCATATTGATATTTGATTGGTGGACCTGGACCCTCGTCCAAAGCAACTTTCATCAACAGATACGGAACATCCATCTTTAATAACTGTTAAAATATAATACGATACATACATTGCTGAAAAGTTTAAGTTTGAAAAAAGACATATCATGATCAGATGGTGCAATGTACAAGTCGTGGCAAATTTGGAAAAATGATGAATATGGAATTGGAAGAAATACTAATTTATTCAAGTGTTATCCAGTATTTTTTATTTTACATATTGTATGTTGAATTATATGTCTGAAAACTTTTCTGGAGTGAATATTTTTATGCAACCCATTTCTCTGGTGCCTAGACATGGCTGGCAGTGGAAATAGTAACTGGCGATTTTGTGAACCAACATGCGCTGACAAAGGTACAATGATCTTCTCATACTGTATATAATAATCGCATAGGCGACTTAAACGGGCTTCGACACAAGAGCCTTAGGGATGAATAGTTCAAAGCGTGTTCTCATTGCTGTACTGGTTGAACTAACTGGACACTAACTACAGTAATGGCCTAGTGGTTAAAATATTGGCATCTCAGATTGAATATCCCGGGTTTGAGTCCCGGCGAGTTTGGCTCGTTAATCCGTACCCACCACTCAGTTCAGGGTGTGATAGTTTGGGTAGGCTAAGCCGAACAGGAATGATCACATCTTTCTAATAACACTCCTCTTACCTGGTGTTTATTTTTTGGACCGAGATTAGCAAACATCAGAAACAATGAAAAATATTGTGTCAAATGACGACCGTTTTCAGCAACTTCTTTATGTAGAAGTAATAATATAGAATGAAGCATATAATCGCACAATGTCAGTTGCAGATGTGGCTCGGAAACTAAAAATATTAATTCTGTGAAAATAACATACAAATGAATACAAAAGAGAGAATTAACCGAGGCAATGAAACTGATATGAGGGCCATATTAAAATTGAAACGTAATTGGTTCAGTTTCGTCAAATTGTCGGACCAAATGTTGAAAATTTCAATTTGACGAGCATAAGCCAATGAGTCAGAAGAAAATATGTCATGACATATCTCTTGCTAAAAGAGTAGAGTTCAAAACAATAATGCTACATATTAGGTCAGAAATCTAAATTCTTTTGAGATTTGCATTCTGATGGTACTAGAGGAAAGAGTCTTCAATTTTCTTTCAATTAATTTTTTAAATCAAATCACTAATGGAAAACAGGAACTTGGTAACTTTATTGTCTTGACTTCCAATGTTCAAAACGACTCAATTTATAGCCCAGTCAGAAATGATTCATCAGTGGCCCATACTTAGCAAAAAAACTTATTTAGGATATATGGGAAAATATGTGTGAATAAAATATTTCTGACAAGATTGAGCTAAAATTCCATTAAATGTATTGCAATTTCGAGCATATTTTGAATGATATTTCTACTAACATAATAAAATGGAATAATAATTGACCATTTATAATTGTATATTAAATCTTCTAATCTTATCATAAAACAGAATCAGACTCTTATAAACATTCCAATGAAAATGGAATTTGTGATTTGATTAGTAAGTAAGTAAATGAATTAACCTCAAGTTGACAAACATTATTATTCTACTCACAGCTTTGACGGAATATCTCGGGTGGAGACACGAAACCATCTCCCATTGTAAAATGCGCTAGAAATACCAACAACTTTGCAAACATTCCTCGTATTTCTGACGAAAGACTTTCCAACAAATATTCAGATATTCTGTGAAAATATTCATTCATACAAATGAAAACAAAATACAAAAGAAGAGAGATGTTTAACCGAGGCAATGAACTGATCAACTGAGGGCCATATTAAAATTGAATACGTAATTTTGCTTCGGTTCAGTTTCGTCAATTTTTTTTTTTTTGATTGTCGGATCAGTTTTCTACACAAAAAAAGAGACAGACAAATGTTGAAAATTTCAATTTGACGAGCATAAGCCAATGAGTCTTGTCAGAAGAAATGTTGCAATGGGCAATATGTCATGAGATATCTCTTGCTAAAAGAGTAGAGTTCAAACGTTCAGTTGCAATAATGCAGTGCCTTCTTGCTGTTTTCCTGATCGTGTTGACCTCGCGTTAATAGACATCTATCAGGGATGGGGGTTCTTTAATTCCTTTGCCCCCACTTTAGTGGCTGCTAGGTGGGTTCAAAGCGAATTTCATCATCAACACTGCTATTTCAATGACATGACATTTCAGACACCTGAAGAAAAACAAGATTCTGTCAACATGGGATAAACTATATCACAATAATACAAATAGAGATGGATGCCCCTTCTACATTCAAGATTCGGATAGATTTCAAGATTCTGGAAGATTGTAATCGAAATGATTTGGTTCAAATTCTATATAAATGCATTTAAATCCTCAAAGAAAACTGGAAAGGATCAAGCTCAATTCGACTAAAAAATATAAAGTATGCACCACTAATAAATAGATTCCAATCACCTACCAGCAATTTAAGGCAAAATCTGTTAAGATAATTTCTGAGATTTGAAACTTCTCTGAATTCATATCACGAGATGATTAATTAACAAAGACCAACGTACTAAAATTAAATAAACAATAGAAATAATGCTACTAACCTGGTTTGATTACTAAACAGAACATTATGAATGAACCAACTTCTTGTATGTTTCGAACATTGCAATAAAATATACATGGTCTCATACCAATCAATCGCTGCGCCACGGACCGTCTTCTTGGTGTGAAGACCTGGAATTTACAGTAAGGGGGTTTGCAAAAAAAAATATATATATGGATTGAACGAAACCGGAAACACATTTGAAGCAATTACTGGTCATTTACCCTTGTTTGCTTATTAGTGCAGAAAGGTAAAATGGTAAATACTATAATCGCTTTTGAATTAAGTCTAAATACACATAATATAAGTATGGGAGTATATGACTGAACTGCATCAATGCTTAAAGAGAGCAAATATAAAATATGGCAAATTTTGTAGAAAAACAAGATATTGTTATGTGAACTGAGAACCATAAGCATCAGTTTTCATGTATTTCAACAAATAATTGGCCTCCTTTTTAATAAACTTTAAAAGAATAAAAAATATAACGAGAATTTAATCAAGATTAATAAACTAGTTAAATATAAACATCTCAACGGTGACGCGAGTACATTGAAATAAAGGGCAAAAAACAATCCTATCAGCTATGAGGTGAAGTGAATGTCTAGCTCACGGAACATCAAAAGCACATGCTTGAAAGAGCAAGAATCGAGAATTGCACATACGAATTTTCATACTCAAAATGTTTTACAAACCCGTTGTGAAAAGAAACTTGGCAGCAAGTTGAGTACTTATCATTGCAAGTTTTTCCGCGTTTTCTTGTAAACCATGAGTTTTATCAGGCATATAGAAATCATTGTTTATTCTCAGCAATCTCTGCATAAACCTGTTAAAATTGGACAAAATTAATAATCTTTATCACATTCAGTGTGTAAAATTTTTCCATTCCATTCCAACAGTTTAGGATGTCAATTTGAATTAAAATATATAACAAGCTGTCTTTTCTTTGATAAGAACAACCAACAATGAACCCTTGAATTAAATTAAATCTTTTTTTCTTTAAATTCAATCTACTAACTAACCGTTCATTCAACCAACTAACAGGTGCTTATATGAAAAAAGCAGATAAAAAAATGCAGTATCAGGAATTGCAATCATAAAACATTCCAAATAGAACAGAAATATTGCAAAAAAAGTACAGTGAGTGGAATATGCCTTGGGCAAAGCAATACCATTTACCACTCATTCACTCCATTGAAGTCGCCTCTTAGACATGCGAGTGATGGATCTGAGGGTCTATAGCACATAAAATGCCAAAGGAGGATAAGCAAGCAGTCTATACACAAACTGTACTACTCTATGTCGTACTAAAAATTAAGTTCCTCGATACATCGTTTTAAAAAGCTAGACTACATTGCCAAAATTACATTACATTATCGTAACATAGTCTACCTTATATGAAAAAATATTTTTTAATTATTAGTAACACTAACACATTTTTTTTATTTTAATACATACGTAAAGTACTCTGGACTGAATTGCATTTTATTATGCATGAACTCAATGTTCTGGTCCTGAACAAGTTGTTCGACATGTTTAGGAAGTTTTGGTCCATTGAATGAAGATCCAAGAGACAAATCATGGAGACTTTTACTCAATTCGTATGTCTTTGTCACGTCAACTCTTTCATAAAAGAGAAGATAAGCGTTCCACCAACGTTTTTGTCTTCTGTATGACATCCTTAAAATGACGGAAAAATTAATTAAATAAGGAAAAAATTAAATTGAATCACTTCAATTATTAAGCTGTTATGCAAAACTTTCAGTCGTCTAGAATATTTTTTAATCACACCATATATTTCGTTTCAAGAGATAATTTGCAAAAGGAAAACACTTTTCCAAGCTTATCACAGCAATATCAGAGACCTATATTTCTGATAATATATTGTATGATATGCATCTTTGTGTGTCATCAAGACAACTTTTTATTACTGATACTAATAAAAATCATGGGTGTATATTATTCAATGTTCATAAAATTCAGAAAGCAATAAACCAAGCTACCTTTTCATCATATGATCAAAAACTTCGCCAACATATTCTCCACCGAAACATTGATTCTTCATTTCATCATCATCAAAATTACATTCCTGTACATCACCATCATCAAATTTATACCATTTGTTTCTGCCGTCACCTCCCTGAAAATATAAGTGAAAAGAAACGAATAGCCACAATAAAAATTGAGTTTTACCAAATTACACTGCTAAATTTCATGACTTATCTAAATTAACAACGAACACTGTGTTGGTTGTCAGTTAATCCAATGGCGAATGCAATTCAATGTCTTGCTGCACATGAATGTGATAACAAGAAATTTTATTGTCAATTTCAAAATGCTTGTAGCCAGCAAACAGTTGCTCATGAAATCAGTTGGTTACATTTCCCTCCACCAACCATCCATGCATAGGAAAGAACAGTGAAATCAACTTGATTAATATGTTTTAGTTTGGATTTCAAGAAACTGGCTTCTCAGCAAAATATAAGTCAAATCCATTCCAACTGATTAACATGTTTTAATTTTTATTTCAAAAAAAAAAGCTTTAAACCTTTACAGTCGAAAATTAAATTTTTACAACATAATTGATCCAAACTTCTTCTCTTGATATAATATTACCTTCGATCTCTGTAGAATATATGAATAATAATGACCACCACTCGCTTGTCCACTATGAACGACAACACCAACTAATCTATATTTTGTTGGAACATCCTCATCAACATCGTCCATGTTTGTATCAATAACCTGAAGAAAAGTAAAACAAAAAGCTATGTGAAACTGGTGCAGTCAAGTGATATATAATGATAGGTCAAATAACCGCCTTATTTACCTAAATTCATGATTGTATATTTGCCAATAACAGATTATACTCTCAAATGGAGGATATTAAAGAATTAATTTTAAATATTATGCCAAATTTTCAGAATATCAGAATCTCCGTCATTTTATGATAATACATTCATTTTGCAGTAAAATATATAAAACAAAAAGTCAAATTATACAACTTAAATTCCACGACTTTACTGAAAAAGGGTGAATTAAAAATATTCCAAAATTTATTAAACCTATGGAATTTTAAAAATAGATAAATATTCGGATAAGAACACCCCCTACAAACAAAAGATTAAGTCTGGCAAATTCAAGCAAGATGCTAGTAACATGCATATTTTAAGTAAAACTTCGTACCATTCAACAGAGTGGGAGAAGCTACTAAATTACTGAAGACAACCCCGAAAACAGGGAAAGGTTTCCTTCATAAGACAATTCAACAAAAAATAATATTTAGCAATTCATTGCAATATAATTTTCATGTTTCTTATGCTAATATTATCCTTCAAAAAAATTCAAAATATCAACACAGTTATTTAAAAGCAGGGTTGAAGATTGAGTGATTGCCACCAGGGATATTCATAGTGAGTCTAATTGATCAACCAGTGATGTGCAAACGAAGTTTTATTTTTATTTTTACCAAAAATAAAACATTTTTGGCAAAAAATAAAACATCGTCTGCAAATCACCAGTTGAGAATTTAGAATCACTATGAAAAATTGTTGATTGGGATATTTTTTCAGGTATAATCATATCTTTTTTGTCAATTACCAAGAACTCAAATTTCAAATTGGATTTCATGCCTCTACAACTTTTTGGGAAAATCTGGAAATTTACGAGCACCGTATTATATTGGTCTCAAAAGTATCCCCATTTCAAACAAAAATATCTCCAAAAGAGTTATATTGATTGAGTTCACCTCTCCTTCAATCTTAGATAATCCCGATACTGTGTATGGTTCCATGTCGATCTCTCTAGTAAATTCAAAGTAATCGTTATATTTTATCGGACATTTTCTATCGTAATCATATTTGAATCTCATCAACTGAATTGATAAAACAGGAGGAAGTTTCTTGAAGCACATTCTCTTCACTGTGTCGACCTGAAAGTTTGATTAAACATATTCATACAGCTCAGTATATCTAAAACAAATATGAATGCAAATCGGAATATTCTTGAAATATATATGAAATTCTAACACATAAAATTAATTTTGCTCAAGGCCTAACAAATCACAAAAAAATGAATAGGTATTAGAATCATCCAAATCAGACAGGTATCTGTCCGAATACCAATTTTAAAAGTGACAACCCGAGATAAAGGAACCATTGTAAGTAGACTAATATGGTACACCCATACATAAACGACATATATGGAGCACACTGGAAGCAGTGATTACGGTAAAAGGAACTAACTAATGGCCCCCAGTAGTAAAATGAAGAACCAGCAACTGCGCTCTACATGAAAAATCTAAGAAACGACTGGCCTCATAGAAAAAAGTACGATTAGAGCACATCTGCCCTGGTAGAAGATAATGTCTATAATAATAATAATAATGGTACTTCCTTTTAGTCACGTCTTACGACACAAAGGAAATATGGTAGGGCAATTCTGAAACCTGCTACTACTTGTATTAATATAATAAACTTCTTACTTTTTTATTGCAACGTTCACAGGTATAAGCATTATCCCCCTCCAACAAGTCACCTTTAACATAGTTTTCCAACGAATCAATAAGATTTTGATGAAGCAATATATCAATGTTCAGAGGCATAAAATCACCCTCGTTCGAATATCTGAAACATGTATGTGATTTAGGGAAAATATTATAATTTCTTCAATTAAATTTATGGGAACTTTTTTTATAATATGTGCAAATAAATATTAACGACATTAATAATACAGTTGCTTTTTGTGTAGTTCAAATGGGTTAAAATTTAGCTACCCAATAATACAGTCATATCTAAGGCTTTGCATGTGCGCCATTCCCAGCCAACTAAAGCACCAAAAAACAAACTCTTCAAAGTTGGATTTTTTCCAGGGTCTATCCTCCTATTTGTCCACCAGACTTCAAAAAAGACCAATTATGCCCTAAAACCCTAACAGTTTGTTTTTATGGTTGTTTGAAAAATGTCATATGGACAGAAATGACATAACAATATATTCCACCAAAATCAGACCTAACAAAAACTGTTATTTAACTTCATTGCTGCTAACTTTCAATATTTGGAAATGAAATAAACATCTCATTAGATCTTATTGGGGATGATGAATCCAAATTAACAATCAAAAAAATTTCCATCTCTCAAGGGGGGCTGAGATTTGAAGGGCATATTGAGCCTCATCAAGCCATAAAAAACACACCTAGGCCCATATTCATTATAGCAAAAGGTGGGAGAATTATTTTTATTGTGTATTCAATAAATGTGATCTCAAAGTTGACCCTTATTGAGCCCAGCATGTGCTACCATTATTGCAATAAATGACCTGTAAAGATTTCTCTCTCGCTCTCTCTCTCTCTATATATATATATATATCCTTGAACAGTTGTGGTTGAATATTCAAACTGGTAATAATGCTAACGAGAATAGCATGTATGATAATAACAAATAAAAACAAACCTATGTGGGCATCCTTTACAAATTTTTTGGTCTGAAAATCTTCCTCCAAATACTTGTTTAAATAACGGAGGCTGTTTCAGGTGTTTCAGTCCTTCATCTAAATCTTCAGTTATCGTGCTGAAAAATTCCAACGCATCATGCTGCTCTCGGAGATTCACAGGTTCTGTAGAATTTGCCAATCTGATAGAAATAAACAAAGAAAAATGATTACCGTATATGGAAAACCGCTATGTCTTAGATTGGTCTTCAACTGAACAATTCAAATCAATAATCAAAGTATACAACAATGGCAATCACAAAAAGTCCTCCCTGAATCATTAGGCCTTAAATACAATTTTATTATTTTTGTATTTTAATTCATTCTAAACAATGGCGAAGCATAGTCTAGAAGGAACCAACTGAAGGCCATATGGGAAGGGCTGTTACACAATTTAAAGGAAAACATCTCAAATAGAAGTGAATTGAAGCCATTTAAAATTGCAGTAAGTGGTTTTTGCAGAGGGTGAGAGTAGAACCATTTACTAATTCTTTGTTTCCCTCTTGAATGTATGCAGGTAATATGTTGGAGTAATTCTGAAGCTCACAGGTACAAGGCTTTATTAGAAGTTTATCAACTTCTTGTGAAGTATATTATATCATGAAATATTTTGGTTGAGTTGCAGAGTTACTTTTTACATGCCGTCAGTCAAACAATGAACGCCTTTTAAAAATGTCAACCTATGGACATGTAACAACAAGACAGAACTACGATTTTTAGTTCTCGCGTCTTATTAAAACCAAATTCATGTTTCAATTGGTCACAGAGTTCAAATAACAATGAGTGAAACAGGCTGATCAGATCAACAGAATGTGGACTACTCTACCACACAAACACAGCTGTATCATTTCGTGATATCACACTCACTAAAAAATTATAATATTTATTCTTGAGTACCAGGCTGTAAAAAAATTATTCGAAAGCCTTTAAAATCAATAACTAATTTTTAGGTTTTATGATCCATTTAAAGATGACATAAAAAATTTTAACACACAAAGAAAACAAGATTCTGTCATTCTGACGTCATATGAAAAAGATACGACACTTGTTTATACCAAAAATAGAAAGATACTCAAAAACAACCCGCATCATCCTCAAATATAAGAATTTTGAAAGCCTGTTTTAATGACTAATATTATAGTCCTCTTCAATTACATTAAAAGTACAAAAGCTTAGATATTATAGACATAAGGGAGCAATGAAATTATTGCATTAAAAATTGATAATGGTTTACATAGAACGAATCCCCCTATGCAATAGTAAATAAAATCTCTCTAAAGATTTTCGGATAATCAACGAATTTCTAATGAGACAATGACATTACTCTCGAGAGTGTCTTCAATTGATGAATTATTCACAGTTTATATAACATTTATCATAGACTTATGTGTGGACATACATAGGCCACTGGTAGAATATGGCTCAAAGTTGAATTTAACAACGGTACATACTTGCTGGGTGGAAAGTTCAATTTGTTATCAAAGAAAAATCTTCAAACATCAGACATGATTGAATTCGGAGGTACATTTTAGTCTTGTGTGATCATGTAAGATTCGGATATAAAAGAAAACTTTTGAGGTTTGAAGGATAATACTGCCGAATACACTCATTACTTAACGATAAGTTCAAATCACATATATATGCGTCTATGGGATAATAATCATTATTTATTTATACAGACTGAGAAACGTTTACGACCAGAAGAGAGGAGCAAAGAAGTTGTAGCCAATATTTTTTATTGTGCCTACAGGAGGCTATGGCAGGGAGAGAAAAAAGAAAAAAGTTTCGAAATGCCAAAAAAGCATCCAAAATGTCAGAATCTCTACTGATAAGATTTTAAAACTGTTACAGAAAGTAGACAAGGATTGTGATGAGTGGATAGATAAAAATGAAGTGTGGATTATCGATACGGGATAAAATTATGAAAACTTTAATGGTGTATTTTGCAATAATGTTGTTATCCATAAAACAGTGTAATTGTGAAAATGGTGAGTAATCAAATATCCAGTAAGTTCACCACAAGATATTTTGTTTGGTCAAGTACAAGTATAATTTTTCTGAATGGTGGGTGGTATTTAACAAAATCAGAATTTATAGAAATTAGCATGAAAGTAAATAATTCTATGAATTCAGCTACTGGAACTCAACTTTCAATTGAACAAAATTTTCTGCTTTTGAGGATCTTATTCATCCAAGGGGGAAATCTGACACAATCATATTTGCTTTTTGCTATTGTTATAGCTGCCGGCAATTTATTGTGCTGTCAAGGCATAGTCCATCTATCGTTTATGCCTAACAAAATGGAAATTCTCATTAAAACAAAAATATTAAGTTTAATTATTATTCTAGTCAATATACTTAGAAATAGAATTGCATTTCAAGAAATCAGATAATCAATCAATCAAAAAGGTTTTACTAACGATTGTCAAAAAAAAAACATTTCAGATTTTGCGCTGTCAAATTAAGTATATATATATCATGATTTACGAACCATTCCAGAATTTTTTTTCCTTTTTAATGAGCCAATACCTAACTTTACTACATTTTCTACTGTAAAATGTCACGATTTTCACTGGTGATCCACTCAAAGAGTGGGTATAAAATGCACTGTAACAAAACTGCAACTGGTCTTTGACCTATTTGGTCAAATATGGGTTTTTGATGGAACGCCGCACCGCGAAGGTGCAGTGCATCAACAGTCCATAACTGACATAAATCTCATCAATATGGCTTTTTTCTTTGGAGATATGCAATTTATTGTAAATGACCAGTAAATTTACTGTACTTTTGTTACAGTGTAACTATATGGCCTACCAACAGTGATGATACTAACTAATAATATACTAATACTAAATATATTATCTTATAAAGTAGCTACTAATTTTGCTACACTGTGAAAATACAATACTTTTTCAGGGCAATGGGGAGACTGGAAAAATTTAGAACGATGGAAAATGTGTCTCGGATCAAGATTTAGGTATAATTGTACTAGAGGACCTCATTCTAATCCAATTACTGACAAACACATGGTTTGTAGTCAAGGATTATTTTATCAAACAATAAATGAGGTGTTGGACGGATGTTTCGAATGGCAGAATGAAGAGGAAGGATCTACAATATTCAATCAATATTATGAAGATGACAGAACTTTCCCAAACGATAAAATCGAACTTGCAATTGCAGAGATTGAGGTAACAAGTTATTCTACATGTTGCCATGACTCCAAACTGAATATACACTTTGGTGATTCGTTTAAGGTCTAAAATAGGAGAATTATCAATTAAGTGGCGCTTTAGCATAATATATTTTAAAACATTTGTTAATATCATAAAAAATCAGCTATTTTCAATACCAATTTTCATATAAAAATATCAAAATTGAACAACACTCGGAAAAATTCAATTATTGTTTGGCTAAACAACAAAAAAGCCACAATCTTAACAAAGTCTTTAATTTTATTTAAAATTTAAATTTTATTTAAATGCAATTTGAAAACTTGCATTTAAAGAAAGAAAAAAAAGATACCATGAATATACTGAGAAAAAGTTTGTATGGATTGCATCGATAAATTGCAGACCTTACACTTAATGAAAATCCCTGTCATATCTGTGACCATTGGGCTGTTCTTTCCAGATGGTTTTTCAACTTTGCTCAGAGTGAATTCCAATTTATAAAAATATATATAGATATATATATTTTGAACAACATGTAATAATTTTGCTTCAGATATGATCATTGAGTACGGTACCCAAAAAAAAAAACTCAAGGCAATATTCACAAATATATTTCAACTATATGAACATTGTACAGTCAAAAGCATATTACTAGGGATAGCTGGAAGTAAATTGCTTTTTTCTAAATTGTATCAGCTTATAATAAACAAAACAAAACATTTAGCGAAAGATATCAGTTATAAAAATAGTAAAGACATTTATTTTTCTAAAATATATCAATTTTTTATCCTATCGATTTTGAATCCTTAGAGGAATCAAATTGAAAAATATATGATTCGACAAAACATGAATTAATATTTCTGATATACTAACTATAACTACACTGTTTGATCATAATTTATAGTCAAAAGGTGATTGGAATGCTGGGAAAAGAGGATGGTCTAAATGTTCATTGGTCAGAAAATTTCAGAGGCGAAGGATGAATATATACAACAGACGTGGAAGACAGAAACGAGTTTATCATTGTCCGACAGACAATAGTACAACATGGAAAGAAGAAGTACAACATTGTTGTGCAGGATCATGGACGGAATGGAAAGTTACACAGGAATGTCCAGAGTGTGGATGGGGAATCAGAAAATCAGTCAGAATATGTGCTGTACCTAACTTAGCATTAGAGATAGTAAGTTACAATTTCAGTATTCTGGCAGATTTATATCTATCAAATGATTTTTTATTGTTGAAATTCACTTCAATCAAAACCGGATTAAAAACCACACACGTACTCAAAACATAGTAACATCTGAATTCTCAAGTCGAAACGTTGCAAACAGAAGGATATAGTGAGTGGCATCTGCCATATCCGATGACGAAATTATCTAACCCTTCTTTTCTTCATTTTTGTTGACTCTTATGAAGCACAGGAAATACATTAGGGCAATTCTAATTGACGCAATGCCCGAACCTAAAAGGGTAGGGCATATCATGTGCGAAGAAAGTTAGGATTTTTAAACTAAAAAAATTTGATGACACTTTTCTGACATATCTGGCTGATTGTGGAGTAAAATCCTAATCAAAATTATCAGAGTATAAATAACTATATCAAAAATGATCAGAGTATAAATATTATTTAATAGGAGAAGCTAGCAAAGAAAAGAGAATTTCTGAGTGAATGGCAACATCAGGAATGTAGAAGACAACACTGTAAAATGGTCGGAACAAATTCAGTGAAATTGTGTGATGAAGTATGTTCTAATAATGATTGGCGGGAAAGTACGTCATGTACAAGATACGGAAGACAAGCTTATGCTGGCGAATGTTGTATCAGAAATTACAAGGGTAAGTGGAATTAGGGAGGAATGAAGCCTTCTTTTCTTTCAAGTGTACAAATCTTTATTCTGATCAACAAAACACTAAACTACTAACTCCGCTATTCCATAGTGACGTCAATGATTTTGGGGCTTTTTGAACAGTTTTTTTACTGCTACATACAAGTGATATTTTCAAACTCAAAGCTACATTGATATGATTTTATACCTGGCAAGAGGAAAAAGACTAACATTAAAAAAGGCATAGGTATCAGGGACTTTTATTGTGTGTGATTTATCACTAGATGAAAAGGCTTTTCAGATTGAAGTTTTTCTCCCGGGTGTCTTGACACACTGCCAATACCAACCTATCACTTAATATGTTTTTGGAAAGACACTGAAAATCCAGTTAGTTCAACAGCAAAATAATCATGGCTTAATGCAATTTGACACTAACGACGCCATCAACTTTAAATTTGTAATATATTATTCAAATAATCTCAGACATGTTTTAAATCACTATGAACTCAGACTAAGATATTTTCAGTTTAATTCAAGGACTTTGATGATTTGTGTATGTACGTGAACGTGATCAATGTAAATGTGAACTATTTTTCTACTAGGAAAAACGGTTGAATTAAAAATTGACCTAAGGTTGTCAAAGGGTTACAAAATCTTATTTTCCATAGAGTGTTCGAAGTGTTCATGCCATATTCATATTTCATAGCTGCAGTATTTTGAACCTTTTTCTACAGTTTGGTTGTCAATTGACACTCAAAAAAAAACATTTCAATCTCCTGACGAATCGTTTCAAATATTGCCCATTTGCTAAATTTTCTTCCAATGGCAGTCAATTGATTCTGCTGTCTTAGTAGCTGAGCAGCTGACACACTCATTCGCCAGTCTGGATATCTTCTAAAGAAGAGCAATATTTTGGCATTTTTAGTAAAAAAAAAAATTAGCAAAAGCAACAGCTTTTTCAGTCCCATCATCAAGTTTTGATTCTTTTTTGTCAATCTAACAATACCATTTATTTCACAGGACTAAGGCCATCATGTGGACTAGAACGACGAATAATGAGTGATAGCGAAAAGTATAAAACTACAGCCATGGTTGCAATTATACTGGGAGCTGAAGCTTTGTTGATCATAATAACAGCGATTATTATCGTGTTGTACAACATCGGAAGAATGCCCACAGTGTTATCGAGCGCTCTGGGAGCATGTTGTTGTGGCTCTCCAGGCAAAAGTAAGAAATATAGTCCAACTCCAGCAACGAGGGAACTTGTGCGAAGAAGCAATGATGACAGTGCAGTACATGCGATCAGAGTTCCGAGAAAGAAACTAAGGCTGGCTGCTCGGAATGTACAGGAGTTGAACAGATTCTTGGATATATCTAAAGACAACTCATCATCAGCAGTAGTATAACTGGAGAAGAAAATTCGTAGACAATACATTTAAGGTTTTAGACTCTCTCACTCTTGATATACTTTTATAAAAATGATAAAAAACTTTCCTTATCAAAAATGAGAGTGGCATTATAATTTATAAACATTGAAATTGTTGGAACATTACTACAGAATTTTAAAAAAAATATTGTCTACACTCACAGTTGCAAAAACAGTCTTGAATTCAAATAGGTTAAATAGGAATCTAACAAGTAATATAGGTTGACAAAATCGTACCCTTGCCGACATTGGTTATTTTTTTTACCGGCATACCACAGCCAAAACGTCGGTATTACCTGTACCCGTATGTTACATCATTTTCTGCTATCATAAAGCATGCTATTGTGGCATTTCAAAAAGCTGAGTGAAGTTCAAATGAAGCATTCAAGTCAGTGCAAGTGGGCAAACTACCCATTTTTCTTTTTACTTGGTGCGATACTCTATCAATCTGAAACCGTTTAGGCGGTACTATGTCACAAAATCCCTGCATCATAACCAACTGGCATTGTGACGATTGACGCGATATAATATTTTGGAAAAAGTCAATACAGATAAATCATATCATATCACTACCCCGTTTCAGATGTTATTTAAAAAAAAAACTAAACCCACAGTTACTGGTGCACGTGCCACTGTTACACACATTTATTTTTGTATGCTATTTGATTATTTCGTTTTTGTGTTTATAAACAAAAGGTAAATAAATGCCTTTATAAAGCCACAACAAATTAGATGGAAATTTTTCTGAAAATCATTGGAAAAATATAAACCAGTGAATCTGTAGATATTTCTAATACAATCATCAAACAAGTTGTTGATTATGCATGAATTTCTTATATAGTGTTCACAATTTTTTGCTTGCTGGAAGATTACTATGAATGATTTTTAATAAAACAAAACATAATATTAATAAGAATTCCATATATAGAAAATAAAATAGATTTGGAAATGTGAAATTTAAGACAGATACAATATGATAAAATCGATTCTTTAATAATACCAAGTATTTTTTCAGGTGTAACGACGTAGCAAATGACTACACTTTGACATTGCAGATTTAACTGCATGACCCCAAAAACTACAGTATAGAGCCCAACCCACACAAATTTCATCCTTTTTCGGTGATCAATATGATAAATAAGCGAACCACAAAGCAAAACGATGTTGAAACAAGAATTTACAACAAAATTTAATTACAAGACCGATTCAAATTGGAGAAAAAGACATCATTTTGATGGAAATGGCAACGGAACATGCATATTGCATATATTTAGAATGACTGATATAATCGGCGTGATGAGCAGAATTATAGAGCGAAAAAAGTATGGTCAATATATTGGTTTGCTTATTTATCAGACAGGCTCTAATGCAGTCCGAGCAAAATTATTTGAACATTCCAATCCATTTCAACCATAAT
This sequence comes from Styela plicata, assembly GCA_963675895.2. Lineage (NCBI taxonomy): Eukaryota > Metazoa > Chordata > Ascidiacea > Stolidobranchia > Styelidae > Styela > Styela plicata. Next base: position 12,829,793 of record OZ023145.1, read on the forward strand.
TCAGTAAGAGCCATGAGTCCTCCAGCAACGATTAAGAATTTATGAACGTAATCCAATCTATAACTTGTAATAAGTCCTAGTATAACTGTGCTTAAAACTTAAAATTCTCTCATTTTCCCAGTAGCGGAGAAAATCACCTGTCTACTAGTGACAGGCCTGAAATGCAAAAGATTATCAACTGCAAACCAGACTGATAGAATGGTGGTTACTATCACACCAGGATAAAAATGAATTCCAACACTAGAAAATTTTTAAAAAGCAGTCAATATTCGAAAATATATCAGTGGCTAAAAAAATTTTAATCAGAAAAAGATGCAGAAAAAGATTAAAAATCATGAAATAGTAGTATTGATGATTTTGAAACGTTTTTGCCAACCCTAAGAAAATTATATGAACATTTCGACCACTTGAAGAAAACCTTGATTCTGTCACCGCACAGTGCACACCGCCATACCTGAAATGCTTCCAAAAAGCTTTAGGAACAAAATATTGCAGTTTGCTTTTTGCAAGATGTCCAAAGATAGCTTGGAAATGATGAAGTTGGGTACAGACGTAATCAATTCTCTCTTGAGATTTCGATCCACCCGGTTTAGAAGAATCATCATTCGTAGATTTCGAAGTATCGATGATGTCGCTAGAACCTTCATTTTCTTCTTTTCCCTGTTTACAGAGCATATGTTATAGAACAGCAACATCTATGTGTGCTGACATTACAATACATCCTAAAATTTGATTTTGCAAATATCTAACTAAACAAGAATTTGAATATACTTCATTGAAGTTCGTTCCAACCAAGGCCCAATAGCAGTGCCTGAAACGAACCAACTATCGGTCCCTCAAATGGTAAAAGAGCTAATACAAGATGTAGTGCAAGCATCTGCACTCTGAGCGAGAAAGCGGTTCCCAAATAGAACCGAACTGCCATGGTAAAGTACAGCAAGAGGTATCTGCCATGGGTGCCTGGAAATAAAATTTTGTGTGTGTAATAATGCACAATTAGCTTTGACCTATAGATTCAATTTTACTCCACAAAAAGGGACAACATGTATTAGGGTTTTAATATATATAGGATATATTTAAAAAAAAATCACAATGTGAGTCATATTATTTCACACAACTGAGATTCTATAACTGAACCCCATTATTCCTAAAAAATGCAGATTTGGATTCAGAAAGTTAATCAATCCAAATACTCCTAACAACCTATTCTGAAACGCCTATCTCTAATACCCGTAGTAATCTCACTGGATAATATGGTCAACTGTAGCATTGAAAAATTAAGGTTGCTAGTTATACCTCAATCACTCTATCTTGATCTTTATCATCAAAACCTTCATTTTCACTCTCGATTGCTTTCAAACCATATTCAGTATTATCGACCTCCAATATACCATCTCGTATTGTAGGAATCATGAACAATTGTTGAATCACTGCATTCATATAACACGTAGCTCCAGCATTTTTCAACCCAACAAAACCGTTAGAAGGACATTGTCCGACAGGAGGCAAGTATTCCCACTCTGTGAGCGGTTGATCATGTTCTGAATAAAATCAAATTAGTAATAAAGCAAACTTTATTCCATTAATAAAAATGTTTCCAGATACATGATTCAAGCATAGTCCCAATGCCACAGTGGCTGGATTACAATACTGCACATACTGCTGCCTGAAGTTGAAACTCAATCCAGTATTGGAGCTCTACTCTTTCTGACAAATGGTATTGGGAATCTGCACTTAAAAGTGGCATTTGGGTTTTGGGTGTAATGAATCTTACAAAATAAATTCTTTGGTAAATTTTCTGTCAATGGCATCCGAAGTACCCCGGTATCTCACATTCTACATTAGAGATTCTCTTAAAATGTGCTTAAAATACACAAATATAGGCTATAGATTTATCATGCTAACAAAGTACAATATAATTTTCGTCTTCAAACGCAGAAGTTTGGTTTGTAATAAACATACATCGACGATGTTGATTCGGTAGAAATACTCATCACCAGATTCAATAAATGAATGTGATACAATAAATATTGATATCAGAACATACTATACAACTTTAAAATGATAATAATAATAATATAATATATACTATACATCAATATAACTCTATTAATATCTATCAGAAGTTTTTTCAACTTACTAATATGATTTTAACGATTGAAAATACATTTGAAACGACTTCTACAACCATACTATACCTGAATAGAACATCTCTGAAAGCATATGAGCCACTAGTCCCAAGTTGGGCACACTGCCATGACACAATGCTGCCAGACAATCAAATGCTGCTGATATTGTATTTGGAACATCACAAATTGGTTTAACCATGGCAGGCGTGACAGGAGCGGCACCGAGACGATGCCGCATTAACTTGCAAGAAGCAGGAAACAAGAAGTCCTCAATGAGTTCCTGCATTAAACACACAAAACAAGGATGATAAACCTGATATTCGGAGTATGAGAAATCGATGGATCGAACCAGGGTGACAGAACCTTGTTTTTTTTTGGTGTCTAAAAAAGATGCTTCAAAACCATCAACACTGCTATTTCATAGAATGTTGTTAGAATAGAATTAGAAAGAACATTTTAATCTTATTATGAATTATTGTCCTTTTGATAATTTTCTTTTTTGTGTGAGTTATATTCTTTGGAATTCTGAGCAATAGAACAGCTGACATCCTGCCAGTTTATATCCCTACAATGCAATCTATCAGAGGCAGGTATGTACCGAACTAGAATATCTTACCAAGAAAAGTAAAAAATATCAAAAACAAATATAATATATAATCAGATACTACAATAATGAACTAAATCTTGACTTTAGTTATATTTTCAGAATTTAAATTTTGTGAATACTAACCCAAAAAACAATTACAAACAAAAGTTAATTGTACCTTGATCAAGCCCGGTCCAGTCTTTTCCGATCCAACATATTTTTTCTTGTCAGGAGATAAAAATGACAACAATTCTTTACAAATACACAAATGTCCAGCTAGCAGTGTGTTATCAACTGATTGCTCATCTGCGGCTTTGGAATTTTCCTGAAAATCAATTTGATATTGAAATTAGATGAATTTATACTTTATCTGCTAATTCAGGGGTAGTCTTCCTTAATTTGTGAAACTGAATTGTGTAAAGTATATAATGTGACTTCTCTTAAGATCTATATAAAAATCAAAAATGTACCCAAATATCCTCAGAAAAAATGAATTCAATTGGGTGAAATTAATAATATTCAGTATATTATTTTTGTCTGATTCAAATATCTGATTTTTCAATTCAATTCCAACGATCAGATAATGGATTTAGGCGCGATTGTCTAATGGTTAAACATGTTGACATCTCATGTTGAAGATTTCGGGTTCGAGTCCCAGCTCGTTAATCCATGCCCACCACTACACCCAGGGTGTAATAACTTGGGTAAGATAAGCCGAACAGGAAAAGATATATTTCCAGCAATTTCCACTCTGTCTGTCTATCAGTGACTGCTGGTACAGGGTCGTGGTCAAGGTGACCTAATACTGGATATAGCACGATCTCTTCAACAGATAAAAGTACCAATACAAAACTACATATTGTACAAATATATATACATTGTTTTCGTTCTCAATTCCGCCGACATTTGAACGTCATTTAAAACATACCCTCACTCTCTTTAACCACTCAATTTCATTGTTGAGTAAGACTTGAGAATTTTGGAGTTGAATATTAGCACAATATGCATAGTTCAGTAATCTACACAACAACATGAAGAATTCCGTTGACTGTAATGCATATTCACGAACAGTGCTCTGTAAGTAAATAAGTGAACAATGTAAAATACATAAGATTAAAAGTAGAGAAAGAAAACGTTGTCATTTTCAATGTAAGCAATGCACGTTGAATCAGATTTTAGTTTGCCAAGCATGAGTCACAGATGGACCGTGCCTAATAAGCACGTTCCGTCAGTGACCCATTCTTGACAAAATCGACTTCGCTTAAAATTTTCTACTTAAATTGATGGGTTTGATTATTACTATTGCTTTTAACAAAATTTACTCTTTAGCGGAGAGAAGAAACCAACTTGGGACTACTTACACGACAAAGACCTACTACATAATGTAGCATCAGCAACTGTACTTCAAGTGGAAAACAATCAATAAAAAACTAAACCTTATTGTAGAGTGCAGTCTATAGTGAGTCGCAACTGCCCTGAGTGATGGAAAAAACAATCTATAGAGTCATCGTTTTCATAACCGGTACTACCAATACAAATAAAGAGATATCACCAGAAGCAAGTCAATTTTGACTGAAATCTACCAAAAATTTTCAAAATATTATAAATTTTATCTGTGGATATTCATTGTTTTATTTTAAAGTTTGATTAAAAAAGAAAAGTATTATTTGACAATTTTTTAAACTAAAATGTATTATCAACTTCAAATATTATTTTATAAAAGAGCCTAGTTTATGAACTACTCAATCTAGCAGTGTAAATCAGCAAAAAATTAAATAATATTCAATAATAGTATATTCCATATTTCTATTTCACATCAAAATCAACAAATCTACTTGTGCTAGGAACCTCGAAACAAATAGGAAAGATAGAACTACTAAAATATTCAAATCGGCTACAAATGGATAACAAAGGTGAGACCAGACAATTGACAACAAAATTTAAAATCCTTTTTATTGTGGTGTGATTAAATTCTAATTCGGACAGGGAGCGTAATTTTAAATTGGGCATACAATATTTATAATTTCCGAAACACAACTTGTTTGATGATTATGTCCAATGAAATTCCCCACATTAAATAAAATTAGGTGCGTTTGTATTAATGTATTCAAAAATGAAAAAATAATGATAAAATATTTATGATTTTTTTCCACCATCTCATAGTTTATTGGGTCATTAAAGATAACGACCGAGGATCACCTATGAATAGCTTGATATGCTTTTAGAATAGTCCTAACCTATTTTCTGCATGTTGTTAAGGGTGACTTAAAGGAAACAAAGATGTGGTAGATGATTTATCATTGCCCAGGGCAGATACCACTCACTACACTCAGCTCTCTGCAACATGAGTGGTCAATACTAAACTTTTTTGAGCATTGAATCAGGCCTTGCCTTGAGCATATTTGATTAAAAAGATGTTTTTTCTGTACTGTACTATGGATTCATTTAATATAGGAATGGTATGAATAAAGAAATAAGCTCTCAGTCAAAAACTCAGTTGTTTTGAGTCAATTGAGTCAAATCATCATTTTAACATTGAAATATGTAATTCCTAATAAATAATAAGGGCGTTACTTGGATTTAATACTTCATGTAAAATTTCAAAAGAGCGTGAATTCAGACTCCAAACACTTACCAAAAGAACCGTGAATAGCAAAGTTATAAAAAACACCAGTGGTTTTGTGCTTCCAACACATTTTGTTGACATCAGTAAAAATTGATCTACAGCAGTCAATCGAACATCTCTGAAAACCATTTTTCAAACAGGTTAATTACAAGATATGCAGAAAGAAGTACTAATAGTGAAACAACCGAAATAGGTTTTCTGAGTGACAATTATTGAGAAATCAAATGTTGTAGTACAGATAAAGGAGATAGGGAAATCTCCTTTTTTCTTTGATTATGTCCTGCTCATACCTTTTTCTAGGTTCGCTCACTTATTCTATTCGAATATTTCCAAACTAATCTAGTAAAAAATTTTATACCATCAATATAGCAAAGTATGGTTAGTACACTAATTATCATTAATAGGCACGTTTGAACATAAATTTGCAGTTTTATATAGTTTCGAAATTGAAGGATAAATCTTCCATAAAAAATTGTATAAAATAGTATAAATAATAAAACATCGATATTACCTGTTGGGACAGAGAAGAAGTAAATCGATAACGAACATCTGCCAGGATTTATCTTTATGTAATGATTCAAGTGCAGGAGGATAAGTAGCAAGCATGATAGTTAATACTTCTAATGCTTCTTGGCAAAGTAAAATACTTTCCAAACTCAATTCATGCATTCCACCATTCTGTAAATGAAATATTTTTTAGATGAAATATTCAGTAAATTATTTTGCTGAAAATATGTAGAATCAAAAAAACTCAATGAGACTGACATACTTCAATAAGTTCAGATCAATAATACTTTATCAATCAGAAGTAGTAAATGGTGCAAGAAATGGTAGATGGCTTCACTATAGCCAAGGGCAGACACTACTCACTGAACTTTATTGTGGTGGTTCAGTCATCTCTCGGAAGTTTTCCACTTGAGTGCAGTTGCTGGTACTACCTTTTGTACTAGCTCTATGCAACTCAAGTGGCCATTAGTTCTTTTTAGCAATGCTTCAGACCTTGCTCAGAGGCAATTTCAACAATAAAAAACTTTTCTGGGAACACTGAGAGTGAACTGCAACCAGATATCAACAAGAGAGACAGACATAGTGACAGTTAGTTGTTCAGACACCCAAAGAAAATAGCTGTTTTCAGAAGGACTTCATTGATCATTGACACTGCTATGTTATGACCTTTTGATAAGCGCCCAAAAAGATACAGTTTGATTCAGTCACAGACTAGAAGGATATCAACTAACCCAACATTCAAAAATATAGATTTCATCAGAAGAAAACTTGAGAAAGAGGCAATATTTCATGATATAAGCCTTACAAGAAGATTAAAATGTATCTTTCTGAGTGTCTGATAGCAGTCAAACTGTAGAAAAAAGGTCCAAAACCATCAATACTGCTGTGAAATAGCAGTGTTGATGGTTCTGAAGCTTTTTTTTTTGTCCATCTGAAGAAAATTTTGTGAAAATTTCGGAACACTCTTAAAACCCCAAAGTTCTACCCCGAAGCCACTGGCTTCAAACAAAAAAAAAGAGATACTCCATTCCAAGTTAGAAATATAAATGTAAGTATTGAAAAAAAACATTTTCTCTATCAATCTATTAACATGTAAAATTTCTTAATCAATACTGTACCAACCTTCTCATAAGCCTCGTGTAATTCATCATTGCTTGCGTTATTATTCATCAAATGTAAAGATCCACTGCCTGAACACCAGGCTAATTTCATCACTGATTTTACGGTATTGAGATCAGGTACTTTGTCTTTCACCTGAAAATCAATTAACAGATTTGACGAAACAAAATTAATCAAACAATCCAAAAAAAAATTTCAAGGATATAAAAAAACAATTGCACACCCTGTGTGTCTAACTAATGGACAACATCTAAGTTGTATACTTACAGAGTAGGTACATTTTATTCTAGTAAATGGGCATTGTTATGAGATTGCGATATAAGCACAACCATAAATGGAAGTGTTGCAACCCCTTTTTAAAATTGTAATATGTTAAAAAATGGAACAATTTCTGAAAATTACGACACATAATATTAATTACAGAATACTACACACTAACACAAGTTATATTTATTTAAATTGTTATCGCTGACATCACATACATTTCTAACATAGTTCACCAAATTGATAATCGTATTAAACAACGCACTTGATGTTGTGTAAACTAAACAGAGCAAACCATCTTTCCAAACAACATACAGCACAAGCTCACACCATCTCTCCAACGCTCGTTTTTTCCCCTATTCCGTTTATTACATTTACAAGAGTCATTGCTTATACATCAGTGGTTCAAACTAAATTAGTTTTTTTTATTTAAAACAAAATAAACACCTGTTTGTGACATTCTTGTCCCAATCTCACAGCAACACTTTTCAACACAATATGAGTAGAAGGGTTGGGGATTTGAGAAAATGCACTCCGAAGTACGGCAGACTGATTGCGAACAGATGGTGACACTTATGTGTGCGGTGATTGACCAGATGAAGCACTGTTTATTTAAATCAAAATAAATACCTGTTTGTGACATCCTTGTCCCAATCTCACAGCAACACTTTTCAACACAATATGAGTAGTAGGGTTGGGGATTTGAGAAAGTGCACTCTGAAGTATGGCAGCCTGGTTACGAACAGATGGTGACACTACTGTGTGCGGGGATTGACCAGATGATGCACTGTTGGCTTCTTGTAAAGCTTCGACAACAGACGCAACTCTAGCTGTAATATAGAAATCTTTGCGGTCAGGAATAGTGTGTTGAAATGCGTTTTGTTGAGCATGAGCCACAGATGGACTGTGCCAAAGAGGAGCAGTCCATCTGTGGCTCAAGCTTAACAAAAAAATTACTGATTACATTTATCTTCTTGAAAATATATACCAGCTGGAGCACGGTAGTAAAATTTAGAAAGAAAAAAATTTTTGAATCAGCTTGACACAAATCTTTAAGATTGTTTTCGCTATGCGTCGAATACAGGATATGGACATATTTATAACTGGTTCAAGCTAAACAACATAACAAAAAGCAAACAAAGCACCAGTGCAAATAAATGTCGTTGTTCATATAAATATGAACGTTGGACAAAATTTTTCTGATGGAAACAAAAAAAATAGTTTTTTGTGTAAATGCATTAAAAAGGTTTCAGTGAAAAAACTCATTTCCATATTTCTTAACAGGTATTCAAGAATTTTAGTCCAGGCGGTAAAAATAATGGGTGAAAGTTGGGTGAAAATATTATTAGACTTTCGCAAATATGATATCCAACAACAATTAACATGATTAATAATTAGTCAGTTATTGTTTTTATCATCACTTACATATTAGGAATTATTGAAAGTTAAATCATATCAAAAACTCAAAAAAACAGTTTCAAAAAGGGAAAAGACTAAAATCTCACCATATGCAACGGAAGTAAACATCAATTTTGCAACTTGCAAGACAATTGTTAAAGCAGCACTAAAAAGAATATTAAGTGAATATTAAAAAATATAATAAAATATTCAATATACTAGATGACATTGATTTATAAGCAATCAGAAATTTCATTCTATCAAGTATAAGTCAGCACTAAAAATATGAAAAAAAGATAAGCTGAATGACATTGTTGCCCATACAATCAGGGATTACATTTCGTATAAGTATGAACCACAAATAGATCAAGCCTTGGCGCCGGGAACCATCAATAATTTCTTTTTTTTTCAATGATTTTCGATTGGAGGAATTGATGAGCAATTTTTAATATTTGTACAAATGTTAATTTGCACAATTTATGGTATTTACGTATAATACAAAAATTTTAACTTCAAATTCTTCTTTATTTTACACAAAATTTTTTACCATTTAGTATGAGAATCTGCTCTGGCGAGAAAGTTATCTCGAACTAACATATCAATGGTAACTTGTATTCCACCACTCAGCAGAAAATTCTTCTGAACTTCAACAGTTTTTTCTCTGCTTTCTGCTCGTTCGGCAGGTAATAACAACGCATATAGAACCTGTGGTAAGAGGAGTGTTAGAAAAATAGTACGTAGCATTTGAAAAATGTGGTGAAATTTTCAGTAGATTTTTTTTATCAAAAATGATATAAATTTAAATTAATTAAAATTAAACATGTTTAGGGAACTGGAATTCTCTATTTTGCACACATTCATTTCTTCATATAACGATTAAAACCTAATTTTTAACTTTCCCAAATTCAAACGAATGAATTGTATGGATTTCCAAGCAAGTTGCTGGTGCTAGATTTTATAGTAGCTCTTTGCCTACTACACGATTGTTAACTTATTTCTTTCAGCTACTGCTTCCAGCCTTGCTTACAACGAATTACATTACTGGTAAAAAAAAACTTGTAAAAAAACTCTTTAAACTCTATTCACTTCGTACTCACAAGTAAAAAGCCATTGCAATCAAAAATTTTCACAAACTATATTATTGTCCAACAAAGCTGAATGATCCAGTTTCAGTTTCCAGTAAGTTTGCCATGCTGCAGTTCCAAACTTTTTTCTCTCAATTCAGGGTTACACATTAAACTTATAAAACATATTCTATCAATTCATAAAATAACATACCTGGAGGTTATACAAAACTTCTGAACTTGAAGGAAGAAAAAACAAAGATTCAATCGCTGCTGATGGTGGTTTAGGTGGAACCGACATCTTGGATTTGGAAATTTCATCAGTTAACTAAAAAAAAAAATTCATACCTTGAAAAATGGTTTTCACAGTGCTTTTCTGAAATAATATCAAAGTCGTTGGTTTTAAAACCGCTCAATCCATCCAAATAATATGACTAGAAACGTTACACATTCAATAGCCAACAATGTTGCTTAGGGGGTTTGAACAGATTTGAAATTCGAACTTATGCTGGAGACTTAAATACTCATTTCTATTTCTGTGATGGGCACAACTTGAAATAGGTTTTTCTCAAATAAAGTTTTATTCTGTCAGGGTTGAGGCACAGATGGACGGACGGCACCTCAAGAGAGCAATAAATCAGTGGAGCTTGACAAAAGCATGTTGAGAATAATATTATCGACTGGTCAAGCAGAAATTCCATTCCTTCGAAAAATTCAAACTAATCTAATGGAAAAATTTCCCATTTATGAAATCATCTTAACCAGCAACAGATTCAGAAAGATTTAATGCAAACAATCAGAAAATAAATTTATGTGAAAGTACATACACATCAATTCACTTAGACCAACCTGTTGGATATTTTGGATGGTTCCTTCATTGCATGGCATAAGTTGAAGTAAATTCCGAGCACCATCTCGTAATTCCGAGTTATCAAGTTCACATCCAAGATCAGCAACTCGGAATAAAAAGTTTGCATATTTCGTTTTTTTCGACATAATCTAGCAGAACAAAAAATTTAAAATCAGAAAACAAACACACTACTAAAATTGATATTTTTTATGTACAAAAACTGCATACCGGTAGATTGTATTACAAAGCCTTCGAACAGACAAATTCAGAAAAAGAAATTGAATAGTATATTTTAGAAACCACCTTCACATTTATAAAACAGTTTTCACATATCTCAGTATCGTATCTTTTTTTTGATATAAAACAAAATATTCAAATCATGTGAAAAATTCCTTTTATCAAGCACAAGTCACAGTTGGAACGCGCCTTAAAGGCGCGTTTCAACAGTGACATATGCTTAATAAAACATGCTTGGACAAAATTTTCTTGAATTCTGAATTTTAGAATAACAGACATGCTGACTGAATATTGAAATAGCACATCTGAAACCAGGATAAAAATTACGTGGCGCAAATTTTAATTTGCAATTCCTGATTTTGGTATTGTCATTTTACTCAATAACCTCGGAAAGTAACATTTTCAATCAACTAGAATAATATTTCGAAAAATGTTCAAATTATGTTTCTTCAATACCTCTACTACAGATGTACCTGAATACAAACATATGCAGGTTCAGTTGTAAAATATATACCAGGGTGTAAATGCCCAGTCCACACAGGCGCAATACTGCTGTAAAATGAAGTTTCCTGTCCAAATGATGAATAAATTAACTTACTACACCAGGTAATAGAGCTTCCACCTCAGGATTAGGTTCATGCAATGCAAGATGAAATGTAGGAGACGATCTTGAACTATCAGAACTAGAGTCAGGAGATGATGTCACATCTTTGTTTTTATTTGCTGGTTTTATTGGAACCAACTTCACAGATACATGCTGAAAAAATATGTAAGACAGTGAATATTAATCGAGTCGTACCAAAAATGAACAATTTTTTAAGATTCCAGTCTGATCTTGATTTGCTAGAATTTCATGCAGGTCCAGATGTCAATGTATTTATGCTCATGGTTTGGGAAAATGAAAATGGAAAATATAAGTGGAATTGAATCCAACAGATTCTGAAGGCCGAAACTCATATTTAACGCATCCTAGATCCCAGCACTACATATATTCGTATTCAAATTCTAAATTTTTTCTTGTGATTTGAACTGTCTCAATGGGACTCTGTAAAATTTTCAATTTCAAAGGATATTTGAGAAAGCAAAAAAACCCACCGTTCTGTCTTTCAATGGTAAGTTGCTGATAAGTTTTCTGTCATGTTCATTCAACAGAACTTCACCATTAACATACATTTCAACATTTGTGTTGTTTGCTGTGACATTCTTGAAATGGCCCAGAATTTGTTTTCTGTAACAATGAATATGGTATATTATCACTGATGAAAAGTAATCGGATATTAGAGTCGATTCAGAATTCAATATACATATATCAGAATACCCTGCTGATATTTTGTATAACTAAAATTATTATTCTCAGCAACAGCAAGCTGAGTGATCCAAGTTCATAATTCATTGTTTGGATATTGTGAACAGACAGCAAATGATGAAAAATGTCGAAGTTGAAATTAGCCTAAAAAATTTTACTACAACTTCAACTGACCTCACAGAACCAAGAGTTGCATTCGAATGAGTCCATACTTCAAACTCGTCGTTTTGTCGAGATTGTAAAGCCACTCTGATGGCAAGTACGATATTGTATCCTCTACAAGCACGATGTGTCGGCAACATGGTACGTTCGCCCATGAATTCCTGATCACATTCAGTGATGTATTCTTGCAACACAGTCAAAACACGAATCATACGTTGAGTTTCAAAATTTATTTTTGGATCATTCTCCGCACTTGACACACTCTTGTCAGTCACAAGAACTGAAATATTAAATTACTGGTTAGATTGGATAGAGGATGCCAGTTTTGTATTCAAATTAATTCAGATACTTTCCAATTTGAGTGATTCCAATACTTTTTAAGCCTAACAAAAGCCTTGTTTGTGGGCGCGATGCCCTTAGTGGTAAACATGTTGGCATCGCAGGTTGAAGATCTCAGGTTCGAGCCCCAGTGAGTCCGTCTCGCTTATTCATGGCCACCACTCAACCCAGGGTTTAACATCTTAGGTAGGCTAAGTGGAACAGGATCATATCTTTCCAGGAATTGTAATCCTGTGCATCTATAAGTGGCCACTGTTACAGGGCTTTGGACAGGGTGAATCCACTCTAAGAAGTGACTATAAATACAAATAAAAAAAAATACTTGATTGCGTCACAGCTCTGCACTTTGTTGATGGCAGGGTGGCAGAATCGTCTGTTTTTCTTCAAGTATACAAATTATTTATATCATTTTCATGAGACAGATCCGAAATTTTCAAAACCATCAACACTGCTATTTCATAGCAGTATTGAGGATTCTGAACATTCTTCTACAGTTTGATAGCTACTAGACACTCGGAAGAGGAACTATTCATTTATCTAGCAAAAAATATATCATGAAATGCTGCCCATTTGCCAACTGTTGCCCTTTCATAGAGCCTTTTTTCTGGTTTTGATAGCAGAGTAGCTGACATTCTGTTAGTCTGGCTAGTGATATCAAAACATTATATATTTCATAAGTAAGACAGATCCAAACAGCATTTCCAATATTCAAATTAAAGATGCATCTATACAAATAATTTCCACATTCTGGAATAAGATTATAATTATAATAATAATTTTACGAATAATCCAACAATTGATGCATTTTTGTAGATTTAAATTATGATAAAAGTAAAACATAAAACTAAAAATTTAAATAAGTAACTTGGAAATTAGGGTGGAATCTCAAAGCTTGTTTTCACATTACTTTTAGTATAATTAGAAATACAATTTACTTTGTATCGTGTCTAGAGAGGCTTTCAATCTATCCATACATGACTGTACAAAATCTTCGTGAATCTCAGCTTGATTAGTTCGTAATTGTGGTCCTAGATTTGTATAAGTTTCTTGCAGAAGTTCAATCGCTTTACCAGCAATCTCATCAGCTCCATTCATTAATACCTGGATGTATATAAAATAAGTATAGTAGAAATAAAGAATAAAAAGGATTACGCTTAAAATATTGCAAAAGTAAATAAGCGCATCCTATAAACTGCAAAGCAAAACAAGAAAAACAATGTGTTCTGCAATTCCGTACAATTTCTCCAGATCCACAAAATGTACCAAAACATTTTTTACTGTCAGGCACTCTGAAAGGAATATTTCAACATGCCGCAAATGACCTCTTATAAAATGTTTTTTGGTAAATTTTTTTTCGACATAATTAGTTTTAATTTTGTTCAACTGTCTGAATAGCAGAGTAACAGACATTATAAATAAATATAAACTTTAAATAAAAACCATGTTACGGATAGAGATAGCCAAATATCAGGTATTTTACTACTCATTTGCTACTGGGACACAAAACAAAATAAAAAGTTGAAGACTTCTAATGAAGTTTCCATCTACATACAGAAACAAGTGGCAAGGCATATATTTTATCATGTATTATTCATATAGCACTTGTAGTGAAGATCCATGTATTGAATATGACAATATAAAATAATGAAAACCTCTACAGGCTACAGCCATAAGACATGGAAAAAAAATGTTTACATACCCTCCATAAATATTCAAGTCCAGTGAGTTCAAGGTTATCAACCATGAAACTGGATCCACCTTGTCGTTTCTGAACCAACTTTTGTTCTCTACAATTTACTGACTTGAAAAATCTTTCGAAACAAATCATACCATGAGCCGTGAGGAGAGATGGATCAAGTTGAAGGATGTTGCTTTCAAAAAATTCCTGAAAATTTTTTTTCAATGAGTTGAAGGTTATCATCTTTAATTAAACAACACAAAACCCAGGGTGTAATAGCTTAGGTAGGCTCAGCTGAACCAAAAAGCTAATGTTTTCCCAACAACACTAATCCTGTTGGTATCAATTACTGGCCGTTGATATAGGGTCTTGCTCAAACTGATCCATTGAAAGCGTAATAGTAAATATTAATTATAAAAAAAAATTGAAATTACACTTTTTCCACAGTATACTGTTAAGCAAAAACATGATTTTGCAACAACATTAATTTTTTCAAACAATAAAGAAAAAAAACTTACAAGTTGAGTACAAGTTGTGAATAGAACAGAATAGAATATATATTGTAAAACTCTAGGTCTGGGTAGTTTCTCACAATATAATGGGGTAAATATATAAAATATTGTTTGAGATCTACTTCTTTATGTGATACCAGTTTTATTTGTCAAACACCATGTACTAAAAGGAATAAATATAACAGACTATTCTGTTCTGACAGTTAAAATAATCTCCATATTTACAATCTAATATCTTTTACAAAATTTTCCAAATGTAAATTTATTGGAATTAAATATACTGTAATGATGAGAAACTGCACAAGCGGCTCAGCTCAGTCCAGCTGTTTTGAATATTGATAGAATTTAGATATCTTAAATACATCTCCTATTTTCAATTGGGGATTTTAGAAGAATTCAGGCCAAGCAGTATTCTACATCCAATACTGTTCATAGAATTAAGTTTCAGAATTGAAGAAAATTGAGATAATTTTGCAGCAAATAAAATCATTTCATAATAAACAAAAAAAAAAGAAAAATTAGAAAAAAATACTAAAATAACCCATCCTATCTTTATTGTGAATCTCCACAAACCTTCATGATTTCAGGGTCAAGATCCGGTTCTTCGCCCATCAATTCAGAGAACCACTGAAAGCAAGATTCTCTGTCTGAAACATACGCTGCATTCTCCGCTAAACAATGCCATATCTGACGAGCTTGTGGTTCACACAACCACAGTTGTCCATCTAAAAATTGACCAATACCAAACGGTTAAAATCCTCAAAAAAATCACACATAATTTGCATTTAAATTGAACGTATAATTTCCTGTTGATTGATACAATTGAAATTATTACCAAATAAACGATTGAATGGCCAAATAGGATGTCATAAAAATAATCTAGTAACCTTTCTGGCATCCTATAGTACGGAGACTACAGGTAATATAGCAAGGTATTTTGTTTCAATATCCACTTTACATCCTCCAAAATTTAGCAACCCAAAATAAACTACCAAGATGGGAATCAGGGCTGGTTTCTTGAAATTAAAATAAAATAGAAATGAAAGGGTGTTCAATCGAAAACAAAATATGTTTTCAAATGATATGCATAGAAATGTTAGAAAAATCGGACCGCGCCTTGGCGACACGATCCATCAGTGACTCATGCCTAACGGAACGTCGGAACATGCCCAAAGCAACATTGTTCTGATTTAAGCTGATCCACTATTTGATATCGAAATGTAACAAACTAATTTAAAAGAAATGAGTTATTATCAAATGCACTCTCAATATATAGAATTACAATGTATATCATCTACCTTTCAACAAAAATCTGAGAAAATGAAGTCTTTCGTTGACTTCTTGCAAGTGGGTATATCTATTGCCAGGTCTCACAGAAGATGGATCATAGTTGGGATTATCTGAATGAAAATATAATAAATTTATATATAAAACCAGTTTTAACGATTCACAAAAGTCTCAAACCAAACTAAAGACTATTAAATTAAAAAATAACTGATAACTCATAATTTCAAATTAAGATCATCATGTATGTATTCTTGGTATTCTTAAATAGTGGTCAATTTTTTTTCCATGTACTACCTTTTGCAAATTCTTGAGATGATTGTAAATAGGACGATAAGTTGGTTGCAACCATAGTGACCATAGAGTAAGTATCCTGTAGATTGGATATAACATCATGTCGATACAATACATGTTGATTTCGATGAACGTGCTGATAATTCTGTGGTGCCTGTGAAGCAAATATTCCAATATCACAACAGAAGTTTAAGTACGATATTTGAAATATAGATTGTTCCATTTTTTTCCACTTACTAACTAATGCGAAAAATAACATCATGATTTCATGTATGTACTGATAAGTAGTGTTCTAGTGAATATGATGCAGATGCCTAACTATTGCATAGTAAACTGTAAAAATTTTCTTCTTCTTTTTCAATAATGACTATGTGATTGTTACCTCAATGATTTATGAACAACATAGCCTCGGAGTATGGAAAAAAATAACACGATATTTGAAATATAGATTGTTAACATTACCTAGTTGGAAAAATATTGTCTGAGCATGTTTTGTTAAGTGTGAGTCACTGATGGGCCGCGCCGTCAAGGTGCGGGCCATCTGTGGCTTATGCTTGACAAAATATAACTTTTGATATGGAAATACAATGGTTAGCTCTTGTTAAGTAATAGCATACCTTGACGTTAAGCATAAATTAAAAATTTTAAATAACAAATAATAAATAACAATAAATTAAAGATAAAGCCGAACCTCATTGAACAGTTGACATATTTCTTGAATTTGCCTCAGTGCAGGGATCACCCAGCTATCATTCTTTAGTTCTTCGATAGCTTTCGTTAATCCATCTCTTCTTCTGTCCATCTCTATCTTGAGTACAACTGTAGTCCAAGATCTAAATATAATAAAAGAGTGTTTAAACGTTGAAATATTATTCACAAAGATTGATGAATTAAATTTGTGCGTCCAGAAAATTATAATTATATTTTGATGAAAAGCAGTGTCCGATGTTTTTATCATCGCCCAGGGCTGCTATTACTCACTGCACTTTACCATAGCAGTTCAGTTCTGTTTGGAATGTATTCCGCTCAGAGTGCAGTTGCGTGTAATACATCTTGCAGTTGCTCTTTTCTATGAGGTGATTTTCAATTGATTTCTTTTCAGTGCTGCTTCCAGCCTTGCTCAGAGTGAATTTCAACAAAAAAACCGATCAACAATTGTAAAATATTAAAAAAAAAAAAAAAAATGATTCTTTAATAAGAAAATTTAGCACTCTCTCAACCCATGTAAAATCTAAATCCTGGTTGCATTTATAAACTCTCTTATTTGATGTGGGTCATTCAAAGCATGACTTTCCAATTGCTGAGTATTTCAAGATTAGACAAAATTACCCTAAATGCGGTTTGGACAAACGGCCAATTAACCTGCAAAGGGTAACGATTATAAAATGGGTTCAGGGCAAACTGTTCAAAAATATTTTGTTGAAGAGTTTGTAGAAAAGCGTTGTAGATTTGGCCTTATGGCTCGATTCATATATTAAATACCACCACTTACAGCACAGTTCAAATTGTCAAATTTCATTGTACAATGTTATGAATGGATTATGATTTTACAGCAAAATGGCTCAGTTAGAAAATCAAACATGTTTAATTCAAATTATTAAATTACTATTCGAATAAGTTCAATCACATTTATAAATGTATGATTTACAACACAGAATCTGTCGCTAGAAGATAGATATATATATATATTTTTTTGACGGTCTGATAACGACAAAACCTTAGAAAAAGTTTTTTTGTCCATCTGAACAGAATAACACGAACATTTGGGACACCCAAAGAAAATCAAAGATTCAGTCACCCTGATAGTATATCGAAAACTATGTTTAGTCTTTCATAACCATTTGAAATAGATCTATGCCTCCCTTTTCTACCTAGCAAGTCTCGTTTGATAACGTAAAGAATACATTAATCAATATTCCTTTTCACCTTCTTATGTGCAGTGAGCGCCTGATCAATAATTTCAGTAGAAGCATATTCGGAATGAGCTAAATTCCACAACAAATTCAAGACTTTGTGTGCCATCACTCCATCTTTATCATCTTCTGCTAATCTTCTTATCAATTCCAACAAAGTTTCACGTTGTTTCTTTTTCGCACCTTCCCAACTTTGCTGTACGAAAAATATAGAAAATAGGAAAATTGTAAATTTCCACATTTAATAAATTAAAATGATATGATAAGTCAATTCTTGTGATTGCCAACTATATGTTAAAACATGTTTTGTTAGTTGAGTGAGCCATTGATGGATTTTGCTGCTGTGCAATTTTGATACCATTTCATACACACGGATAACCTAAATAAAATGTACGGCAATAACAAAGTAACATCTCTTTGATATTACATTACAACCTTATTCAGAGATAAAATCTTACTTTTCATTGGACCATGCATAGTATAAATAGTCGACCACTGAAAGAAATGTTGTTGAAGCATATTTTGTCATGTATAAGACACAGATGGATCGCGCCGATTAGGCGTGGGCCATCTGTGGCTTATACTTGGTGAAATAGAATTGTGAAGATACTCAGCTTTGTTGGAACTCACTCAAAATGACAAAAACACATCCATGTGGGTCTGTAAGAACGAAACATACACAAATTGAAATAAAAAACAAGAATTTACCTTAAAAAGTTCAAATAAATGATCAAGTTGTTCTGGTGAAAAATCCCAAGCAAGCTTCGTTAACAACTCATGAACGTTTTGAACGATGGTTGAATGTTTTCCAGCCTGATTAAATAGATTAAATATTACAGTAAATATCCAGAATAAAAAATGAGTTCAGATATAATATCTATAAACAACAAAGGATAATAAAAGTATCTTCATCCAAGTTTGAAATGGACAAAGAGATTTCGATTTTCATTGATATCAGTAGTTATATCCCGATTTGACTTCTTTCGACTCTTGGAGTATTAAAATAATTTAATATTGACATTAACATTAACCTAGGATTGTTAGTTCATATCTGTATCAAATTTCCCAACAGAGAATTTCGGTGTAAATCATGATTTTACTGCCCAAAGAATAAAAAGGATAGATCTCGCTTTTCTTTCAATCCCAAAATTAAAATAATATTAAAGAAAAAACACCACAAAATTCAAAGAGGTTTCATAGCAACATAACTTTACCAGTAGAGTTTTAGGTTTCAGAATTAGACTACAGTTTTGGACAAAAACAAAAATAAATTTCTGATTTGGAAGGTCTCATTGGGAATCGGATATTTACTAACTGCGCCTGAAACCTTTGAATGATTTTTCTGAGCATGGGCCCATATGGAACTGGCTGTCAAACTGTTACTTACCAGTGGTTCATACCCGACAAAATAGAAATTCTGCTAAGTTGAGAATAAAGATGGCAATGTGAACATGGTAGATTACAGAATTTACAAACATCAGCTAACTGTTTACAGAGTCTCCAATCAACCTTGTCAATGTTATTTTACCATACATCTTCAAATTTCAAACTGGGCAATTACCAGAAATGCAATATCTTAGATCTACTATGAAATAAAATCAAATACGATACATTACCTGAGCTGCCCATATACTGTCAAGATCTTCCATGGAAAGCGATTTTTCTTTAATAACAAATCGTAATATAGTTTCTAGTTTTTCAACATATTGTGGTTGATGAAGACTATCTCGTAGTACAATAGATAGCACTTGGTTTTCCTTTAACCATTCCTGTAAACATCAATTTGTATTTGGATAAACTAGATACTAACTTGCATACTGTAAGATTTCTTCGGGATTATAAAGTATTTGTATATACATTAAAGGTGTGTGAATCCACTACATTTGCAAATTTGATCCATATCGATTCAAGACTAGTATAAAACTTATAAATCGACTCAGACTGGAGGAAACGTATTTTTATTTATACCGTATCTGGATCCAATTTGTGAGTAGATACCTAAAAACCAGACACTTGCTTCTTCTCCACTGGAACCAGATATTACTGACGAACAATAAAGGAAAATTTTGTGATTTAGTGCGATTCAATGTGTAAGACCATTTTAATAGTGACAACAGATCAGTTTGGATATACTGCTGTTGAAATTTATTTCTAGATTGGGTTCAGGCTCTCATAGGCATTACAGTTGAAACTGGATTCTAAGAGAAAATTGGAGTGACAAATGGATTACATTCCGATCAGATGCACACATCACATAAAGCAAACAATACCATTTATACAGTCACTATAAAACAAAAATCTTCAAACACAAACCGCCATTCTTTCAGAAGTAAGCCATTCCTCATCATCATCTCTGTGTGTATGTGCAGAATAATACGATACATTGTTAATGACTTTATTGACTTCATTTAATGCATTCATTTTACTGCTGAATGATGGAATTTGAAGAAGTCTACAAAATGTAAAAATAAATGTAAAGGAAGAGCTTGAGCCGATTATATTCATAAATATTGCTACTTTATTGAAATTGATTACTATTTTCGTCTGTTTTATTCTAATATCAGTCAGTTTAAGCTGTTCACTTCCTTATCTAGAAATATTCTTCATAGAAAATTTTGCTCAAAGTAACTTAGTAAGAAACGAGAAAAATACTACTGAGCTACCAAGAGTACATTCTGAGTCGAAACCTCTGGGCCACGATGTCTAGATATCATGATCTATTGTCAGCAACCCATCTTAACACAAAGTTTTGGACATCACTTCAATTAGACCTTGGCACATCGAAGTTGAATTTTTACATGATTTAACCAACTTGAATTTAGCTGGCACTGCTCGTACAGGATCTTTCTCAAGAGTGGCCAACTCAAAATGAGGGAGAAAAATTGTTAATAATGATACTAATTATTAATCTCATACCTCAGAATCATTTTCAATCTGAACATTTCAAGAGAACGAGTTTCATTTTCACCATCTTCTGATGACAACTTAGTCATCAACTTTCTGAGAAACTTTATAACTGCAGAAAGAGTATCGTTACGTTGTTCACTCTTACTGGCTTCTTTCTTCAATTCATCATCAGTCAAACCTTCCAGGCATACGATAATGATCCTTGTGATTGGGACAAAATATTTTTGGACAGTTTGTGGAGTGATGAGATCAGCTACTTCTCCGAACGGTCTGAATGTTAAAACATTATTGTTAGGAAACCCTGCCTCGACACAAACCAATGATAAATCATATTTCGTCTTCAAATAGCCTTTATCAATCAATGTAATGGAGTTTTCGAAAACTATTGTTCCCAAGTTTTTGAATGTGGAATTTCAGACATTTGGTTAGATATGGTGCCCTAGTGTTAGGGTTCATTTCATGACATGTTCACTTACCACCAACCAAAACAACAACAATAACCATATTTGCATATAAGTGGCTGGTGAAGACCCATGCCCAGGGTGATTCATTCAAAAGTGTGACCATAAAAATGTTTCACATGAGCTACATTATTATTTCATGCCCACCACACTCAACCCAGAATATAATGAATTGTATGGGTTCAACAGAGGAAAAAATTTGATCCACCACCTCCTCACATATGAAATATAATAAACCTGTTTCAACTGCATAACTCAGTTTAAACTTTATATGTATTATAATATGTACACTGGACAAGCAGAGAGTTAGTACATCAAACAGGAGTTTTACAAAGATCCAAACATGGACGTCACGTCATTTAAAGCAAGGTATCAACAATTCATGCATTTATGACATTGGAATATTCAAACAACTTTTTGTTGCTAGTTAATCAAACATTTCATCTCAATCATAAATTTCATTTTTCAACTACAAGCCACAGATAAACTCCACCTTTACAGTACGATGAATCACTTACTGGCACTGGAACAAAAAAGATTTTTCTGGCATTGATAAATACAAGCAAGAAGCGTCAAGAAGTAATCAAAGATAAATAATATCCTTACCTTATAAGTGCATAAATGATGGCAAGATTGAGTGCAGTTCCAGATTCAAATCTTTCCAATAAAATATTGAATCCATCCAACTTTCCAAATTTATTAACCAGATCAACAAGCCATCCCTACATAAAAAATGTAAAATCAACATTACGTCATTCAGGATGATAAAAAAATATATCAGGTTGAAGAAGTTCCCCTGGGGTTGACAAAAGAACAGCGTCAATTGATAAGTCCTAATATTAAAATCAATAAAAACATATATAGTTGAATATATTTCCATTGAAATTCCCTGTAATGCCATAGAAGACTACCCACTAACTGTTATTTATGTGATTTGGAGCTACTGGCACTGCAAAATGTAGTGCCAGATACTACCAGAATCCTCACTTTGCATGCTCACTGTGATTGGAAAAATTCTAGAGTCGAATTGAACCGCTATAATAAAATTCTAGTTAGAAATATAAAAATAAGTTGTTTCAAGAGAGAAATTTGTCCAAGCATATTTCACATTTTATAGAGTCTGAATTAGTGTAATAATGAATTGAATTACTAAGATGCAGCCCAGTTATCACCAACGTCTAAAAGAGATGAAATGGTAGTGACGATTTTTACCTTTGGCTGTCTTAGATCTGCAGTTTTAGCAAATAATTCCTCTGTGTTGGCCTGACTACCAGGAGGATCAGTGGCAGAAGATCGATTCCCGTTATAAATGTGAAACTTGCAAAGTGGGTTGAAAACCATTGCCAGGAGATCAAGAAGCGGCATCCAATCATCTCGCAACTTTGCAACACAAAGCTCAACCAGCAGTTCTGCATTGTTGTAAATGCATTTCTGTTTTTTAGAAATAATTAATATAACTGAAACCTCATGCAACATGGGTAACGTGGACGCAAAGTAAATACAATTATTAAAAGATGGAATATGGTACAAGTAATGTTTCAAGTTTACACAAACCATTTATCCTACTTTCAGATTATCTTAACTAGAAACCTAACAATTCAGAATGAGATTATCTTTGATCACAAATCCAGAGGGCATATGGCTATTAGTTTGAAGCCATACAAGCCATGCAGTTTAGAAAGTAAAATCATCATTGTGATGCACAATGAAATAATTTTAAATAATTAAATCAAAGTGGGAGCATCTCAGAAAAATAATTATAAAAGGGAATTGATTGTAAATCCACAATTTTTCCTAAAATTATATTGATGAATCAAAATCCTACACAAATCAACAAAAACTTGAAAATGAAATCAGTCCTGTCAGGGAAAATCATATCTTTTGTCAAGTATGAGTCACTGATGGATCGTGTCGATGAGACACGGTCCATCTGTGGCTCGTACTTGAAAAAACTGAATTTCTGATTGGGAGGGATTGAGAACAATGCTGCCTTGTATTTCTTTATAAGTCTGGTTCATATAAAGAACAATGGTTCATCATAAATAATATATTTTCGTATACTTACATGAATGTTTAACTTCCACCCACTCACAGCCTCGTCTGTTAAGATTTTACTGAACGATATAGTTAAACCATCTCGAAAAAACCTCTGGCATGATTCATTTTTAGTATCTTGTCCTGCAAATTATGAAAGAAAAAACTTTAACTAAATGAGACATGTTAACTTTATATTTTTTAAGTTAATCAAAAGACTTTTTGATCATCTACACTGCTATTAGATAAATATTGATAAATATGTTGATCTGCATTAGTATAAACAGAACTGAAAGACTAATACAAGTCCATGTTAGGTCAAAATTTCTTCTCATTGGAAACAATTCTTAAAAGGCTTGACTGGTGTATTACCTGATATTCTTCCAACGTCTTAGTAGTCTGGTTTAAGACAAGTATGACAAATATTATACATAAGGAAAAGGTTAGTGGAACAAAGTTTTATACAGCAAATTTAACCCTAAATACCAAGTTTTTGTTGCATTTACTTTGGCTAAGAAGTCAAAAAAAAGTTTTTCTGTATAATAGGCTTTTGCTGAACTCTTATGACATACAAAATAAATTTCTGATTAGGTAATATGTACCGTATTTTGCGGCCTATAAGCACCTCCGTGGTAATGGTCGCAAAGGGTCATTTTTCTAAAATTTTGCTATTTTGTACACAGATATGACGCAACACCGTAATAGTCGCAAAGCGTCCGTGAACGACTCCTCAAAAACGGAAACACATGCTGCGCCTTATCAAACGCTAAAGTAATAACGTACAGTAATTTATTAACTCAGACGCATGGAACGAGCGCACTATCGTTTTTGCCTAGGTGTGCAATGTCGTTTCGGCCGATGACCGTAAAACATCGTTTTTTCTCCAGGTATGTGTATGTTATTGTTTCCGTTTGTGCAACGATCCCGGAAGCAAAGAACAAAGCAAATGTATAAAATGTGTTCTGTGCACTTTATACTCCCCACTGCTACAATTCATATTTTTGTTCTATACGTTACACGAAGCAACACTGTGGCATTTTGGGATCGCGGGACGTCAGAAGTTATACTATATAAGGACTATATATTTGTATGATCTGTTTTCCTCAGACACCGAAGACGAAGAATTTGAAGGGTTCTGATTTAATTTCGCCATTTCTTGTTGTTGTAATTATTGTTTATCGAGATACACATTTTGCATTTTAATACAGTGCCTACTAAGACGTCATGTCGAGAACATAAACAAAACTTACTTGACTGAAGCAGTTTCTACAATAGTACAAAACATTATCACAGACACAGTGTGAAAATGTACAATTGTGCAACTTTCTTGATTGATTGATTTTGTTGACTAAAGGGTGTCGTCCATTGCGTCATTGTCAAAACGTCAAAGTAATTCGCGCTGAACCTTCTAAGTTTAAATTCCTTAGGGGGGTATTTAAAACAATATATTATTGGCCATAAAATAATTTATTTTTTTTATAAATCATGCTTTTAAATACCAAAATATATTTTTCGAAGTCACGATTGTAGATTTTTCCTAGTTTCGTTAATTTAAAGGCTGGCGTCGATTGCGTCATTGTCAAAACGTCAAAGTAATTCGCGTCAAACTTGCTAAGTTTAAATTCCTTGTTTCGTTAATTTAGAGGCTGGCGACGATTGCGTCATTGTCAAAACGTCGAAGTAATTCGCATCGAACTCGCTAAGTTTAAATTCCTTGTTTCATTAATTTAGAGGCTGGCGTCGATTGCGTCATTGTCAAAACGTCAAAGTAATTCGCGTCAAACTTGCTAAGTTTAAATTCCTTGTTTCGTTAATTTAGAGGCTGACGTCGATTGCGTCATTGTCAAAACGTCAAAGTAATTCGCGTCAAACTTGCTAAGTTTAAATTCCTTGTTTCGTTAATTTAGAGGGTGGCGTCGATTGCAAACTACATACATTTCCTATTGCGCCATATTGCATTGAATGATATAAAACTGGACGTTCCGATTGATGATCACACATGATCGGATCGTCATCAAAATAAAACGCATGTAAGACGAGTACCAATGAAAATTCACTAATGTTGGCAAGCAAAAAAGATCGAGCATGTGCTTGGCACACGGTAAATTTGGGTGCAGTCTATTATCAATTTAATTCAAATCTCTCTACAATTTGACGTATCTCGAAAGTACATGCGCTCGCCGCATCATCTATATAGTATATATAACTTTTATATACCATAATATAAAACGCTTCACAATTCGCTGTGGATCGGGGAAAAAAACAATACATAGGTCGAAGCGTATAAGTCTCAGAAAGGAAAGTTTTGGAAAAAAGTAGCGACTTATCGGCCGCGAAGTACGGTACCTGTTTTGACAAGTCTTATAGCAGCTTTCTGTAAAACTTCCAACTGTCCTCCAGGTAAGACAGGAACAACCCAACGTGGTTGATTAATCAATTCATCAAGTTCAGCAAGCTTCGATTCAGAAAAATCTTCTTCTGGTTCAGCAGATTGTTGCTCAGTATCCTCCAATGATGAATCAGCGTCACCACCAGGACCAATCTATTGTTATATAAGAAATAGAGGATGTTGTTGGACATTCACGGTCTGGGTAAATTATTTATTAAACCTTGGCTGCCCATTTCAGTTTTTCTAGTCAGTTTTTCAGGAATTTTTCAGGAATCTTCTCCCTGAAAATCCAAATGTCTGTAAAACTTGCTTTGCTACATAAAAGTAGCATAAGTGCACTGACAATTCAAAAAAAAAAAACTTTCCATCAGTACAGCTCAACTATTTTTTTTATGCGACTTAAGTGATGTACAGCTTAATCAAAGCAGAATTATCTGTTCTACTTCTGTGCTTATTGTAATGGCGAATTGGCGTAATGGTTATCATGTTGGTATACCAAGTTTAAGATCTCGATTTAGAGTCCCAGCAAGTCTGGCTAGTTAAACCACGCCCACCACTCAACCTAGAGTTCAGCACTGTTCGCCTAGAAAAGCCTTGATTAGGGCGATTCATTCAGATGAGTGACAATAGGATGATAAAAAAAAATACTGTTTTTTAAAACATAGCACTGTTTAAAATAGGATTTTTGGAAAAAAAAATGTTTACACAAATGTCTTCATGCAAAATAAAGAGTATACCTCAATAGTACACGATTCTGTAGCATCATCATGCTGGACAGGCTGTCTACTACTTCCATGTAATGATGATGGTCGAACTGCATCTATAGGTAAGAGATTAGTGTTTCAACATTTCAGATAAACGCATTAAATCATAATTTATGTTAAAATTATACAACATAAAAATTGGCATATCAGAATTCTACAACACATGACTATTCAAACAAAGACATCCTTATATCAAATGATCAATAGCTATAGCTGGAGTAAATTGTGCAGTGTTAGGCATTCATCTTTGGCCATGTCGAAAAACAGTAACTACATTCTAGATTAGATAATTCCAAGTTAAGGAGATAAGTTCTTTCAAAAGTTTATGGTATATGATTTTAACAGTCACTGCACTTTACCCTACATATGGGATGTTATACGATTTGAGAGCAGGTGCTAACTTTTTATTTTGTGGTAGGTCTTTGCTATACGAGTGGCCAATAGTTAGCTCCTTATAGGCTTAGAGTAAACTTCTATAAAAAATATTTCGAACAGATTGATATAAAAACACAACTGAAAGAAAAGTCATACCGCTTTTATCTTCAGGACTAATATCTGTCAAGGATTTGTATGGAGGAGGTGGCTGATCATTGACAGGAGAATTATTAGTTTTCCTGTTCGTCGTACTGTTCAGTTCTGGAGGAAGAGCATCCTCCTATTGAATAGGAAAAAGTAATCGGTAATCAAAATCTTTTTAAAACTCAAAACGTTTCTATCGATCTCGATCTAATGAAATTTATTTTCCTTCAGGAACATGAATTGTATTTTTTCTAATGATGTTGATTCTGATGATGGGTTTCAAATCCTCAATATTGCTATTACTCAACAGCAGTGTCAAAGAGTTCAAACCCTACTATATGTTGTATTTAAGACTATGTATCTCGAATATGAATCAAGTTTTACTACACTTGTAAACTATATTACCAATGGAGTTTAATCCATGCCAGTAATATGAAACTACTGTGGGCAAGCATTTAAATCTCCAATGTTAAGTTGCATTTTGAACTTCAACCCTCATAACTGTAGAATTTACTTCAGGTGTCTAAGCAGTTGGCATTCTGTTAGTCTTGTGCAACCATACACCTCTCCCAAAAATGTTGTAGAAATCACACAATCATATCTCCATTCATCTGTTCTCATCCCCAAACTATGTCATAACTCAGTACAGATACAATTCAAAATGCATAATGGGATGTTCAGCATCAAGTTTGCAGTGACTTCATCTCATGTAGGTTTGCCATACCAGTGATGGTAAGTTAGTTTCCTTTGTTAAATTTTTTCCCACCTTCCGTAGGGTTATTAAAGTGAACTTGAACAAAAAAATTACTCACAATAATTTCAGACTTTGGTCTTTCATCTGACTGACTCATCTTTGCTTAACCAGGTTCTCTGCAGATGAAGATGACAATAAAGCAATTTCCTAAAATAATAAATAAAATGCATTAACTATCAGTATTATCAGTACAGCCTACTACACATATCCTACAGGCTAGTCTTGTATACATCACTACAAATAAATGGTTCCACCCCAACGTATCAAAGGTAAGCAGAAAATAATAGAGCTTGAGCAATATCATATTCAGGCAATTCCATGCCAAATGAACCGTCCAAAAACCCACCCACTTTAAATTTCCATTATTTTTCAGGGTTGATTCTCCTTCAGAAAGACAAACTGTAACCCCAAAACCCAAGCGGTGCGTTATTTGTTACAGTTTAATAAGGGAACCAAAAAATGGGCTTCATTTTGCCAAAATCAGACCTCCGCAAATCACCATAACCCAGAAGTTAAATAAATATCACATTGTTATGTTATTTAGGGTGCTGAATCCTAACCGATGATCAAAAATTTTCTATCTCTGAAGGGGGCTGAGATATGAGGGATTTTTGATCCTCGCTCAAGTGCAAAAAACAACCCAACTTAAGTACGAGTATTTGACATTGAGGGACAAAATTTGAATTTCTTATTTTTTGTGTACGGATGTTATATAGGCCCATATTCATCATATTAAAATATGGGAGGAGTATTTTTTAGTATATTTGAGAAGATTGATCTTGAAGTTTACCTTTATTCAGCCCAGCTTTTTCTGGGGGGTCTGATTTGGGCAAATTATAAGCCAATTGTTGGTCCGTATGGCCTTTTTTTGAACAGCCATAAAAACAAACCGAAAATTAATCAAATTTAAAAAGAGGGTAGGTTTGGGCGGTTCATATGGCATGGAATAACTCTCACCAAAATCAATACTGACATTTTGGTTTTTTGTTTACCTTCAACA
The DNA here is from genome assembly GCA_963675895.2 of Styela plicata. Classification (NCBI taxonomy): domain Eukaryota; kingdom Metazoa; phylum Chordata; class Ascidiacea; order Stolidobranchia; family Styelidae; genus Styela; species Styela plicata. The sequence goes on from OZ023145.1 coordinate 12,858,889, forward strand.
AATACTGATTACCAATATTTTAGGCAAGTTTTTGCTTATTGTTGAGACCTAAAAAAACAGAAAAGGCAAAATGGACATACAGTGATTGACAGAACTGGCTTTGGTACTGTATTAACCATGTTGATAAATCTTGAAATAGCATCCATAACAGGAACAGCAATTCATGCATGCACAGCTTCGCATTTACTGTATTCACATGTCTATGAAGCACAGCACATGCAACGTAACATAACATAAGCACTCACCGTTAGCTAACATAGCAAACAGTTTGGTTGCCTCAGAAAACATAAAAAAACGCATGCGTAACGTTGCGCTAGCGTAAAGTGCAAGGTTTAAATAAAACAGACCTAGAAAAAAACCCTCACTAGCGTGTAATGTGGCTTTAACAGCATAGAATAGTGCGGTTTCGAAAAAAAAGGTGGGAAATCCACTTCATGAAAAAATTGAGATACACAGAAAACTGTCACAAGTTGCAGAATGTCAGCTAATCTGATACTCAGACACCCGAATAAAATCGGTTCCACCAGAATAAAATTTAGCATAACATGGGCCAATAGCCATAAAATATGTCTTGTAACAACAAAACTGTAGAAAAAAGTTTAAAATCATCAATACTTCTATGAAATAGCAGTGTTGATGGCTTTTTGTACATAAGAAAATAATATGGAAATTTCAGACATCTGAAAAGAAAAAGATTCGCTTGCCCGGCTGTAACATGAATTGCTATTGGTTTTTGTGACACACATAATACCACCATTTAAAAGCATAAATGCATATAAATTACAGAAAAAAATTACATACATTGACTAACTATTCGGTTCAGTTCCCATGCTTAATTAAATTTATAATTTTTATTTGAATTCAAATAAATAAAAGTGAAATTGGAAAAAAAACTGATAAACATCTGAATACCAATGGATCTAACTGTGAAACACACAGAAAACAATGGTATGTCTATATTTTCTCACTTCAATATCATTTGCAATCATATTTTCATCATTTTAAATTTAATTGGGTATGAGTTATGTTTTGTCGAATTAGATTCTGATAGAAAAAATACAGCTTGTTAAGATCAAAAAATATCAAAGAGCAATGATTATAATTGGATGCATACAACAAGAATGAATTTTATAGCGAAATTAATTTATTTTTTTTACGAATTTGGTCCTCAATAAAGCATAGTCAATGGACGTACGGGGTAATAAAAGTATTCAATGCTATTAGAGGATAGCTATTTTTTGAAAATCTGTTCCAAAAAGAAGCATGAGAGTCCCATTATTACATTAAAAAAACACCTCTAATTCAGAACTTACAATTTGCTTCAATTCAGTTGAAATCCATATCCGAACTTCACTTTAAAATATGATATACAGCTCTTGTTGGTCACACACTGGCCAAAACAAAGCCAAAGTTCGAATAAACTCTATTACTACTAGGTTGCTGCAACATTTTCATTTGTTAATTAATGTATTAAAGTTAGTAATTAGAGACAGTATAGGAAATTTAAATTTCCTCCCATAAAAAATAATCGGGTTGGATATTCATCCTATAATCCTAAAATGCAAATTGATTTTTTTCTTGAATCTTCATTTCAGTGAAATACAGACGATCTAATTGAACACTCAAGCTAGTTGTGATCCAAGACGGAAAGCCTGATAGGTATAAGCTTTAAGATGGTCCTAATGTATTTCCTGTGTGACATAAGAGGTGACCAAACTGAAGCAGAAAAATGGTAGATGGTTATACTATTACCCAGGGCAGATAACCTGTCATTGCACTTGGTCCCACCATGGTGGTTCAGTTCTGTTCGAGTTTTTTTTATAGCCACTTCTTGGGATGGATCACCCTGACCAAGGCCCTGTACTAGCAGCCACCTATAGACAGACAGGGTTGGTATTACTGAAAAGACAATCTTCTTGTTCGGCTTAAGCCTACCCATGTTATTACACCCTGGGTTGGGTGGGCATGGATTAACGATCCGGGACTAGAGCCCACAATCTTGCACCTGCGATGCCAACATGTTTAACCACTAGGCCATCGCACCCATCCGTTTATAGCGCAGTTGCTGAAATTACATCTATATATTTTTTCATGTACATATATTTTTTGAAAATACAGTATAGAAACAGTCGATTTTGATAGTTATTTCCAAATCCCAGATCAACAAAAAATATGTTTTCAATGAACAATCAATCAATTCTTGCCCATTACTTATGGCCTATTTAAAAATGTTGCAATCAGTTCTTGCCTCAAAAAAGGCTGAAATGCAGCCTTCTGATAGGTTTATTCGCAGACGATTTTTTGAAGAGATTATAGACAGTTTATCAATTTTTTCAATAAATTTGTTGTGTGAAGTTTTAAAGTGAGTACAACTATTCAGTGGGATGAAACTATTATTATAGTCTAAAGCGCCACCTAGTAGGGCAACGATTTTCGCCGCCTCGTTATAGACATCAGGCCCATGCGACACTTCTTTGTACTTAATAATATTTTGTTTTTAAATTTCATCCTGTTTATCAATGGACTTGTTTGATAACACAGGGCCAATCAATCTGAATTTGGACATAAACATTAGCCATCATCAAAATAATAAAAAAAAATCCAGATTGACATTGGAATTTATTTCGCACAAAAAATAACAATTTTATATTTACTCAGTGTAGACTAGCCAAAACTGAAAATGTGTCCTTCCCGACTACCGTACCTGTAGGCCAATTGAACTGAAATAATTAATGTTCCAAAACTAGTTAATAATATTCACTGTCTGACAGTACCACCGGCAAACCAGGCGATTTGGATAATAGGGGTGATTTTAAAAAAATAATTCAAAAAATACCGTATTCAAGCTTAATATTAACGTTAGGCCTAGTGCTCTTCATGTTTTAAGTTTTCTAAAATTTTCCCACATTTGCTTATCATATTTTACGTATGTTTTTTTCAATTCATCATATTCCAAACAAATTTCAGTCTGATAACGTTACGGTACCGGTACACAATATACCGTACCGGTAGCCTAACGTAAGCAGGTGAGGAGTCATATCAATACGAAAATAATGCTCTTATCAGTAGTGTAAAAATTTCAGGGGATACTTAAAATAATATTAAATTCTTTTGTAACAAAACTCGCGCACTCGCGCCTCTGGTTGAAAAATAAACCATTTTGGGGGGCAAACACAATAAGAATCTATATAATATGCGATTGCATGCCTAATTTGGAGAAATTTTTGTTGAAATTACAAAAATTTTCTGAGAGGACTGCCCCTCCCAAAATCTTGGGATATGATTCCGTCACCAGATGCACTTTGATCTGACCCAGTTACAGACCCGGATTAATTTAAGTTACATGTTTAAAGCGTCAAAGTTTCAAAGTGGTCCCACCAAACTTTCTCCTCATGATCAAAATTAGAAATCTGTGATTATTTGAAATCTGTAATTCTGAATTTCCACATTATCCAGTACAGTACATACGGTACGCAGTACGGTACAGACATTACACTGTACAGCACAGGTCGGCTTGAAATAATCAGTACTAGTTCAGAACTTCATAGATATGCCTTTTAGTAATTTTCATATGAACACCAGTGAAGTGTGGAAAAATTAAATCTAGCCTACCTTGGCACACTGCACAAGTCCCGGCTACCAGTAAATTCGAAAAAACTAAGCGAGAAAAGCAGAAGACAGGAACAGCCATCGAGCAAGGATCTTGTGCTGTGTCTTGGAAGGGTAGTCATCCATATCAAGTGCTTTTGTGCAATTTTGGAATTTCTCATAAACGAACTACAAAGAGCGTAATTACATTTAATAATACAATAAAAACAACTCCTGTACTCTCACTGTTGTCTACACGAGAGGTCGTGATTCGCCATATGATTAATCTGTATTCTCGGCTTTCCTCTCCCACAGGATAAAAATGAAATCCTACCTCATAATATTATTACAGCATTCTGCACTACTCACATTGTTTATATGATATGTTGTTAATAATGATCGGGGTCGCACGTCAGGGATTATCGGTGAAATGGCTGAAATTTTGAGTAACGGCTAAAACCTATTGAGTTGCCATTCAGAAAGTTTCGCGTAATTCACATTTAATAATATTTTGTTGTTTGGTATTGTTTTGTGTATTAAGGTGAACGTGATAAGGTGTCTCGCTTGCCTTAAATCTTGATATAGGTATTTGTCCTGACTTTTCCATTTTTGTAATGTTTCAGTGTGCATTGGTTGATTTTTAATTGGTGTCGTTGGAGAAGTCGAAATAAATTGATTGGGTGAGAGACAGAACAGCCTCCCCTTCTGGATATAATTGAAAATTCCCATTATGAAGAGCAACATTTTCGCTCGGTTTTGGCGCGCAATAATCTTTGGAAAAAGAAAGAAGCTTTTTCATTTTCTGTCTCCTTTCGCCACCACTGATTATATGCTAGAGGTTCACTCATTGTAGGGCGTCTCGCCGGCGCACAGTGGAAGGATAGGATTTTTATCCTGTGGTAGAGCGAAGCCAAGTATATAGCTTAATCATATGGTTAACCACGACCTCTCGTAAAGCTATCAGTTCTAAAACGAGGTGAAGTTTTTTGGCTTATCATATTTCTCATTTTTCCTGTGCATGGACCTGGTGACCTAGGCAGAACCCTCGTTGGCGGAGGAAGTCGTACGCAGTGCTTACTTGAACCACCGTGCACCGACGAGGCGTTCAGCACACCCCTCGCATATAATCATCGAAGCGTATTCCCAATGCTTTACCGAATGAGCTAACCGGGCACGTAACTGGTTACAGATTTCCCCGCCAATCATATATACGCGCAGAGTGAAAGATTAGGTTTCACTTGCCCTCCAGATTTCTTGCACATTCTTTTTGTGCTTTATTTTGTCATTACGAAATAGAAATAAATACCCACCATCTCGCACAAGCCCTTTTTTCGGTAAAAAATGCAACAGTGAAAAACAAATCGGACAATGGGGTTGGTAGATTTATTGAACAATTTGTAGTTTTTTTTTCTTCCTTTATTAATTTTTTTAGTACATATTGTCATTGAAGTAGATGTTTTTCGATCAATAGTCCAATAAAATAAGCCAGCACATGGAGAAGGATTGATTTGTCGGGACGGCTCAGAAGATATTTAATAGAGGCAGGTCTTTTGCGATGATTCAGTACTTAGAGGAAAATGCGCCTATATCACTGGCGGCCACTGAGATAGTGAAATTTTCTGTAGGCAAACGGCGACTGCACCTTTAACATAGCTAATGGTATTCCCATAGGTCCACAGACGAGCAACTCCCATGTTGACAAATCGTCCACAAAACCAACTAAGATGTAACCTTGAAATGGCTATAAAAGGTTTCAAATCTGCAGATCAGATTTTGAAGTTCCTGCTTAACAAGGGCCCACAATGTACTTTTATAACCGATTCGTGCCCACACCAACATGTCAGACGGCTCTGAAAGTTCATTTTATTGGGCAAGAAACATAAAACAAACATTTATTGGAGCAGTACAATGTGTAGCACATTGTAGTTTGTGTACTAATAAGGGATTGCATAAAATAATTCAATAGTTAATATACCATCATAAAAACTGTGATAAAATGATCCACTCTCAAAAATGAAAATTTCATTTTCTCATATCCCATACCAAGGCATAAATCATTGGACGCAACTTTTTTTTCGAAAAGTCTGTGTTTTCACAGGACCAATCATAAATTTATATTGCCGCAATTACCTAGTCAGTCTCATATTTTCTATGTTTTCATACTTCAAATCCATTTTTAAGGGGAATCAATATGAAAGTGATTAGCAAACTAGCACAATTCAAGAGGCCACGCACGGTTTACAAAATGCCAGCATATGTATATGATCTATCGATATATGCAGTATACTAAGAAATTGCTAATGCAATGTAATTCAGCTTTTGAAGCAAGCGCAGGACATATTGTGTTGAAAGTCCCCAAATTCATAACCATATGCCGACAGCCCTGATGAAAAATATCAATGATAGAACAACAATGACTCACAGACGTATATATGAAAAAGTATAAAAAGAGGTTGGAATAAAAGTCAAACAACCATTTCCTAATTATTGTCTAGAAAGCAACCTCCATCAATTTTTATTTTTATATTGGTTGAATCGACCAGCTTGACCATTAGGTCGAGATCCACCTGGTCCATAGCCATTTGGTGTTGACTTATCCCGACTGCTTCGACGGTGGTGAGGGGGTGGGTAAGGTTGGTTTGTGTGGAAATGGGAATTGTATGAAGAGGATGATGATGAAGTACCGTTGAGTCCTCTAGCAATTGCATATTCTTGATAAGAAACTGCGATTTTTTCACTTCGATAACGCTTCGTTCTTATTGTGGTTCGAAAGTGTGGAGTAATCTCACCTTTATATCCTCCTTTTCTGAGCAGATTTTCAACAGTTTGACTGTGATTCCAACCTATAAAAAAATTGCAAAGTCCCATTCGACGAATCAAGAGTGATTTAGACTATTTAATTAGAGTGTTTCCAAGTATGACATCCGGCCATATGCGAAAAGGAATTGTATTAGTACGCAAATCTCGTCGTTACCTGGCACTTGAAACTGTGTCAACTGACAAAAATGCTGATATTATCCACAAGCTTTCTGATATCCATTTTACATTTTATGGGTGTATGAAACGCATGTGGATAGATGGGATTCTAAGTAATATTTCATCAATTAGATAGAAACATTTAGGCAAAGGACATATTTATTTACATTGGAGCAAAATATTGAATTACATTAAACATTACAAAAAGTAACCAGCAAAAAGACAACATTTTGTGAACACCAAAAATAACTTCTCAGATAACCCAAGTTGGGCTGGGCGGCATGGTACTAAATACCGTTATTGAGTTTTTCAAAATACCATATTACGTTATTAATCTTTGTAATACCACCATTTTCCACGACTCTGGAATTTCGTGAAATACCTCTAGAACGGTTGGGTATAGGTTGATTGATATTAGGGCATGCCTCGTGCGGCTCTTTGACACAACAGAATTGTATGCTTATTGATAGCAGAAAATGGCGAGAAATATTGGCATTTTGGTATACAAAATAAAATCAATGCCACCCAGCTCTATACTAATTTCACTCATGTGACAGAGCGAAATTGGTTCAACAATTAATTTATCAATCTAATTTAGTTTTTCGAATTGCCTCAGAGTTCCTTTGAACTTCTTTCAGGGACTGACCAAATTCAAATTTTATTGAAAATGAAATTTCTGTGGAAAAAACGTCTCTGCGCATTTTCTTTTTACTATCATAAATTTGTTCAAATATAATACAAAAGATAAAAATAACACTTCTTCATTTAATTTAATACAACAAAACAATATTACTGGATTCAGTACTGAAGACTTAAATTTTTTAGTTTGCAATTTTAATTGGAACCCTAATCAAAATATACCTTGCTCTTTGCTCACTTCAGGTAGGTAGGTTGCAGTTTTCTGATGATTTCTTTCATTGTTAAATTCAATTCGAATCCCATGAACACCAATCTAAATACAGGCTCGTCAAATTCAAGTGAGCATCAAAATATAGTACATTAAGATTAATGTAATAATGTCCATGGATAAGAATTGATATATATTCCTGATAACAGAGTTTGACTCTCGTTCACGAAAGAACAATGTTTTTGGTTGAATCCTTTGCGCATAGACTAGAGAAGACTAATTTAATAATTACAAAGTACATTACTCCAATACACCAATGCATATATTCCAATGTAATATCTTGTGATCAGAAATACTTTGAAACAATCCTCAAAAAACATTTATTTTAACTATATATATCATATTATCATTATGAAACTGATTACCAAAGGAAAAGGAATAACTGTATAATCTATTACTGCAATATTTTATTATTAACAGCTGACAATGGCAATAACTCAACCTACCTGCCAATCATAGCAATCACGACAATCCTCAAAATTGGTCAACAATGAAACTGAACAGTGGAGACGAGTCAGTTCATCCCGTTTAATGGGCACGAACCTGCTATCCTTCATTGCACTGTAATTATGAGAAAATGTTTTATCGAGATAGCGAAAGAATTTAGACAGAATAACTTTGCAAAATATGTTTTGTAGTATAAGATAGGTAATAAATGAACTGTGTCAAGCACTGAATTATGCTGAATAAGAATTATAATTACAAGAGCTTAACTACTGTATGGACAATCAAATTATACTTAGTAAGGCTAAAAATACAACCAATAAATTGTACAACCTTGATGTAATGACCTGATTTCAAGTTCACCTGCTCCGGTGAACCAAGACGGACTAGATTCATAAATATCAATTGAAATGATTATAGCCCCAGTGTACAATACTGTGATGGCATGGTGGATATGGTTGAGAGTGACCGAATTCCAAATATTAATAAAAGTAAAAAATAAAACTTCACTCAAAATGTATTCCCAGATAGAGCTGGGCGACATTAGGTTTATTTTGTACCGGCATAACGCCGACAAAATGCCACATTACCGGTATGCCACCCCATCTTCTGCTATCAAAAATATGCTATTGTGTGGTTTTAAAGAGCCATGGTATTTTGTAAAACTCAATACCAGTATTTACTGTTTTACCGATATGCCACCCAGCTCTATTGCCAAAACTATCTCTGAATTGGGACTAATTTATTAAAAAATTAAGTAAAGCATGCAGTTAAATCGATACCTTTTCCAAAAAGGTCATGAAAAACCAATAATTTTACAGTGCTGTATTAGTATATTGCATATTTAATAATACCTAATAGTGAACTATCGATCAAGACATGAAAAGAATCTACACAAAGATATACATATACAACTGACAATATTTACTTGCATATCAAGTTTGAATGATTTATTAGTTCTTTTACTTCGAAATCTGATATCACGCACTAGTCAAAGATATAAAAAAACAAAGCCAAATTCATTGATTTTTATTTAACAAGGCTCCACAAACTCGATTAGTAATGTTTTTCGATGAAGTTTTCAAAATTATGTCAAAAGGTGAGTGTCAATCATACATAGTCAATTTATCAAAAACTAATCTTGCCTTGTTATTGCATATTCCTTCAAACCATCATGTAATTGCAAAGGACTGAATGTTCCAATGCATCCTCTTAGTCTTGGATCCCTAGATCCAATTTTCCAAGTGACAAAAAGTGGACTGCAAACAAAAAAATTAAAAATCTAATGACGTCTTTGAAAAATGAGAACAAGATGCGCAATTAGCTCAGTCGTGTAATGTAAAAGTACACTTAGAGCTGGGAAACGTAGTTTTGAATACACAGAAGAATTGCTGAAAATCTAGTTCACACAAGGAGGTTAAGGTTACTGCTTCCCAAACCAACCATATCCATTCACTAAAATTAGGTTTAGGATGAGTAAAATCTTCTATACCCCCTTGGAACTGTTAACATCACAAGCGGTTATTCATGGTAAGCCATAACCAGGGTGGCAGAGTCTTGTTCTCTCTCGAGGTGGCCAAAAAGTCATTTTCTCTTTGAAACAACTTACCAAAGAGCTTCTATAACATATACAAAACCATTTCATAGATTGGTTCATAAAAAAAAATTCATGGCAATATCGACAATATTGAAACTTGAACAACTTGGTTGTGAACAATCACCAAAAAAAAGCATTCTAGCAAGAAATATTGCCCATTTGCTAAATTTCCCTTTGATGAAAACCATTTTCTTTGAGTGGCTGCGCAGAGTAGCTGACATTCTGCCAATCCAGCCGTGGCTTTATGCTCCAGTTGTCTCGTCAACCATAAATAAAAATATAATCCTATAATTCAATAATTTACCAAGCCTCTCATTTTGAAGATCAAGTCCAAACCTTATATTATTTCATAGGATTGGAAATACCTCGATGTTTCTACTACCGTATTTTGCGGCGTAAAGCACCTCCGTGGTAATGGTCGCAAAGGGTCATTTTTCTAATATTTTGCACACAGATATGACTCAGCACCGTAATAGTCGCAAAGCGTCCGTGAACGACTCCTCGAAAACGAAAACACACGCTGCGCCTTATCAAACGCTAAAGTAATAACGTACAGTAATTCATTAACTCAGATGCATGGAACGAGCGCAGTATCTTCCTCCCTTCAAAGTGTCGCGGTGGATTGTTGAAGCATGGGAACAAGTGAGGTCGGAGTGCGTAGTGAATGGTCTTAAGAAAGCTGGTATGTTCTACTCCCTTTCAGACAAAATTGAAGTGCCCGTTTCTAAGCCGATCGTTGCAAACCAATCACCTTTGTATGATCTGTTCCTTAATATGATCCTCAGACACCGAAGACGAAGAATTTGAAGGGTTCTGATTTAATTTCGCCATTTCTTGTTGTTGTAATTATTGTTTATCGAGATACACATTTTGCATTTAAATACATTGCCCACCAAGACATCATGTCGTGAACATAAACAAAACATACTTAACGGAAGCAGTTTCTACAATAGTACAAAACATTATCACAGACACAGTGTGAACATGTACAATTGTGGAACTTTCTTGATTGATTGATTTTGTTGATTAAAGGGTGCCGTCGATTGCGTCATTGTCAAAACGTCAAAGTAATTCACACCGAACCTTCTGAGTTTAAATTCCTTAGAGGGGTTTTTAAAACAATATATTATTGGCGATAAAATAATTTATTTTTATTCATAAATCAGGCTTTTAAATACCAAAATATATTTTTCGATGTCACAATTGTAGATTTTTCCTTGTTTCGTTAATTTAAAGGCTGGCGTCGATTGCGTCATCGTCAAAACGTCAAAGTAATTCTCATCGAACTTGCTAAGTTTAAATTCCTTGTTTAGTTAATTTAGAGGCTGGCGTCATTGTCAAAACGTCAAAGTAATTCGCGTCGAACTTGCTAAGTTTAAATTTCTCCTACATACATTTCCTATTGCACCGTTTTGCAATGAATGATATAATACTGGCCGTTCCGATTGATGATCACACATGATCGGATCGTCATCAAATTAAATCGCATGTTTGACGGGTACCAATGAAAATTCACTAATGTTGGCAAGCAAAAAAGATCGAGCATGTGCTAGGCACACGGTAAATTTGGGTGCAGTCTATTATCAATTTAATTCAAATCTCTCTACAATTTGACGTATCTTGAAAGTACATGCGCTCGCCGCGTCATCTATATATAACTTTTATATACCGTAATATAAAACGCTTCACAATTCGCTGTGGGCCGAAAAAAAACAATACATAGGTCGCAACGTATAAGTCTCAGAAACAAAAGTTTTTGGAAAAAAAGTAGCGACTTATCGGCCGCAAAATATGGTAGTCTACTCATTGCCATATTTGGCGGAACAGTCAGATTTTGATATTAATAAACTATGTAGATAACAAATAAAAACTAAGCCATTATGTCAGCAATTTAAAAAATCATATTTTCAAAAATGTCATACTGCTGAAAAGTACAAATCACCGATACCCACTAGGCATTATCAGTGAAGGTAGGTCTCCTAGGTGGATCAACATTGCACAGGTGACTTCGTAAAACATCGAAACAAAAATAACACATTTCTCTATTGACGATTTGCTGGTGAGCATCAGGTGGTCGGACAATGACGCCGTTTTCAACAACAGCATTAGCCTTTCCATTACATACTTTTGACTGGTCGTCAGCATTCATCATTTTGGTACGTTTGCCACCACAACATCCAGATGCCATCATGAGGTACTTGATATTGATAAAAATGCAATAAAATACAGAAAGTATAGTGGAATTCTGAAGTACCGGTAATTACAGACAAAATTTATAAGGCTGCTGCTGTAATTTACGCTTGATAAGAAACAGATAATAAGCATTAGTTGAATCTAGAAAAAAATTTTAAATTGACAGTGACAAAGAAAGACTAGGAATTCATTCATTCACAGCAATGCCAATAACAATTTATACTTCATTCCCTTACATTGATAAGTCGATCATTTAGATTTGGGTACTATAAACATTGTAGAATTTTGATCAAAAGTTATGGTTGCATAAGGACACATAGAATAGAATGTACAAAAAATAAATTCAAGCCCAATAAAAGAAAAACCAGAAAATCCAAAATTAGACAGGGCGCTCACTCGAACATGTCATTAAAATATTTATCAAATTCCTCTTCTCGAGTCTTTTCTACATCAACTTTCAAAGGCTGTGACCAAATGTCTTCAGAATTGCTTGATTTGTTTTTGTCAACTTTTATGTTAGATGAACTAGGTATATCTACAACAGAAGAAAGCTCATGTTTTGATTTCTTTTTGCTTTTCCTACTCTTCTTCAGTTCTTTCTGAACTTTAATCCTTTTCACTTCTCTTTTCTTGTGATGATAATTCAGTTTATACGAGCACTCAGGACAAAGTCTTAATTTAACTAAAGCATTTTTCTTTTCATCATTCTCCATATATGCAAAGTTTACTTCCCAACTTCTCAAGCCATCATTTTCATTACAGTGTTTGTTACCACAGAAAAACTGTCCTTTTCCATTCACAACCTCTTTTTCAATGCGCCACCTCAAAGCAATTTTGTTCTCTTTAAAATACCTTAAATCTGCAATGGCATATTCTTTAAATAACTTATCCCAATATTTTTTAGCCAATTTTTTCTCCCAGTTCAACTTAGCAGAATCCTCTTCATCCCAGATAAATTTATTATTATTTTTAATAACATCTTTATCTTTCACATATGTTTGAGAAGGTCTTTTGAAGTCTTCTCGCTTACCGCCATAATATGTCAAATAATCATTTACAAATTTTCTATGCCGTGAATAGGCATCCATCGCGAGAATTCCATGATAACGCATTCTCTTCCCTTCATGTTTGTCTAACTCTGCATCAAGATTTCGTTTCGATGGAAGTTTTTTGAAACTGCTCCCAGCAGAGCTGTTGAACAACCCTAGTTTATCATTTGATGGTTTAAAAAATAAATTGTCTTTTTTACGAGTTATTGTTTGATCCTCATAACCAGCTTCACTTTCTCTGTCACTAAAATCTGATCCATAATCACACTTCTTTGTTTGAGAAAGAAATGACATAACTTTTTTTTCTATTAAATTGAATAAGAAAGTACGGAAGCATTTATCATCTGCAAAAAGAGTATACTACTGTTTTATGTTTCTCAACAACAAAGACAGCATGAAAGTTTTACTTCAGAATCGAGGAATATAAAATTTTCAATACAATGATTAAAAGAATGGTCTTAGATATTGTTTCACCAAAGAAAGGTTTCCACTTCCGTTGAATTTACAAATTGAAAAAAAAACTATAGGCATAATCCGTTCTGTTTTTTTTTATTTCGTTATGATTTGTTACTTTTGTTGAAAAAAATCAAAGAAAAGTTATATGTACATTGTTGAAGAGATGACACTAACGCATTTTGAGCGCATTTCACAAAATGGTATCGGCAAACGCGACGTATTGCAAGTATCGGCAAAAAAACCTCCAGACTGTTGAAAAAAATCAGTTTGTAACGTATTGCCAGCCTTTGGCAACAAGTGCCGGTCAATTCGTATAAGTATAAAACTCTGTTACAAAATGACCCACTGAAACATAGGTATGAATTGACCAAAGGTACGTATTGACTGGCAACTGCACCAGCGAAACAATAAACTACACAATAAGGAAAAAAATTCTATATATGTACAACTGCACAAACAGCATAGACATATAGACATAGTTTCGACACCTCTGTCAACACACATACAACATATACTGTAATGTTACATACTGTACTGTGGGACTGAACTGCAAGAAAGAGTACAGGTACCGGTACAGTGAGAGGTATCTGCCCTGGGTGAAAAATATTGAAACATTTCACCACATTGTACCATAGTCGCTTGTACAGTTTAGCTGGTCGCTCGTTTTCCCTAGGTTAACAGGTTAATGAAAACTCGCTCGCACTAATTCATCACTTCTGTTACGATATATTTACTAATACTGTTTTCTGGTTGATCAATAAAATACTTTCCTCTCTCTCTAACTGTCGAAGTTAAAGACCACACCTAAAACACCGCCAACTCTGAACTCACCGAAATACTGAATATACACTGTAGCTAACACAAAACATATTGAAGTTATCAGGTTATCAATTATGGTAAATTAAACGAGCACAAAACTAGGAGCAACAAAAGGAACATACCGTACCGTGGCAGAGTTACGAAAACCACTGCTCTCTGCATGTGTAGCTCCAACGTAAAACAGTCACACCATTGACGTCCGAACTCTGGACGAGACCCTCTCTTTGTTATGCGAGCCGACTCTGTAGTCTGTACTCGCACTACAGCCGGTTACATTTTGGAGTTTTCTATACAGGAACCATCAAATGGTCGGGATATTTCGGTAAGTTTCGTATAAAAACGAGCTAAATGGTATTGCGCCTGGGATCCTAGTTATCTTTTTTTGCATGATCGGATTGACGATCGGACAAGAGGCTGCATGACGACATTCCATTCAGTAATACAAATTATACAAGTGCGGAGTGGCGAAACGATGCTACCGGTCTTACAAAACTGTTTTCTATAAATGACGTCAAACAGTTTGAGATATTGCGGAATTCCCCGTTGCAGTTGGTGAATTTGCAGAATTTGGGGCTGTGTTTTCAAGAGGGTGGAGTGTTGAATTGCCTGGCTTAGGAGTGGAATTATGTCGTCTGACGATGACAATGCCGCTAACACAACCTTCGATGTTGGTCCTATAGGATACGAAATTGTAGACGGTATCGAAAAAATAAACGACGGGAATACCCGGGAGATTGGCTCACAAGCAGTTTGGTCCGTTTCTTCGTGTAAACAAGGTGATAATGTACAATAATTTTTCAGAAATGAGAAAAAAGCTTGTTGTGTGCAAGCTGAATATAAACTGTACTTAATTGGGTTAATCAATACCCTTGTCCAGTCGCATTTCATTCTTTTATCTAGCTAAAATATTTAGCCTGAATAAAAAACAGGCTAGTGCAGAGTGTATACAAATCTTTTTCTTCTAAAGTGCTAAATAAAAAATTTGGCTGCATTTCCAATGGTTAAAATGCCTTCCCTACTTAAATTCATAGGTGCAAAATTGAAGGCATAACCTTCTTATACGTATAGTAAGTAATTTTATTTAAGCAGCATGAAATTCCATAGATGATTGGTAAAAAAGAACAATAAAAACTGTCCAGGAAGGTCAGGAAAGCAAACAAGAACTAAAGTTAAATATAAAAATGTGCCTATACCAGAATATGAATTTGTCAGCATTTATATTGATAGGAAAAGAAGATGCGGAAGTAAAAAATATAAAGTGAATTTTTAAGTTCTTGGTTTTTCATGCTCCATTATGGATATTCCAATTCTGGGAACACTCTGGCAATTCTGGGAACACATTAAATCAAGTTTGATTTTGGGGCCCCACAAAGTATAGTACCATATTTGTAGTTTACCATTTTTCTGCTCAGTTTTAATAACGATGACATATGGGAATATGGTGCCAAACATCATGAGACCTGAAGTTGAATATACTTCATTTACAACATCGGTAGTCAATTCTAATTATTATCATCTGAAGAGAGTTCAAGTCAAATTTTGTTCAGCACTTGTACTCCATTTGTAAGACCGGGAACTAGATTAGTACCCAAGAT
This sequence comes from Styela plicata, assembly GCA_963675895.2. Lineage (NCBI taxonomy): Eukaryota > Metazoa > Chordata > Ascidiacea > Stolidobranchia > Styelidae > Styela > Styela plicata. The sequence goes on from OZ023145.1 coordinate 12,874,513, forward strand.
CTGACATATAATCCAGCTGTATTCTTTTTGTTGGGTAATTATATGCCATTCTTCAACTACTTTCTTTGAACATGGAATTAGTTCCCAAAACTTGTACAAAATTAATTTTATATTCTATTCTCTGAGATTTTGTACTAAAGTTATAAACCATCTTGCGACAATTGTGTTAATGTGCTTCAATTAATTTAATCGTCTTTAAAAAAAATTCAGGATACGGTGTTACCCTCTTGAGAGATGGAAATCTTGAATCGTATTGGCAGTCTGATGGCACACAACCTCACATGGTTAATGTACAATTCAGGTATGGTCGATGCATATTATTTTTTCAAAAAAAAATATGATATTTCTAATATTAAATGTTATTCAGACAGAAAACAGACATTGATTGTGTGGCAATATACACAGATTATAAATCTGATGAAAGCTATACACCGAGTAGAGTTTCCTTCAGAGTTGGAAATCATTATCATGATTTAAGGGAAATTGAGGTATGTACGGTACTAACACTTGAATAAACTGGTCACTATCTGTCTTGAAATAAAACATATTGTATAATTTCAGCAAATTTTCATGCAAGAACCTTGTGGCTGGGTCGTTGTAAAATTACAAGATAAAATACATCAGAAACCCTATACGTGCCTTTATACTGCAAGTAGCTATATTACAGGTAAAGTCCAACTATTCTATTGAAGTTTAAAACATACTCAAAAGTCATGCTATTATCAACTTGAGAAGTTGAATATCATCAGTGAAGGGCTTGGAAGAACTATGTTTTATCTCGTTACAGCTATATCTTACATTCCGAGCCTGTTGCCGGTGCAAATAAAACTAAAAATGAGCCATTTTGTCTAAATCTTTATGGAGGGTTGCCTTTATCGTTTAGTTTAAACAACTTCTAAATTTAGGATATAAATATAACAATGCTTCAGATTAGCGAAACTGGCGATACAAAATCATGTCAAATTTCTGACATTGATCTCAAATTTCTCATCTGGAAATTTTATTGCGAAATGGGTCAATTCATAAATAATCAAAAAACAATTTTAGTTTTAATCAGAATTTTAGAATGTCTGACTACCCTTATAACGACATCCCTAATCTGAAGTTTATCACGTTTTTCCAATATATAATTCAATTAAAAAACTTATACTAATCCTACATATCCTAGAACAAACCAGTAAGAGTTTTATTTATAATCATCTATGGTTTTTCTCCTATATTTATGACAGAATCACCAAAATGGAAGGGATACCCACTTAAGGCAAATCAAAGTATTTTCTTTGAATACTGGACAAAAATCATTTGATCCAACTCTACCGACTGGACTAGTATTTCAACAATTTTCTACTGTAGAATGCAGTATGTTCAGCACAATAAAATGACAATAAAACCGAATGAAAGTTATCATGCTCAAACAGGAGATGATGAGAAAAGTTATCAATGGCAAAAGATGTGGGAGTAATGCTTATGGAAAACTCTTCTATAATGGCAACTTTAATATGGAAGTCACTACTTTTTGTAGTTCGCCCTGTACCAGCACTCATAAATGTGCAAAGAATATGATAATTCCGGTTCAACTCAGCCTACCTAAGCCGGATGTAATGAGATTAACGAGCTACACGACATTTTTCGCAGTTTTGCGATAGTGATACCCTGTTGTTGACTGGGCCCAGTCAAATCAAGAGCTTGTCAAGTTTAAAACATATCATTTATTGCAATAAAAAGGACAATACAACTATTAAAATGTAAAAACAAGATTATATGACCACCCTATCTATTGAGGCCATGACTGGGTGTACTAAGACTTTACAGTGCACTACGAAGTCTGGTGTATTTCAATAAACTTGTTAAGGCAGTTTTAATGGCTCAATAGAGTGTAACCTTCCTTTCGTTTCTGGCTCCACCTCTTCCACGGCCACCACCTCTGCCTCTACGACTGTTAAAACTAGACTTGTTTTTCGTCGTGAATGTATTAGTGTCTGCATTCCTCTTATTCGGTCTCCTGTTGTTGTTCAGAGCGCGTCCTTGAGTCTGTTGCCTGGTGTGAATTTTAGGGATAATAATCATTCTTTCAAAAATGTTCTCTTCACTACACTCTGCCACACACCATTAAGCAATAATCATTTAAAATATTTTGCGTGATGAAACTAAGTTCGGAGTGGTTTTTACAAGTCTCCCCAAACACTTGAGCAGTAGCTTTCACCAAGCGTAAATCAAGTATACAAAATCCTGTTCCTCTCCTGGATGTTTGACTTCAAAACCAAGAATACAGTCATGGTAAATTTTTTTGATGGACAAGCAGCTATCTTCTGGTGTTTGAATAAAAAAGTAGCCGACATCCAAGCTAGTCTATGATAAACAAACCTTGCAATATGCCTTGGTTGTCTGTTGTATTGCCTGTTTTTTGATTGCGGCATTTTTTTCTTCTGTGGTTCACCTAGACTTCTTTTTTGAATACGGTTTCCAGATATATTACGTCCCCTTCTACCTTGGTTTCCTCCCTAAAAATTATGAATTTGATATTATTTGAGAGAATGGATAGGCGGGTACTCTATGTCTGAGTGCCAATTAGGGTGGGTGCCGATTAATTTTGACAGGTCTGTGATTAGAAACAGTATGCACAAGTTCAAAGAATAAACAGTGCAACTTATATGCAGTAAAAAAATTAGTTAAAGATTACAGGTATCTATGTTCCCCTCGGTTAAAAATTCCATAGTTTAGAAGATCTAGTTAGTTTCCCACTTAGATTTACTTTAGATAGTCTTATATCACTATTCTACCAAAACTTTAGTCGCGTGGCCAATTTTATTGTGGTTTTTACTGTATATAAGTTGCACTGTTTCTCTTTTTAACCATGCCCTAATGAAGCTTTTCTGAACAGAGGAACGAAACGTTGGGAAACTGCTTTCAATGGCTGTGCTCTATATATCTGATCAATGAACTCGATAGTCTGCAAAATAGTGACGACTTATTTTGATGTTACAATGTTCTATTTACCTATTAATAATATCAACAAATAATTTTGTTCTTGTTAATCCTCAAAAGAGACGCAAGGAAATGTCGAAAGCATTTGGTACGTTTTTCTGTCACAGTGAGAAATCAAAATCTAACTAAATTAAGATGCTTATAATTTACTGCCACACAGAGACCATGGATGATTGACATATATGGAATGACGTAATTATGATTGAAATTTAGGTCAATCCATCTGTTTTATTCCTTCACAGGAGTTGTTATAACCAAATTTTAATAGTCAACGATTGCAAGCTTATGGAAAAACACATTGTCATTGCAAACTTTGGCATTTATATGAGACACTGAGGTTAATACTAATCAAAAGGGGAAATACGCATGGAATCGAACAGGTTATCTGCGTCTGGATTTAGAAAAGGGGGAGAATAAGGATACAAGAAACTGGTAGTTTTACGCAGGCGATTCAAGCGACGGTTTACCTATTATTCAATTAGTTAATAGCTAGTGCCTTGTTACTTGGCCTAGAGTCTGACAGGGATATGCTCTTTGTGACTTTGTCCATCCCTATTTGAGAGAAACGTCGAAGCCATGTTCAATAATAAATCACACATGTATCAAACTCATGTGGTCGTATTTTCATATCCCATTTCTCGTCCGGTATATGCAGACTTTTGAATTACCTCAATGTATTCCGTGAATGTCATTGAGAGGCAACTAAAAAGAAAGACTAGATGAGAATGCAGGAAAGATGCTATTCGCTGCACTTTACTATAGTGATTCAGTCTTTCTGGATATTGAGTGCAGTTGCTTGTACTGCATTAGATGGCTCCTGTAGGGCACTGTCCCCATGCTAACATTTTATACAAGCTGCTGAAAAAAGCTTGCAACCAAACAAAAAACACTTTGAAACTTACACGAACAGTTGTGAGTCCTCGTCTATTTCTGTTCATAACTTGTTGACGCTTTTGTCTTTGATTGCTTTTAACGTTATTTATTCTGACACCAAGTCTGTCTTGTATTGATGGACGTTCTAAAACATTAACTAATGTTGTAAGGATGAACATTGAACCAGATTTATGCAAATAACATTTATTAGCTCATCAAACCTTCAGATTTTTGAGAAAAATTAGATCTTCTTCCTCTCTGTAATGATGCTCGCCGATTCGTGATTCGATTCTGTTTCTGATTCTAAAAATATCAAATGACACTACAATGTGGATTGGATATCTATCTCCAGACCTCAAAATTATTTCTCGAAGATGGTCACCTTATATGCTGTTAAGTATAAATAGAGAATGAACTCACGACATGCAAATAATAAGACAAGAAAATCTTTCATGCTACACAGTAAATCATAGGATTGTAATTTACAATAGCGCAATGGTGATTGCTTTCTAAGGATAAAGTTAGCTTTTATAGTACTATAGTTGAAAATTGAACATAATAAGCAATTCAACCTTATTCTGATGACTGAACTGTTGTTGCTTGGCTGCATTCACTCTTCCACTTTTCGTCATTCCAACATTGTTCTTTTTACTCGTATTCATCTTTTTGACAGTATTTCTGTATCAAAAGATTGATTGTAAGTTCTTAATATATGTATAACTGGGGATTTAGTAAGCGTTAATAAAAATAGGCTGAAAACGCCCACTTGTTTCGCACTGCTCGCTGCTGATAATTAGCATGCTGGAACTATTGGTAACTGCTGAAAGATCAGTCAGTAGCTGATGAGATGAGTAGAATTTTATGTACTTCGAATCGCACAGGTGAATTTAGACCCTATTCTCCAAACATCAAATTTAATGTCAGCAAACAGAGTTGGTTATATTATAAAAACAGTTAAAGTTTCCTAAAATAACACAGGCAGGTCACAGAACTTCTGTTCTCGCAATTTATTACATATTCTTACATCTTATATTTTGGTGCTAATCTTCCTGATGTAGTATTTTTCGATTGAACTCGTTGACCTGTGAAGTAGAATATAAATGTTTATAATGTGTACAGCACGATACGAAGCCCGCTACGGATTGTTTTTTTCTTAATAAGGTATGTTTCATTTCTCAATATTTATTTCATACCATACTTTTTCTTCGTACAATATGATAACGCTCGGAGATGGATTGGGCTCCAACTGATTCACTTGGCTCACTTTACTAGAATTTGAATGAATTTTTAGTGTAAGACATATCAAAAAGAAGGCAAGTCTATGTACTTTCTTAAAGATGTTCTGAAAAACGGTAGTTTGTTCAATTAGTTAATATGCACGAAGTCAAGGCATGTGCTTCTGTTGATACGAGACACGCATAATAAACATATGTACTACATATGACAAACTTACACTTTTGTAGCCCGGTCTCACAAATCTTTTAAAACCTAGTCTCTAAATTAAACAATACCTTTTTGTACTTTCAATTTATTTATTCTTGCATTTCTAGCTTTTAATTTTAAGGTTTCTGCACGCTTTCGTTGTGCTGCAGTCAATTTTTTAGGGGCAGTACTATTAGCTTTCTGTGCAGCCGCTGTTTTCTTTTTCTCCTTCTTATTGAGCTTGATTATGTCATCTGTGTATTAAAAAGAATATGGAGGATGGGTATTATTATTCCATTGGTCCCCAATACATAGTTAAAATACATACGTGTTATGAGTATAAACCAACACTGGCGGCAATAATTTTTTAGTTTCATCGTGAGCATTAGAAGAGAGTTAAACTGTAAACCTAAGAATGCAGTTCAAAACTATACTCTTGAACTTCTTCTTAAGAATGATACATGCGGAACACAAGCAAAAATCACAACATAACTTTTCGCATGATGTTTTAATAATTGATTATCTCGTAAGATTTTATGAATTAGCCATACATTCTTTTTGCATTTGAATATAAAATTAAGGAACTTTACATCTCTTTCTGATTACTTACCTAATGACATATCAATCTTTGCAAAAGGATTAGCAGCCATTGTTACCCTTGTTCTGTAACAGATCTACCAGCACTCCACTTTCAAAATATATACAGGAATACTTAAACAATATTCTGAATTTTAATAAGGAATGATGGGTCTCATGAAGTTTAGTACCATATATCCGATTATTATAATAATTTCCCATGTTGCAAGCGACTCATCCTAACCCGGGAGACAATGCCAGATGCTTGCAGCGTTGGTGCCCCTTTGTTAGGATGAGAATTTCAGCCAGTTTTTATTTTAATGACATTCGGGAATATGGTACTAAACTTCACTAGACCCGGAATGATAAGTTATCTATCCAAGTGCATTGCTAAGACAATTCAATCCACTTCCCCTACTGGTTTTGCCGGCCCATATCCTAGTGGAACTACAGTACAGAGTAAATAAACCGAATATAATATTATAATGCAACTCAGCACAAAGCATAGCAGAAACCTTAGTGACTTCGTCTTCCAGACCCGATTATGCCCAGCCAGAAAATTTCCATCTAAAAAAAATTTACTTGGAAAATTGGGCTATATTTCAAAAATATTTTCATACCACTCTAATTTTAACACATGCAGCATGTTGAATGCCTTCAATCAGAATTAATTTTTAGGGTAACCCTCAATGTATTCTCCTGCACTAGCCGTAGCCAACGGTTACACAGTACATAATCTCGTAGCAAACTGGACTCCCTTTTATAGTTGTGGACAGTTTTGGACAATAAGAATCGCAAATACTGTATACCAGCAAGAAGTGTTAGATTCTGTTATTCTATATCGGAATTACATGAATGTAGGACCATTCAAAGGTATTACCCATACGGCAGGTCTACTAAACTTCACTAGACCAGACTAGCTGCTGTGAGAATTCTCAGAACCTTGTCTGATCTGTGATTGCTACATTTCAAGATGCCTGACAATATGTCCACTCCTATACAGTATGCCCTCCGGCAATACGCATTCCCTGTTCATATACAGTATACCGGGAACGTTAAATCATCCTGCATGGCTTAAAGTTCTGTCACTGTGCACTGTCGTAGATTGATAAATTATGCCTGTAACTTTTTTAATTTATATTCGTGACTTTGGTCCTCTTCTGCTTCAAATTTCGCACTAACTTACTTGGCAGAAGAAAAGTTCGAGACAAAAAGTGCAAACTCGCAGCTGTCGACGAACAGCGCTTCGACAACTGTTTCTGAAACTGCCGCGACACTTTTTCTGCTCAACAAAACAAACTGCCGGCAAAATGACACTTGACGCAGCTTGACGCGCATTCAAATATCTCGGACAATAGACATCAAAGGTTAAGTGTGGGCAACACATATTGATTCTTTGGACTTGAAACTCCGTTTAGAGTCCAACAAGCCAATCGATAAAGACTCTATTTCCAACTTCTAAATTACCTATTGGCTCTTGCTTCGAAGCTGTTCGCTTTTGCTTTGAATTACTCAAATTCGGTTTCATCTAATCTTGTTTGCAGTCTTCTTTTCATAAATACCAGTGACAAGTAAGTACTAAAGTGCGTTGTGTTTTATATCGGCGATTGCTAAAAGTCTTTAGCGAAGGCGACTAGATGATTAAATATTTCGATATGTGGAAGGAAAGCTGATGGCTTGGCCAGCGGTACTGCTTCACCGGAATCAAGGAGTATAACCGTACGTACGTACCTCTCTTGTTGTGATCAAACATTACAGATTCGGTACTTTAAACCTCAAGATCATAATATCGGTACTAATGACGAAGTATCACAGTCTACATCCAGTCAGAGAGTTGATGCGACTGGTTCCCAAAGCGCCTTCAAAAATGACGGTTTCGTACCTGTAAATAAGCGTAGGAGTAACAGAAGTGTACCGGTAGGCAGAAGATGTGCTTAAATTTGTGAAAAATCAATTCACTGAAGAAAAGTTTCCAACCTGTGAAGAACTATTAACAAAATACAAAACAATCATTCAAAACCGTCTTGTTGTACTGCACATTGTAGGAAGTTTTGGAGAAAAAAAAATTATGTGGCCTAGAGGCATTCTGATAAAAAGACATAATAAATAAATCCAATAAACAATGGTGGATCCAAAAAGTAATCTGAATGATAACTCAAACACCATTTCTTTAAATTCCCATGACATTAATAACGCAATGCAAGATGTTATTGAGTTGTCCACAAACTTTTCAAATAGGGGTGGGGTGCTTTAAAATCAATTCACAAAATTTTTCAACCTACGGCATCTGAGGAGTGAATTGCGTTGAACATACATTGGAAAGACATCATGGAAGGTTGGCGTGTTTGTGGGACAGGGCACTTGATCCACACATTAGCATGTTTGTGTGGACGGGACACTTGATTCACACATCAGCAAAGTTGATTAAATTACCCACTGTTGATGGGTATTGAATTAAATTTGCCAGGATTTAGTGCTTCATTTATAAATGTGTACATACCCTAATGTGATTCCAGCGAGGAAGATGAGTTTTTCTCTTTACCATCCAAAATAAAGCCAATTGTCACTGATACGCCATTTTCGAATATTTGCATTTTGGGTGACTTCAATGCCAATACAAATCCTTTTGGCACTATGTTCAATGAGATTGTTTCTGAATCAGATTTAGTCTGTTCAGATAAATGACTGCTTCCTTTTGATACATTTACCTACGTCAGGGACTCATGCCAATTTGTAACCCTATCTTGGCTGGATCATAGTTTAATATGCATCAAGCCCTTGTTCAATGAGAGTTTTGCAGACCTATATTCTTTCTGACCACCATCCACTTTTATTGGTAATTGATGCAGGCAAACTTCAAAAACTGAGTGATACAAGCACAACAATGACAAAACTATGATTGCATGGGATGTTCTACAATACTCCGATTTTTCCCCGTATATTCAGAATTCTCTATTGGAACTTTTTAAAATCACAGTTCCCCCTATGATGCATTGACTCACGTGAATTGTAAGACGTGTCAACAATCTATCACAAATTTTTACACGGAAACATGTTTCGGTTTGCTGAACTCCTACAAGGATTTGACCAAAAAGAGTCATTTCAAGTAGACGTAAAAAAGCATCGCCAGGCTGGAACTCTCAAGTTAAGGCAATATACAATACTTCCACAAACTCATACTTGGTTTGGGTAAAAAAGGCAAACCAAGATCGGGGAAAGGGGGGGGGGGGGGGGGGTGTTTTCGTGTGAAATCTAAGCTTTGTAGCAAATATGGTTAAAAAGCAGGACCACTAGGAGAATTTTGCATTCAATGTATCAGGTTAATTGAGTTCGAGCATCATGCGTCCAACGCATGATCAACAAAATTCTTATAAGTGATCAAAACCGGCCTTGATAGTTCCAAAACAAGTTTTAATGATGATGTTGTGATCACGTTCGACGAAAAGAAATTAAAATATCCCGCCTAAGGCTAACTTGAATGGTCACGTAAAGTGTATAAATGCGAGGGCATTTTATCTATTAAGAAAGGAAAAAAGAAGCTAAGACTAGATTGTATCGTTAAATTATTCTTTTTGCTGAAGTATAACAAAGAATATCAACTTTGGTCTCTATCTCATCCTTTATCTTACCCTTCGGGGTTAAGATATATATTTACCCTATAACTGGTAACCCCTTGGAAGAATAGTGCCTTCTGATTTGGAGTTGAAGATTGCCGCATCGTTGGAGCACGGAAGTCAGGACGAAATTTCAAATAAGAGTTAAGTAACGTTTTTCACGATTATATTAACTAGTGTATAGGGGCCATTGCTAACATTAATCTGTGTTCGTATTTTCTCATCCAGCGTATTCAACCTCAATTAAAGAATCGATGTTCTGCAAAGACAAAGGACACAAGACGATGATGTTACTTTGAACAGAAGATCGAATCAAAACCAACAACAAGAGCAGACGTGAATCAGCAAAAACAATGCAACAATGTACTTGTCTGTCGGATTGCTTCAATATGTTCTCTAAAAACATTCTATTCAAGGTGAAAGACTGTCTTACAAAAATGTACAACACTAAAAGTTGATAAAAAACAAAAACATTTTTGTTGGAAAGGTGGACAATCAAATTTATAAAAATAAAGACATCGCTGATAAAAACTAAGAAATTATATTGCTCAGATGTCAGATTTTTCATAAATTGTGCTGCGTTTTTATTTCTTGCCATTATATTGTTTATTTTACAGTTAAAGAATTATAGAATTTACTTCCTTCTATGAAAACTACTTCAGGTATTTCCTTCTTTCATCTTAGGGCGTTTAAAATTCGGCTTATCAATTTCTTAAAGAAATTGCTTAAAATGATATTTTAATCATGCATAATTTTTCTGATCAATTAATTGTGCGTCGGTGGTTAATTTTGATATCAGTAAATTTTCTTTTTGAACCAAATTAATTGGGAGTGACAGATACAAACAAATAGTTTTTGTTGAATAGATTTTACGTTGATAATGAAGAGTTGAAAGATGATTTAATCGAATCATACTTTAAAAAAAAACTTCGCTACAAAAAGCGGTAAACGCGCCAGGATATATTCGCAAAAAGCGAGTATCAATCCAAAAACTTTTTTTTATACAAAGCCCAAAGATGGCAAACACTAAAACGACTACAAAGGCAAACGATGCCACATTTTTTTACTTATAAGGCGCAAAAGCTATTCATTGTGTAACGAAATATATTGAATTCAAACATTGTTCAATCTGTCAAAATCAATTTATTAATTAAATAAAACGCCAAGTCTACATATCTCAAACCTACATTCTCTATATCTTTACTTTCTCTTACTAAATTTTCACCTCTCTTGGTGATATAAATTTTTGTTTTAGATGTGAATTTTACGTATGTATGCTTATTTTATTGTTGTTTTCTTTATATACCGTTATATATTTCCAGAAGCTGACCATTCATGTTCCCTAAGCAAAGCCACTCCGTGTTTAGGGGGCCGACATATATGTAGCAAATATGGTTAAAAAGCAGGACCACTAGGAGAATTTGGCATTCAATGTATCAGGTTAATTGAGTTCGAGCATCATGCGTCCAACGCATGATCAACAAAATTCTTATAAGTGATCAAAACCGGCCTTGATAGTTCCAAAACAAGTTTTAATGATGATGTTGTGATCACGTTCGACGAAAAGAAATTAAAATATCCCGCCTAAGGCTAACTTGAATGGTCACATAAAGTGTATAAATGCGAGGGCATTTTATCTATTAAGAAAGGAAAAAAGAAGCTAAGACTAGATTGTATCGTGAAATTATTCTTTTTGCTGAAGTATAATAAAGAATATCAACTTTGGTCTCTATCTCGTCCTTTATCTTACCCTTCGGGGTTAAGATATATATTTACCCTATAGCTTCAATTCAGAAGGTTATTTTGCTCCTTCGAACAAAAGCATGAACAACATGACGTGGACATGTTAGCTAATAATATGCTTTCCAGTTCTAGCAAATCTTTCTGCCAACGTGTGAATAAATTAGTGAAAGGAAGGCAATCAACTGAACTTCCATTTACCATTTCTTCAGTAAGTGGGTGAGCCAATATTTCACATATATAGAAAAATCATTTCAAAAATGTTTTCAAATGTGTCGAGAATTATTCTGGGAAAAATTTTGTAAATGATTCCATAGCAGAGTATCACTCAAATGATCATGTAATTCTTCCATCTAAACTCAAAGTTCATCGTCTTTTCATTGAAATCTAGCTGTACTCCAGGTCAGATGCCATTACTAAAAAACATGTTGTAAATGCTCATTCAAAAATTTATGTTCTAAAAAGGTTTTTTAGCAACTGTTGCTTGAAACATATTTTCTACCACAAGAACTTATGCCCACCTTTTCTAACAACAATGTTGAAAAACATCTAGTAACATATCTGATATAAAGAACAATAGATCAATTGCAATTGCTACACTATTTTCGAAGATTTTGAAAAGCAAATTTTGAGCTGTTTTGGTGCATCTATAGAAACTAACAATAACCAATTTGGTTTCAAAAGTGCTCATGGCTCGCAAAAATTGCTTCATATTTGTGATTAATATGTCATAACACACGATATTTTATTTAATCCATAGAATCTGTTAATATGTTCCAACAAAGTATATTTATGTTGCTGAGTCACCGTCTGTATCATCGGGCATAGTTGCATTACCATCTGAAAAGAAAACAAAATATTTAGATGTGGTCCTAACTGATAATTTTCCGGACAACTTTGATATTTTGAGACAGGTAAAAGGGTTTATATGTAACTGCTCAATTTAATTTAATAGTATTTAGCAATTGTTCGTCACATGTTAAGAGGCTGATATTCAAAACTTTTTGCAACAGTCTTAACTGCTCACAACTGTGGCATTTGATTTCATCCTCATGTTTTAGTAGATTGAGTGTCACATACAATGGTGCATATCGCATTTTGTACAAACGTCATAGATGTATGAAAGTCAAACTATATCAAGTATTTAATTCTATACCAGTATTCGAAGCTTGTTCACCGTAGGTGTTCAGAAAGTTTCATAAGCAGACTTCTCTAGAATGAAAGTACAAATATATCTGCTATTGTTTTGTTGTGATTCGTGGAACTTTTTTCGTAAAACTGTGCTCAATAATTTTTTGTCACCCAGGAATTTGTGTCTATTTTTCGTATTGTTTGTATCATATGCTTTTTTCTGAACTGGAATGAAAGGCAATAATAATAATAATAAGTGTTTTCTCAGGTACCTTATTATAGACCTTCATATCAATGCTATTATTTTTCGTACATTGTGACAACGTAATGATTATTATGTTATCATTGTAGATAGAAATTCTGGGTTCGATTCCTGGTTAATCTATTTTACGGCCTTTCAATCAGAGATCTGGACAAAAATTCGATGCCTGAAACTTGAAATATTCTATAAACAAAAGAAACTTACTCAAAAAGCTTCCTCTCAGCCAACAAAATATTGAAAACTTTTGTAAGTATGATTCACTGATGGATCGCACCGTCGAGCCGCGGTCCGTCTGGGGCTCATGTTTAAGAATTGTAAATTGCAAGTAGAAGTTTTTTTGTAATATAGACCTAGCCAAAATGACTTAATAATTGAAACTGAAAATAAAAAAATTGTGGATCTAGAGATGGCTTAAATATTGGAATTGATATTTGATATTTTGAGATCTGATGCTTTTCCGTTAGAAGGTCACTTTGCACTTATTTTGACTGCATACCAATTATTAAATATCCATGCATAGGCTACGGGCGACGTAGACCTTGTTTCAAGATAGAATTTAATCTCAGTCGCTTGAGATGTCATCGTATGCAATTAAGAGTACTGAAGTGCTGAACACTAAAATATAGTTCAACTCAAAAACTTTTCAGTCGCCTCTTTTTCATACGCTTCACTTTATTTTGCATATTTTTCAACGTAATTTAGCTATCTGCTCTCCACACAGATGCGATATAAGTGCCCCTTGACTAGTGGAGGAGGGAAGATGCAGCTAGCTAGTATCCTATTCTGGCCTAAAAAGTGCATCGAAAGTGGAAAAAGATTTTCTTCCTCACTGAAGAAAATTTGATTTTCAATTTACGGCCGCCGTGTAAAAGTTTAGAATAAAAACTATTTGCATTGTGTTTCGGTTGTTCACATAATTGATCGGTCGTCCGAATCATTGATGAATCATCCCTCAGAAACACAAAAATTCAATTTCTATCTGGGCTTGGCGTGCTTGTTTTAGTGGCGGAAATATTTTGGCGAATTATACGAAATGAAATGCTTTACAATTACCGACCTCCAAAACATCAAATAGGATTAATGGAATCGTAACCCACAGCACAGCCTTGGGACGACGATCGATAACCTTACCGGTTCCTGATGCAAGACCAGATGGAATTGTAAACATTGTTAATTGCATACTGTGAAATAAAGTTCATTTCATTTGGCATAATTGAATATAATTGGAAACAACCACTGGAATAATTTTATTATTGTTCTGGCATTTTATTGTATTTATAATTTGTCATAGTCATAGTGCATTTTGCTTCGACAAAAATTTGAAACAAGCGCGAAAAGCACATATTAGTGAAATCATGCAAACGAAGGAAACGGGAAAACAATAAACCTAGAATAAACTTAGTAGAATAAAACGCGTAGTGCGTTGTTTACCTCACACAATCATGATGCCAACAGAAACGTGCACGCACACAACATACACGGCTGTCTGAGCGTTTTCTTGCAATAAGGAAATTTCCTCTTAAAATATTAGTGTAACTAATAACACACTAAGAAGAAACTTCATTTTGCAGAGCAGTACGCGTAGATGCAGCCACGCTCGACCGCGGTGGTCCCTTGCTTCAAACATAAATCAAACCAAATAATTTCCCCCGCGTCTGATCGATTTTTTATGTCGAATCAGTCAACTCTCGGCGCTGAAAACATTCATCCGCCCTCGACAGGCAGGAGGACAGCATGTGGCAGCGTCAAACATGACCTTATAGCTTGACCTGGTCATTTTTCAAACCCCCCCTTTTCAAAATCCTGGATAGACCACCACACTGGATAATAACAGATGAACGGACACTTACAACATATGGGAATTTTATTGAGAAACATAACATATTGCACTAAGCAATTAAATCACAAGTAATGAGAAAATACCATTATTTACAGAGTGTAATCCAGGAAGTGTAAGGTCTGTTTATGAGAGTGGAATCAGGTTTTCTTGATTATGCAAAACTTGAAACATCTAGAAAGCATATTATGAAATTCTTTTCAACCAGAAAATGCGTATTAGCAATAATTAGTTTAAAGATGTTATCTTCAAAGCAGCTTAAGATATTTTAAAAAAGAGCTCACAAACATGTATATTCAATAGTAGAGCAATCGTAGCTACATGAATATTACAGGCAATGGCAGCAATAGCAAAATTGTCCAATGCATAAGCATAAGCACTTCAAAAATGAAATTTCTGATTCGCCATACGAGGGATTTAGTGATATTCTATAGAGCCACCAGTTATGGGTGAACACGATCAAACAAAGATATTTTTGTAGAAATTTGACAAATATATTCCAGCCTTGCTCAGAGCGAACTTCAATGAAAAAAAGAATTTCATTACACATCATCAATGACAAGTATTAAAGAAAACACGCTTAATCTCTGCTTTTGACAATAATAATGAAGACAAAAATCCATAACATGAAAAAATGACAGAAACTTCGAAACCTTTTGAGGCCGGTTTAACAGGCCGCGTTATACTTAAACAGCTCTCGATATTAGTGGGCATTGCATGAAAAAACTTAAATTTCTTTGTTGTGGTTGATAACAAGATTTCAAACATCTAAGTTCAACAATCACTATATAAAACACATATTACAAATGCAAATAGGCCCACAAAGAAAAAAACAAAACCTGGACAATATATGTCTCATATTATAAAAAGAGTCGAGGGTTTAGTGAAGACCTTAGTGAAGCAAAATTGATGTGTAGTTAGCGAGCGTATCTATGTTGGCTAACCTGTATTTCTGTAACAGGACTGGTAGATTTTTGATCTGGAAGTTAAAGTTTGAAATATTTCTCCTGCTACTACTACTACTAATATTAAATTACAGAAACAGGTGCTTCAAAAATTACAACAGATATAAAATAGAGAATATTATAATCAAACCATAGAAAAAACAATTTAAATCCAGACTACTGAGGTGAGATGGTTGCATCCGATCAAGGAATCTCTGAAAGTTCATATTTGCTGAAAAACAATTATCAAGGCTTAGATTAGAAATTACAGGTAATGAATGAAATCTAGATTGTCCTTTTGAGTTTGTTTCTCAAAGTAGTAATGCTGTACAAAAGGCTCAAAAGCCATAAACACTGCTAAACAATAGCAGTGTTGATAATTATAAAACCTTTCAACATCTGTGGTAGACTTTAGACACCTGAAAGAAAACAAGATTTTCCCACCTGGTCTGTAGTTTACATTGTAGTTGAGTTCAATAATAAAAAATAATATAGTTATGGAAAACACAGTCACCTCAGTTGCAATCATGGCTATGTTTATCAGTTCTTCCTAATAAGTTTGTGAAGTATATATAAATCCTTTAATTTTATTTAAATTCAAACACTCTTAGACCTAGAACATCAAATTATGAAGTTAAACAACTTTTCAGAAATATAATGAATAACTGCGACAGGAATCAATTTTATGTGTTTTTTAAGATAAGCAAAAATATATTTCATTTCACCTATAAAGTGCTTGTGTATATTCATATACTGCATCCATGCTCTCTGAGGTCGTCAGTGTGGTTTTTACTAGTTTGTCTTCTGTTAAATCCTGACACAATTGTCTAATAAATTTTTCTCGATCTGGCAACATGTATACTGCAACACCAACTGCTTTTCTCACGATCCAAGGATGGTATCTGTAAAGAATTTAATATGTGTTATATGAATTATTATTATATGAATGGAATAATATTTTGCCAAACCTTATGCACCCTACGCACAAATAGACAGTGTCTAGATCAATGATAGGTTTCGCCTGACTCGGTGGATTAGTCGTTAAATGTGATCAAGTTGTCTGAAGGTTTAATAATGCTCGACCATTTCACCACCTAATGTGTTTTCCAGCAATGTACTTCACAGATAGCTGAAACATATAATAGATACACACACATTCAGTACACAGTCTGGAGGCTTTTGGTCTTTGAGTATGCAAAAATATCTGTAGGTAAACTTATTTTTGATTCACAAATGGTTGGTTGAATTTCTCAATATCCAAAACAGGAAAAGTGAAGTTAATACAAACTTCGCCATTGGAGAATCATGATAAGCTTTGTATCCCATCAATGATACTTTTCCATCATCTTCATTTTTTGCTAATTTTTCCAGAAATAGAAGTAAAAATTTCAACGCCCTGTGCAATCTGAGCAATGTACGACTTCCAGAGGCTGGAACCTGTGAAAAAATAGACCAGTCATACATTCAACACCCATTGTTTGAAAAAAGTCTTTTCCCTAAAAGTACATATAGATTATAGGTGTTGTGATTTGTGAAGGAGAAGCAGATGTTATTTTTCATTTATCTGTAAACTAATGGTAAAACACTAGGCAAAACTGTTCAATAATTGAAGCCACAGCATACAATGCTCATTTCACAAAAAAATGTTTGATATATATTGTACTGCGCATTAGGAAACAAAAAGTTTCCTGTTTTGACATTCAATCAATGATTTTATTCAGCTACACAGTTTATTAAGTATGTAAACCAGAGGCGCAATAAAACAATCAAATGAACTTTACCTTACTTGATGGGGCCTCTTCATAGTTTATTAATTTTTCTTTCTTTTCATATATCATCATTTTTTCTATGGTTTCATAATTTTCTTTTGCATCAGATTTTCGAAAATCTTCCAATATTCCAACTTTCGAAACTACATCTGATGAAACGAATGAGAATGCCTTTCCCATTGCATTGAGAAATCTTGAAAATTAAAATATGACTAAGGCGGAATTTCTTGTGATAGTAACAATAAGTACATATTGCTTTGTATTTACAAGATAAAAGACACAATGCCATAAAAATTACATACCGAATAAGCTCATGCCAAGCTACTAAATAAGCATCCATATCAACTTCAATTTTATTTTCTGACGAAGCACAGTAGACAAACTTCTCCGAAAGTGTTACGAGAGAAAAATGCGCACTGCACTTATCTGCCATTTTTATTGGTTTTGGATCGGTTTCCTGCAAAATTTTTTTAGATTAGTTAATGCAACATCTATCAAAATTCACAATGTCTATCAACAGAGATAAAAGAGATGAAAGATTATAATGGTGACTAGTTATTTTATCCATCATAAATAGGGTATGTATTTTTATTTTGCCTTCAAATATAGACCTTATATGTCGTGACGGCGAAAAGTGTCAAATTTTGGGGCTATATGATTATTGGTAGCAATATGAAATTCAAAAATAATTCAAAAATTTTTTTCTTTTTTTTTATTGGAGAAATTCAGCATATTACCAAGAAAAATCGGCAATAGCTACTGAGCTTTGATGGCGTACAAAAGGCATGCCTATTTCAAAGATATTGTAGTGTAAAAATTTGGAAGGAATGTCCTCCCTTGTCAAACTTGAGGGGTATATGCAACTCATTTACCAACTATGCACCTATCTCTATTTTAAAATATTATCGGTACAATATTCTATTTGTGACAGCTCAGTTTTTAGCCCTATAGGCTAATTTAAAGATTTGTAAGTTATCCTTCTGTTTATCTTCCGCAATAACCTTAAATTATTCAACTCAGAACTTAACCTAACAAAGAACTATTGAACCTTACTTCTAACTTGTATTTGGCGACAACCCAAAAAATACTCAAAATACATGCGGTAAATATAGGTATAACTTACGAATAGAAACGCTACCCACACTGCTGAGCCCAGCGGATGAATCAGTTCACATTCACGCCCTTTAACCACCCTTTTCAGGAAACGCATGGCTGATTATTATAAAAAGTTCGTACCTCTTTGAAAGCTTGGAAAAAGTCGACGATGAACTGCGGCAAACTTTCGGGTTCTAATTTTGTAGAATAGTCCGACGAAGCGCCTGTAAAGACAAAATTTTTCAGTCAGACAAAATCCGTTTAAAAGGAATGTAGGAGATCAATCAGTATTTAGTAATTTTTGTATAAAAAAAAACTCACTTATGTTGCATTTAAAAGTTGCGTACACCAGCCAGACAAACAGAAAGCCTAGTACAGAATACGCAAAGTACTTGTTCATTCTGCGATGGAAGCACCAGAAACACTTTGCCTGTTTCGCGAACGAAACCGCTTGTCTTATCCGCACTCCCAGCCAGTAGCGCACGTGATATGCCATTCAATCTTCGATCGAATTGGCCTCGTCCATCAGTTCCTAACTACCTTGCGAAATATCTGTCACGTATTTGATTACTCAATGCGAAATATGCAACGTGCAGAAAACAAATATTTGTTAATATGTTGACAAATCAGCGTTGTCGTTTAGCCACCGAATTCAAATCACAAAGCGCTTCTCTAGCACAGACTATTCGGGTAAACAAAGACGAGGGATTTTCTCCCTACTCAAAATTTGGTTAATCTTAGTAGTTGCCCAGAGGTGACAGGACAACGTAACGCGCACCAACGGTGCTAAAACGCGGCCAATTTTTTGTTCTCGAGTTCGAAAATACTTTAGTTGTTGGTCGATCAACAACCTAGCACTAAAAGACTTTTTAAATTGGGAAGCCAGTATCTTTAAATAGTTGCGTATACAGTTATCTTGATGCGGTAAACACGGTCACCACACCCAGACCAAGCTAGTGGCCTGGCGAAATCCAGTGTTGACCTTGTAGATTTCCAAAACAAATACTGTCGATTATTAGCCAGTCCCAGCAAATCTTATATTGAATTGAAAAATCTTCTCTCTACAGTAGCAGGCACTCCCATTTTGTTAGCAATATTAAAATCAGGTTAATCTCAGAAACAAAATCTACATCTCTACCAGTTTACTGGACTTTTTTGCATCGTTTGCACCCACAGGACCCAAAATCCCAACGTTTTGACTTTTTGATGGCCCACCACTGAACGAAGATCGAAGTCTTGCATAGATCATAAAGGTATACATCTAAAACAGATTGCAATGAAATTAATACCACCTGGCATTCCCCCAAATTTCAGACCTAAATTCCTGTTAAAAATTACACAACTCCACAGGGCATCTAACTTTCTTTTATTTTTGCTTTATAACCTTGGTTGCATTCAAGGGCAGCATGATGTGGTTGGAAATGTGGATGGGGTAAGATATAGAACAAATTGAGTATCATGTCCAATAAAATAATAAAAACAGCGTTGCTAGAAGCATCACTAATCCAGTGAAAAACAAAAATGGATGTGAGAAATTGTTCTCATTCTATTTTTCACTGGACAGAAGGGCACATACAATAAATATAATAGACTGTACAAAATGGGGAGAGTAAATGAAAATAAAGCATAATATTCTCATGTGTAGACCAAATTATCACTTCAATAATACTAATCACAATGAAAAAAACTTAATCAGATTAGACTATGCCATACGTGACCTTGATTTTAAAAGAACAAACAATGTAATTTGTTGTTTTAATCTAAGAGGATTTTAAATGCAGCAGCACTTTGTATAAACAAAGTGTGTGCTGAGCATTTTATCTAAACTGAAAAAATAGGCAATTTTTTTGATAGCGTTAGCACAGAATAATATGAATCAAAAAAACTAGTATTTGATTGTCAAAAACCCATATCTATCTGAACCAATATGAAATCCAAAAATGGCTTCCTTAACTGAAAAATGATAATTCAAGAGGCTATAGATAACCTGTAACTAAAAACAACCATGTGACGTATTATGAAGCATAATTTGAAATACACATTTTATTTCAATTACAAGTTTGGATCATTTCCAAATACCAGAATCAGATGTTTCAATGCCATTTATCTAAGGGAAAAAGAGCAAAGAAATGAAATTTCTAACATGTAATAGGCCAAGACCACAAGAATAAATGGCATCATAATTAAATGTTGCATGGTTAAAATAAAAGTCCACAAAAAGTTAAAAGCAAAATATTTTACATGTTACAATATTAAAATACATTCATGCTCGAAAGCTAATATTTAGGATTGATGTATTATTTATTCACTAACATATTCTGAAATATCTGACAACGGTTTGTTGCTGCACCTAAATATTCATAGATCTGTATTTGATAGATTTTAGTGGATGTTTACCGAAGAAGTAGCACACAAAAGTAAGGATAATATTATCAGAGGCCAGCCTGCAGTCGTTGCTGCAGAGACCTCATATCACTCACGCTACGCAAGCACACGATCCAGAGAGTTTCTGCATCACTCATACGCACTCACACAGCACGCTTATCTATGATCATCACATACGCATCACGTTCACTTGGCACGCACCATCACACATGATTTGGTAGGTGGGTCAGTCAGTTGTTCAAAACAGCTGGTCGACTGTTTTGTACTGGGGTGGTGTGACAGGCTTCAAGCATCATCGTCATCATCATCATCAAACAAGCACTCCATTGGGGGCAGGTAGTGCAGGAAGAGAACAGAATGGGGCGGTGGGACGTCTGATTCCTCTTTCTCTCTCAAAATTTAAATTCTCCATCAGGAGGAAGCGTCACTGATGGATCGAACTGAAATCCTTGAGTGCTATCTGGTGCCAATTCGTCATCAATCTAGGAAAACAATACAATACACATTATAGTTGAGTTTAAACGACATTCGAGATACAAATGTATGCAGAATAATGCTTTATTTCAGATAACGGGCAACAGAACTGTCCAATGTCCATCTTTATTGCGTCTTTCCATATATTGATATAACTCTTATATTTTGTGCAAACTTATCCTTTCGCAAACCCCGCAGAAAAAGCATATTACTTAAACCAAATTTTGTTACCAGCTATATTATTCAATACCACTAAAAATCATTTTACCAAAAATATTACTTATGCAGGAACATAAACATAAAAACAAGAGGCTTTCATAAAATTACAATAATATGACATTGAATATTGAACTTATGTCACAGGCAGGAGTTCCTCCAGTCAGCCTAATATCTAAACAACTCAGTTATTACTTACATCTCCAGAGAAGAATTGATCAATGATCTCATATGCCAGTTTGTAGATATCTTCATTTTCGTGATTTTGAAGTGCCTCTATCTTATCCAATCCTGAAAATAAATGTCTAGTGAGCGAAAAAGATGGGTGGAAGCATTTGCTTCTTCGGGTGTTCAAAATGTTCTTCAGAAGTAAATGAAAAGCTTTAAAACCATCAACACTGCTATTTCACAGCAGTATTGATTATTTTGAACCTTTTTCTACAGTTTGTTTGCTATCAGAAACTCAAACGAGACATTCTATTTTTCTAGCAAGAGATATATCACGGAAAGCTGGCCATTCGCTATATATTTCTCTGATGGAATCCATTTTCTTCGGATGCTTTGGCCGAGTAGTTGATCTGGGGTAGTGAAAACTTCACGAGACTCAAATTTTAGCATGGCGAGAAAATATTATTCAAATTATTTTCTTTTGTTGATTTAAAACAACTACAACAAAAATACTCCCATGATGCCGCTGTAATCATACATCAATCAAAGACAATGTTTCTATTGTTTTGATTGCAATATTACAGAATATTATACTTTTTTATGACAAATATTTGTTGGGTGTTCAGTAGTGAAGTAGCGAACATTATGTCGGCCACAGAATTATGGGATTCGCTAAATGATCAGAAACAAAAGTGTAACTAGGAAAAATGGCAGACATATGAAAAGGAGAAAAGCAAATCAGAGATTGTATTTTGTCAAACATAAGCCCACAAGCCCCAAACCTATTTTTGTTGACACAATCCATCAGTTATCTAGCTAAATATATTTAGACAAATTTTCTACCGAATCATAGTGGACCCCCAGTACCACCCATTACCTCCGCATTCCTCAATCAAGTTGGCAACTGCGTCATTTTCACCAGCCATTTTCAATATATTGTGGATTCCATCCAATACTACTTGTACAACCTAAAAATTTTAAGAGCATTGTCAAAGAAAAAATTATGTTTTCTGTTTCAGTAAATAATTTTAAATGGTTTTTCTTTAATACAGAAATATTGGATATTGACTGTTTTTGAAACTTACCTGGTTATCTTTTGCAGTCAGCAAGTCGCAGAAAGGTGGAATAACTCCTTGCTGTACAACATAAGCTACTTGCTCTTTGTTTCCAGATATAGTAAGGTTGCTGATTGCCCATGCTGCCTCCTTTTGTGTTTGAAAATCGCTCTGTGTATGAAATAAGATGAAACGTTTCGTTACATAGTAAAGTAATGGGGAATGTACAGTGTCTTTGGATTTAGGATGAACTGATGTCTTTTTATACCAAATATACATTTTTGCAGAATCTGATAATAATAATCACAGAAATTAATTGAATGTAGCCTAATAGGATACCAGCAAACCATCCATGGATACCAGTAATCTTTAGCATGATCCATCAGTGGCCAATGCTTGACAAAATCAATTTCCGACTGGGTAGTGTGGTATTATTTGCACATTGACAAAATTAACGATCAGTGGCAAAATACATTCATACAAAATGCTAGGGTGTGAAAAAACCAAATAATACACTCACCTTATTCAAATGCATGATTACTTGTGGTATGAGACCAGCTTGTATAACAGATTGTACTTGTGCCTGATTTCCAGCAGTGATGTTGGAGAGAAACCAGACAGCTTCCTAAGTATAAAAAATTGAAATAAATAAGTTTTTATATTACTTTAGCTTCTGTGAAAATTTATTAAGGAAGAAATTTCCCATGTGAGGGGGGGGGGAATGTTTTATTACCCTTTTTCATTACTTCTTACTCGGTGGTGTATGGCGTTGATTTTTTGTTATTGTAAGCGAGTCGTAATCAAGCTACTTTTAGGCAGGTTGAGTCCTTGCAATCACACACACGCTCGAACTCATGATCTTACAAAGTTTTCAACTGTGTGCTATCTGCACATACTTCAATATCCGAATTCACCCAGATTCGAAATTCTGAATTGCCCATTCCTATGGATATCCAGCAAATTAAAGACCCAGCCCACTCTGTTAAGTACAATGACATCTGTCATAAAGCATCATCACAACATCAAATATCTATTTTGTCAATAAATATACTGACATGGACATCTCACAATCCCAAGTCTGAACTCATATCTTGTCCCATGCCCAGAACGCAGAAAAAGACATAAAAAAAACTTCTTTCCCATATCCTCTTAAATACCAGTGTATAATACATTCTGGTATTTGCTATTTTATGCATTAGTGTGGAAAAAAAGGGTTAATTTTAAAAACATTTTATCTTGTTAATCATTTCCCTGTGATTTGCTATTCTATGTATTAACATGAAAAAGAGGCTAATCTTAATAACATTATTTTACCTTGTTTATCTTTTCCTTGTGATGTGATAGTAAAGCTGGGAAATGTTCAAGAACTCCACAGTTCAACACAACTTGCGTCTGATCATCAGTTCCAGTGACAATGTTTCCAACAGCTCTAAGTGCAGCAGTCTGTAACAAAGAAAATATCATAACAATTAAAACTTCTCCATACAAAATTATAAATTGTACAATGACAAAGTTAAGCTCAAACTACTCAGTGGTGTGAGCTTCATAACTGCACTGTATTGTTCCAGTGTGCCACAACATACCGCCAAAAGGAGAAAAAACATTGTACCGTATGGGTTACCCATTTACGAACAGATACCACTTAATCAAAGTAAATGTATGCATAGCACATTTTTGGTTTAGAGTGCAGTTGCTGGTAGGTATTTTAAAAAGCATTTTGCATAATAGTAAGAAAGCTTTGGCAATACACTGTCGATATTTTGTTATTATGAAGAGAGTCTCCAATAAAGTTGCCACTTTCAGAAACATTTATTTTTGAATAGAATATCGAATCAGGTCATTTTGAATCAAATCTTCACAAATTTGATTCCCTTTAAGGAATTTGATATGAGATTTACTAAATGGCTATTTCCCCCATATCATTTTTTTTCAAATGAACTGTAAAAACGCAACATAGAAAAGGAAATATCTGTTCAATCAAGTTTGAAATATTTAGGTCACACTTGCTTTGGTCCATATGTGTCGTATGTATGACAAAATAAATTTTGGAGTCTGTTTCCGAATCAACATGTATCAGAATCATGAATCTACAAGCGACATCCCCTAGCCTCCAGATGTAAATAAGACAAAAATGAATTACCATTTACTTTGTACCCACCTGCACTTTCACTTCCTGGTGACTGAGCAGAGGAACGAGGAAGGGAACGACTGCCGATTCGATCACCATTTGTATCTGTTCATTACCTCCATCGGTCAGGTAAGAAAGAGCCCAAACAGTGTCAACAAGAATCTAAAGATAAAATCCTTAGTATAGTGCAGAAAAATCAGATCAAAATTTGTCCTATATTGATTAATCACACACAAACTTATTAGCATTTTTTCTGAACCATTCCATCAACAATAATGAGCCAAACCAAACAACTGCAATATCAGAATGAGACCTGTTACCATGACTTTGGCAAATGAAGTTTGGTATGTGGAAGACTTCGACGAAATTAGACACAGGGCTGTCTAACTTCACTCAAAAGATTAATAAAAGATGGAGGTATTATTCTTGAAATATGAATTTTGTTATATAATTATGCTTTTTGGCAGCCATTGGTAGCAGTAGCATGCTAGAAACTTGACAATTCTGGTGGAAGTGAACACTTTATTATCAGAACCGATCCTCGTATGAACCGAATATCATTTGCTTACATTGTTATCGGGGTGATGAATTAGTTCACAAAGAGCAGGTAAAAGTGATTGTATGGTAGCCATGGGTGGAGGAGGATCCTTGTTTCGGCACAAATTGACAATAACCCATGTCACGTTTCTGTAAAGAAGGGAAATGAGAAATTAAATTTAAATACAGTAAAATTAATAATAAGGATCTGCACAAAGAAAACAGCTTGGTTGATAGCCTTATTTCCTCGTAAGTGACTACTGTGTTCTGTAATTTTGAATTAATTTGAATGTATCAAAAGCCATAACAGTGTAGCAAAACGGCATCGATTTTGAAGCAATCAAAGACTTGTGACTACGCTTTATGGAAATTTCATTCCAATCAACCCAAATCAATTTGAATGCACAAGCAAATTCCAGTCGGCACGTTTAAAGTGACTGTGTGAGACCTTGAAAAGATAGTACGGTATCATAATAAGTATTCATTGTGCATGTACAATAAAAGTCATGAATATTAACAAGCAATGGATGTTTAGTAATACTTAAATTTTATTATTTGAATATGTATTTTTAAGCTACTCCCTAGGGAATGAATCCTCCCTTACAGCCAGTGGTATAATAACTAACTCATAGACATTTACAAAAGTAAATTTGTTCATAAACGCTTTAAGCATGATTCGTTGATAAAAAATGCCGCAAGAAGTGTGATCCATTTGTGGCTCTTGTTTAAAAAAATGACAATTTAAATTATGGCTAGAATCACACATGCCCTCAAACTTTGTTTTACTGTGATGCTTTTCAAATTCATACTCATGCCACAGTTGAATCACGCACAGTCCATTGGTGGCTCATGCTCAACCTAACAAAATTTCTTAAGTAAACAATTGTTCAATTGTAATTAAAGTTCAATTGTAGTATAATTGACACTAGGGAAATTCCAAATTGGGATATATTACAGCAAATATTTAGTAATCAATATTGAACCGGCGAAACAAATCTGTCAGGACAGATCAGAAAGCGTAGCTATAATCAATATTATCAAGTTCCTTGCTGAACAATCAATCAAACACGTTATATTGTCTCTTGTTTGTTTGATTCATTTACATTTGATTTTCAGAGATTGATTTTCCAAAGCGTAACCATGATAATCAATATTTGTTAATACAATGAAATGGAGAATGTTATCTCTCCCAACAAATTAGCTTATAACAGGGATGGAGAAACAAAATTAAGCCTTAAATATTAATGAGTAATAATGATTTAAAATGAACAGATGAAAAAGTCCATTCTCCATATGAAATTAATTAACAGCCCTTACCTGAGGAAACTGATTGGAATTTCAGGATTGATGAATTCCAATAAAGGAGCAACAACACCGAGATCTATAACTTCATCTCTAAGCTTGGGTCCATCACCTGCAAATTTCAAAAAAAAATGTGAAATTGAAAGAAAACATTAGAAAATCAAATGAATCAATATAGATTTGGATTTATTGCGTTAAGTCACTGATGGATCGCTACTGAGATACATTGTTAATAAAAGGGTGAATATCATGTGATATCCAGGGATAGACAAATCCTAATATTTTACATTTTCAGAAAAATAATTTTGAATAAAAGATACCGATTACGGTATAATTTTAATTCAAACGGGTTTTCTTGATCAAAACAGCATTCCAACTTCCCTTGGAAAAATATAGCTGTGAAATCTAGAAAACCAATAAGTGCACAATTTCTTTTGTTTAATGAGACTATATTTATTTGCATATCAAAATAGAATTTATGTGCGAAATCCGTACAAGTTAATGAGTTTTCCATTGCAATTATTCTGAAATATAGCTAAAATGAGGAATTGTATTATATATATGATTATATTAATTTTTGAATGCATAAGAATGTTCGATTCACTTTGGACACTCGAAAAAGCGTTAACAACATTAACACTGCCCTTTAATAGCAGTGTTGATGATGTTAGAAGTTTTTTCATCATTATGATAACAGCAAAAGACACTTGAACATAATATTTTTCATTGTTTCATATGCGATGTATAGATCAGGGTCTGTGTAACAGAGTAAATATTATTAGCTATTATTTTTGATGAACATGTACCGCAGATGAACTGTTTTTTGATGAACATGTACCGCAGATGGACTGTGATTTAACGGACTGGAATAATTTAATATACAATTCAAGGTTCGCAACTCTAGTTATAGACAATTCAAGCATATGCCCCACATACCTATGATATTTCCAAGGGCCCAAACAGCCTGTTCACAAACATTCTGATGATCTGATCTCAACAACTCCAGAAAAAGAGGAACAGCACCTTGAACAACAATTTTTATTTGTTAATTCAAATTGAACTGATAAATTGGGATATCCCAAAAAAATATTTTATTATCTCAACTATGGACCATGGCTGTCAAACAGCGAATGAAGGTTTATTTTTCCCCATTTTTGAAAAAGATGCTTTGACTGGGTTAGCAAAGGAAAGATATTCATTTTTGGAATACAAGTCTGTCAAGTGTCAGCCTGCAAATGACACCTTGATTATATGCACATAAGAAAACAAAGCCAGCAACTCGAATGCTCTTCTTATAAATTTATTCTATATAGACCAGAATATTATTAAAATTTCAAAAACTTTGGCGAGGCTGAATGTTCTGATTCAACAGTAACTCAGACTTCATAAATTTCTTTCTGATTAGGAAGTAGGACAAGCATATTTGCCAAAACAGGGCTGGCGACATGTAGTTACAAGAAAGAGTCATCAAGCATACTTGACACACAAACTTCAGAATAAAAAAATCGCAATCAAAATTTTGCATACACGAGCCATTGATGAAATGAACATTTAGAACATCTTATGAGATGAATGGTCATCATGACACGATGGACAGTTACTGAAATCAGGAGAATGGAGGGATATACTTACCCGATCAGAAATATCTATTTGTCAAGCATAAGCCACAGATGGGCCATCAGTAGTAACTAACGCATAAATAACAAAACATGTTTACACACAATTTTTCTGAAAAGTATTGTTAGTCAGGTATTCTAGAAATCTGATGAAGAGTAATTTTCACTTTTCGATTGTGTTTAATTGTGAAGTGAAAAAAATGTTGTAAAATATCAGCAATTTCATTAATCTGGAATGTTGACACATTATTTTATTTACATAGTGAATTTCGACTACAGTTAAGACTAAATTATCATCAGCCAACGATTATGAACATATACAGTAGTTAATTAGGTAGTACCTGCATCAACAACTGCCTGTGTTTGTGTTGAAGTTCCTGACGCAATGTTTGTCAGAGCCCACGCTGCTTCAAATTGAAGTGACGGATTATCAGTTCTTCTCAGACATCCCACGAGTATTGGTAATATACCTACAACGATTAAGTTGAACTAGGACATATTTCACATACCATAATCAATTTAAATAGGAAGACATTTGATAAACGAAATAGTAGATTATTCATTGGGTTTAGGATGCTATATCAAGGTTGGTACTACATATGGCTTTTCATTCTTACAAAAATTTGTCTTGGCATTACTAGGAAAAAAAAATTATGCCATGTCATGCTTCATTGTGTTTAAAGCTCCAGTTAGGAATATTCTGTTTGAACATGTTTTGTGAAGTATGAGACACTGATGGTTCGCACTCCTGAAGTGTGGTCCAACTGTGGCTCGTGCTCTACAAAATAAAATTTGCGATTGAGGCAGGGGACTCCGTTATTAAAATTCGTTTTGAAATTTCAAAAATTACTTTATTTGTTGTGGAATTTGCCAAAAATGCTGACAGCAATAATGTCGATTTTCTGAAGGTTTATTTCTATGGACTGAATTGAATTAAATACTCATGACATTCCTGGTATGTAATTATTTGAAATCCATCATGATTCATTACCTAGGTTCAAAAATTGGATACATTATAAATGGATCAATCAGGAAAGCCAACATGTTAGAAAATAAACTATATTAGTCTAATCAATTGTGTGATTATGCAGTCTGCCAAAAATATCAAATGTTCATTCATATAAGGTCTATAACCTTGTTGTTAATTTTTGGCTTGATGGCATGACATCTTGAAGGTTCGGCAGTTAACAATTAATAAACATCGAATTATTTATATCAAGTTGGACATTTTTTTGGTGTTGACACAATATTACAATGAATCGGTAAAGGTATATATAAGACGATTAATGTATTACGTCCCATAGGGCGAGTCCAAGGTGATAGAAACTAGTAGGGTGGGGAATTTCGGAACAGCTTATCAGGTAGATTCAGAATAGTATACTATCCATATCTAAAACTACAATGTCATAGGAAAAGAATACTAGGATTGATTCTAATGCCACAATGATTTTAAAAAATTCGTGACGCATTAACTTCACTTTTGCTTGATTTCGTCTATATAAATATAATCGAATCTTAGGTTTTGATTTAGTGCTACCTTTGTTATGCTAAATACCACAGTGGCTGAATTAACTCTTCAATCTTCAGTTTTATGTGCACAATTAATTCTACATTTCACTATGCTATCAGGAAATTAGGAATAGGATTCAATATTCTGGATCCGATTCAGGTAAATTTGATTCCGAAAGTAAATTCTGGATAGTGAAGAATTCTGAACTGCCCATCACCATGTTCATGTTATTTTTTTTTTGGTTTTGACAAAAAGCTTCAACCATTTTTTTATTAACCTCTAATCAATAATATTGATAATACTGAATAATAATAATAATACTGATGAATCTGAACGGACAAGTTTAGCTTGGCAAGTTTGGCAATTTGATCAAAGCAAACTGGCAGCACACTAAGAAAATGGAACAAAAAATAATAATTTGTCAAAAATACAATTATGATTCAAATCAAGACTGAAATATGACAATAAATATAAGTGCTGATGGTTTTTGAAGCATATATGTTTATCCAAAAAAATGGAATGAAAGTTTTTGATGAAGAGCCATTTTCCCATCATTCAATGTACCATATTCCATTTTGAGAACTTAAATTATAACTAAAATGCCCAGCCTGCTATCCAGTAAAGATTTAAATTATTCAACACAAACCTGATTTTATTAAATCGTCAATAGGTGGGTTTCTATCACTTGAAAGTAATTTTCTTGCTTGTTGTACAGCTGTTAATTGAATACCAATATCTTCACTAGTAGCATTAGCAACGATTTCCTCTAATTTTGAAGTCGACTAAATAAAATAGAATAAGATCAAAGTAAGAGTAATCGAACACATTTTACAAGCTTCAAAATATAGCATGTTTTTCTTTATCACTTCAGTGTTTTCTTATTAAAAATCAAAAATTGTAACTTTTGTTTCAACAAGTGAGAACACCCCAGTCAGAAATATTCTGACCAAAGATGTTTTGTTAAGCACAAGTCACTACATAGGCACGATCCATCTGTTGCTCATACTTGGAAAAATGAAAAATCTGATCACAATATTTCGATTCAATAAAAATTTTACTCCACTCAAACAATCCCATCACACACTGACCCAAATGTGACACAAATTACCTGTGTGCTACAAGACGTAAACAAAATAGCAGAGAGTTATTTCTTAAGTTATAAAAATATATTTTTTAGAATATAAACAGTAAAGCAACAAAAAGATACAAAATCAATAGTTTAATTTTTTATTAAGGTATTTATCAAAAATATAGCTTGTCTGTTACGCCATCTGATGCATCGGCAGACATTCTATTCCCATAGTTTATGCCATTTTTATCTATATGCCCTCTGGGGTCTAAAAGCAATTCTCCATAACAATGGTAAATTTGAGGCACCTAAATATTTGCAAGCACAAGCTATCTAAAAAAGTAAAATAGTTTGCATTTAAGCGAATTGTTGATATCGATAATCATGAACATAATTCAGGCAAGTTTGAGGTCAAGTGTAGTTTTTCTTTCGTTTAAACATTATAATACTATAAAATACATTACGAGTAACCAATTTTGTTAATTTCTGTTTTAAAATTGGGTGACTGGTTAAAAAATAGGTATCATGAATATTTCTTTTTCATTTGACTGCTGTCTGCTGATGACATTACAATAAAAATTTGACAAAGTCATATTTCAAGTATCACTTGGACAAGAAGTTTTAGACTGATAATGCTCAGTGAATCAGTCATTATTAATTTAAAAAATTATTATCCCAAATATAATATACGTTTTGTTGAGTATGATTCACTGACTTGGCAATGACATGCTTGACAAAATTAAATTTGTGATTGTGATAGCGTCAGTACTAGGGCCTGACTGATAGGCCGATACCGAGATATGGTATTCAAGTTTTTAACCGGAATTGAATCGATATTGCCATTGCCATAAAGTAACTACTTCCCTGAATCCTTCACAACGAAATAAGACAAATACAATCAGGTAAAACACAGTAATATCTACCATTACAGAGTTGCTCTGTATTGGAACCATGCAAAGAGGCTTTATTATCTTGATAATGGTTACCAATGCTGCTGAACAGGCATTCACTTGGAACATACGAGGGGGTGGGGGAGGGGGAGGTGGTGCAGCCATACGAGTTCTGGCAATGTTGGACAGCCTGCTGCTATTAATTTGCCACCAAATTAAATTATCTATCCTTTTTTTGCCTTGGACATGTTCCCTCAGGTACTGCGTCACCTCTTGCTCAGTTCCGGTGGTTGTCGACAGATTGGATTCAATCATACTCTCGTAAAGATTGTCCAGATTGTCCATTCAAGCCACTGTCAAAAACTAAAAAATACGACACTTGATCTATATTCCAACTGTCCAGCATACCAATAAAATTCTTGTGCTATGTATTCCTCTGTATGGGATCCTTTACATTGAGGACGGCTTGGCCATGATTCCAATCTTTATCAACAAAATGACAGGTAAGACTTATCAATGACTCTGTTTGCCCAGACCAGCAGTCTGTTGTAAACGAGAGAAATTTCCTGTGTTTTAGTCTTCTAAAATATCCATAATTTTCTTTCTGACCAACCTATAGACTACAGGAAGAAAGTCGGTCCGATAATACTTTTCAGTTTTAACGCTGTAACGCGGCTCCGCAACAGACAACAACCTTAGAAAGCCAATATTTGACATTACTGTGAAAGGTCGGTTGTCTGTTGCCATCATTTCTAGTATCTATCTGTGCATTTTTCTCGACGGGCTATGCATGTTGCTCCATATTTTTGTTTGATCCAAGTACTGCTGTATAGTCTGCTGCTCAGCACAGAGACATTCTGATTGCATTTTTACAAAGGTCATCATGTTTCTTCCAAGGCTGGTAGTACGGTACGGTATGCAGTTCGGTACGGTATGATTCAATTTTTCTGTACGATTCATTTTTCAATTTTCGTACTTGATACGTTATGAAGTTCGATATTTATTTAGTACCGAACTGTACTCCTTTTTTCATACCTTCGCATTGTACCATATTTTTCACACATGGACTCAAAAACATAATTTCATTTAATATCCCTGCAGTTTCATACCTAAGCGCAGATAATTTAGTACGTGTCTATCAAAGAATTTTTTAAACTAAGGACAATTTTGAAAAGCTTATATAAAGAATTATGCCGTATATCGGTTTTACTGTCCTGGATTTCCAACCAGATAGCACAAAACTGTCTTGCTTTGATCTAAGATGTTGGTGATGTTTCCCATGGGGGCAGCGTTTACAAATAAGGGTGTTTTAGACATTGGTAGTTGGTAAGGTTCGAAATTGCTGGCGAATCGTATATGTTTTCGTAGTGGTACGAAGTTTGATGTGATGTACGCAAAAAACAATATCGTACAGTATGGCACGGATAAAGATTTTGTACCGTACCACCACCCTTAGTTCTTTCTCGTGATGTGATTTCACGTGCCCATTGATTGGATGTGTTTTTCTTTCTTATACTTTCAGATCCTTGGCTTACAACTTTTTTGCACAATTTGCAGGATACAACCTGACAATCCACGACAAAATATTCCCAAACTTTACTCTTAATTCTACCGGAATGTGACATCTAAAATATTGTACATAATTTTGCAGTTTGTGCGGTCTTCTACAAGGACACATTGATAATCTGCCATATCATCTGATAACAAAATCTTTAAGACACACTCCTCGGCGGCGCCTCACTCTCGGGAACGGTACCAGCCAAACATTATTCTTGCACAATCTCACACGTAAAACAGCGTATGTGTGTGTGCTCACATCTGTGCTTGTGACTCGGAAAAAGAAAGAAATAGAGGCTATGAAATTCTGACGCAAGAATAAAAACACTGTGCTTTCGTCGCTCAGGCAAATGAGAAAGGTGTTTGAAACACTCAAAATCGGAGACCTGTGTTCACAATTTTAACAAAGAAACAGTCTCTGTGCTCTTGGACATTGCGTTCTGGTCTTCCAGAGGAGACGATTGAAATTATCGTGTAATTTTCAGTGTAAGAGCCGGTTAGCTTCTCATAAAATTGCCCAATAAATATCGTCCAATTTTGGCCAAAACCGATATTCCTAAAAGGCTTCAAAATGCGGCCGATATATCGGTCAGGCCCTAGTGAGTACTAACAAAAAGGTCTCAAAAACTGTGCATTGTATTATAAATAAACCTGGACTAAAAAGGTATCGAGAAGTGGGCATAGTATTACAAATAAAACTGGACTAGATAATAAGAAATAGCAAAATCAAGTGACAAGGAACTCAGCAATATATATTGCAATTCTCCTCAATACTTGCTAAACGATATGAACCAATTGACCTAATTCAATTATGCTACAAAAAGCATTTTAGTAACAATCAACAATCACACATTAAGGCCTTTCTTCTATTGTACAAGAGTTGCAACAATTGAGCAACAAATCGTGATTTCAAAAAAAAAGTTCTTTCAATTTTTCCCCTATTTACTTCACTTTCAAATGTCAGAAATTTGATTGAATAACTTTTGAGCAAATCCCAGGGTTAGTTATCTTGGAATGACATGTTATGATCAACGGACATACACAATATTACACCCTTTCAAGTAGATATGGGTTTATGAGAGAGGCTTATCGGAGGTTCCACACCCGGCCAATAATTTCACGGGGCATGAATATCTAGCAATATGCTTTTGAGAATTTCAGCATTGGTTAAATACTAGACACTGCCCAAATGTCTAACTCAGGATTTTGAATGCAAATAGACGAAGAAAAAAGGGTTATAAGTAAGTATATCTACTGAAAATATTTTTTTATCTTTGTGATCGTTGTATTACACAAGATTACAAATAATAAGATGAGAGTTTACATAACTTCTAACGACAAAATTTAACAGTGCTATAACATAGTAACAATACTAACTGGTCTCGTGTCTGGATCAGATTCATCGAATTCATCAATGATAGGTACATTCCTACGTTTTAACAATCGGTCATCTCTTTTTTGCTTCCTTAGCTCAACCGACATTTCATTACGCTGACGTCGCATCGTCTGTAGGAAAGAACATAGAAAATATTACAGCGAATACTCAGCAAATTGAGGGCATTTACAAATATTCCGAATAACTACCTGTACTGATTGCAATATCATAAAAAGTTTCCATGGAAATGCATTGAACACAGCGCTATACAATAGTAAAAAAATACCACAGAAAACAGAAGTTTAAATGATGAACTGTAACCACCAGTTTGGAAATGTCAGGCCACTGAATGAAAGCAATTGTCCCTATAGCTTAGTTTAAACAATATTCAAAATGCACTAATAAAATAGAGTTTCAACATTCCAGCAATTACTGATACTTTATTATATTTTATCCATTTTACAATGAAATCTTGATTTATGTCAAATTTTACAACATGAAATTTGGCATATATCATGATTTTGCTGGAAAATAAAACAATATAAGGATAATCATCAAGTGATTTTACTTTTTAATCAGAGATAGAGAACATTTAGATATCAGAGAATATTTAGATAAGGCTATCTAAGTATTAGTGTGGAAAATATTTCAATTCATACATATAAAAGCTATACATTATATAACAGATTGTTTGCTATACCTCTTGATCCCGGCCCTTGTGTTTCCAACTTTTGAAACGATTGCATTTTTCTTCATCATTCATTGTATTTTGTATTTATGGTTGGAGAATTAGAAGAATGAAGTCAAGAAATGGAGCACAAAAAATACTATAAAATCCTTATTAAGATCTAAGCTGCAGGAGAAAAATTCCATTTTGTTAACTTGCTAATGACAAATTCTGTTTATGTTGTATACTGCTATAAAAGTTACTATATTGAAAAGTGTGAAATTCGTTACAATATGAACCAACCACGAAGTCAAATTTTAAATAAGCCGAAAAGTCGACAGAAGTACGCATCTACACCAAACAATCAAACAAATATGTAGAAGCTAGACTGGATATAAGTTATGATATACAACATTTTGATATAAAACAAACATGTGAGGTTCAATCTTGAGTCTGAGAGAGAGAACCCCAGAAGGTCCTGCAAAGGTCAAAATTAGAAAATAGGATACGACTTCATTTTTAAAATCAGAGAGAAATCAGACTTAACCATATGTCAATCCACTACCTCTCAAGCAGATACCAGTTCCAAGTCAGGGATAAGGTTTTTGCTCAATCGTTCACAGATTTTCCTTTGCGTAGATATGATTGGTGGAGGGAGTGGTAATCATTAGTTACGTGAACCACCACAATCCTCTCGCATAGTATAATCATCCCTCACAGGATTCGAACTGTGTCAGGACAATCAGAGACGCATCGCTCAATGCTTATTCCAACACCCCTAACCAGGCTTCATAGAGTACAGTAATGATCCACAGATCATCACAGAATTGTGGGCTGGAAATTGTGGGGTAGAGTAATCTTGATATAGACCCTTTTTTGAAAAAATGTTTATTGTGATTTTTGAAAAAATGGCTTGTTATTAGGGGTTACCACATTTACAGAAACAACCCCGAAAGGTGGAGAATGTACCGTACCAAAACGGCCTTTTACTTATGATGATCAAATATCATGCTGAAGTCCCACTTCAGCTATATGTCACCCCTGATTTGAGAGTTTGACAGAGATAGGAATATTAATTATATACATAGACATAGTTCATTTTGACATCTCTGTCGGCACAAAAGGTGGTGCAAATAAAGATATCATTACAGAGTTATCTGGAAAGCAAACAAAACTTAAAATAAAATGTTTAGAATGTGCTAGAACGTATTTGTGTTGAAATCCATTGTCTTGACGGAATTTGATGTGCACTTAAATCATGCACGATTTTTTCCAAATTTAACAATGTTCTAATATTCGTTCATAACATTATCATCTAAACCGCTATCGATATAGTCGCCTATGTGACAAAAAATTCAACCATGAGGAGGAAAAGTTAGTGGGACCTCTTTGAAGCTCTGTTTAAGATTAATGTTGATGGGCAAGTACAACAGGGGGCAGTTTCTGGACATTTTTCGCTCGCTTCGGGGTTGTTTCTGGGGTTACTCTAATTACTGAACATGTAACAAAATCAGTAGTTATGTTGGTCTAAAACCATGCTGAAATCGAAGTTTATTAAATATGGTCCATAGTGCCTATAGCAGCACTAAAATTTTCGCATTACCGACATCATTACCGACACCCAAATAACTCATAATTATCATATGATTAATCTACACCATCAAAAACTCTTAAATAAGTGAAAACTAGAGCGGAACGTCTCAGCTAGTTTTTTACTTAGCTTTTACCCTACTTTACTTTCGTATCGATACTCTGTCTCCCAGAGAGATACCGGTAGATTATTTTTTCAGCGATCTGAAAAGTACCTAAGTTAATTACATACGAATGCACACATTAAACAGTAAAGTATAATTTTTCAGTAGTGATTAGGAGGGGGCAATACAACCTTGCGGTTACCGAAGTCAAGTGGAGAGATGTGTATTCCCCATTATACGATACAGTTCTGAGTTGACATGTTCAGTGTTGAGCTAACTGGCACCCATAACGTACACTGCACAGTACCGGTATGGTAATCAGTTAATGGAAAGACATACCTAACATAAACGGCCGTGGAATTGTGAGCTAGTAACCGGTACCGTACGAAACAGAAAATATGCTCATTTTTTAATGGATGTTAAAGTTAACATAAGTTACGGTAAGTTACCCAGTACTTTATTTATTTATTTAACCAGCATGTGAAAAATAAACGGCTACATGTAATAAGTTACCCAGTACCGGTACCAGTTTACCAGGCGTTACATGTAGCCTAGTTATATAGCCCACTGCGCAACAAAAACGAAACACGATTGACAAACCTGGAAAAATAACGATATAAATACCTGCGCGGGACAACAGAACAGAATATATTCCAGGCAGTACAGAGTAGGTACCGTAAGCTCAGGCACTTTTCACAGACCTTAGCCGCCAGCCCGATAACGCACCCACAGCGTGTAGACTCATACCAGACGCAGTCGAGAACTGTTGCGCAACTGTAGCGGCGCGGCAGTGGCGCGGCTTCTACAACACATCCCCAATGAAATATAATAAATTTCATTTCACAGTACAGGTATGAAATTAACAATGTTTATAAATATATTTGATTACGATATTTATTCTGCGTCTTGTCATTCTATCCATTGTGGAGCCAATGATGAATCGGCAAGGTTATAGGATAGGACTTCATTTTCTCCTGCGGGAGAGGAAAGCCGAGAATGTGACCTAACCAATATGGCGAACCACGACCTTTCGTGCTAGCACTCGCGTCATGACGATCAGAGATGTGTGGCTCGGGGCTACTCTTGCCATTAACCGAATCATCATTAGGTCTATCGATAAATTTTGTCACTGTACCCGTACAGTGTACCTGGTGCCCGATTAGCTCAATGTGGTACCCAGCAGATGGTCTCCAATATTATTCAGTCTGCACGAGAACCACCGTGCACCAGCACAGAGCAAGGCGTCTAGCAGATCTCTCGCATCCCTGCGTCATAACGGCGGAATCGCCCAACGCTTCACCAATTGAGCTAACCAGACACCTTTATGACTGATCTACGTTCTTTAGGCCTACATGAGAGGTGCCCTCGGCAAGGCACCATAAACCACAGCCTTGGGACCATGATAAAGCGCTGGGACAATGGTTCGAGCTAAGCATCTCTAATCCGCCTGGCGTTGGTACGAATCCCCTGAGGGCTGATGATAATATGCGAGAGGTCTGCTAAACGTTTTTTCCGGTGACGATTCACGTAAGCACTGCTTAGGGCTTCCTCCACCAATCTGGTCCATGCACAGGAAACAATGAGAAATATGTTAGGCCAAAAACCTTTACCCCGGATTCGAAACTGCTATCCTCGCGTCAAACTCCACTGTTACCATTCACATTAATCGCGTAAACGAAAAGAGTTAAAAATGTTTCAACTTTGTCGGATGACGCCCCTCCAGAGTCAGTTGAATTGGTGATTTGGAGCTCACCTTCATAGGTGGCAATCAGGAGAAAATTTAACACAATTTTCTCTCAAAAATTCCGATTTGTGGTTTGCTATACAATTGCGGAGTTATATGTGGCAGGAAAAAATTTCATACAATTCATGGTTATCTGCAAGACACCCACCATAATACATGTTTTTCTGCATTAAACCAATGTGGCAACCACATGCTTACTCGACCGTAGACGCAGGTATTGTCGCAACCTATACCCACCCCTAAACAAGAATTTGGAGAACAACTAAAGCACGCAGTGTCTTTTATTTGCAAGACGACAAGTTTGAAAACAGTCACATACTAATATAAATGATGTACCAAAAACGATTGCACAAATTATACAGAACTTCAAAAATACTGGTCTAGAGAGCAGCACAATATAAAGGAAACCTAAGAACTTATACTCATGAAACTTTGCTACATGATTTAAACACTTACCAGTGACAAAGCTCATTGGGAAGGGAGCAAGAAAAAAAAAAGATGGCACAATACCAGGAGTAGAAAATGAATTTATGTCAAGCATGGTCAACGCTAAGAAATTAAACATTTAATCCAAGACTGGTATATCAGAAGATAGAATTGGTTTTGCAGATAAAGAGCTTGAACTTGAATTTTTAAAGCGGTTCAAGTGCAATTGCCCCAACTCCAACACCTCCTTCGTGTGCCCACATTCTATCACCAAGTCGCCATGTGTTTGTATCTGGATTGTATACCTCAACGGATGATAAATTGGAGCATCTAAAATGCAATAGGTAATACATTTTGATAAGGCAAATGAAATAAATATATAATTGTCATTATATATTGGGTGTCTCAAAAGAAGTTTGAGAACACAGGTAATTTGAAAGTCCTTTTAGGGTATTTCATTTTCAGTCTACCACGGTATATCAAAGATGGGTGACAGAGCGTTAAATCTGTGATCAGTAATATGCTTCACTACTTTTTCATAATGGAGAATATTTGAACACTATAATTTTGCACCTGTCTCAAATAAGGTTCTCACCCATCATATCCACCCAATGCATATATTCTTCCTCCACTTGTTGACACACCGACACGACTTCTTCTCATGCTCATTGGAGCTACTAGACACCATTGACATGTGACGGGATCAAATAACTGAACGGCAAAATTGGCAATTTAACTGTGAGATAAGCATTCAAGTATGCTTAACATATACATTTTTAATCTATTTAAAATCTTGGCCAAACAATCATAACATTAAAATGGAGTATAACATTACACTTTACCTTATTATCAACAATACCAGATACAATATACATTAATTCCGCAGCATTATAAATCGATTTAAAAAATTCAGTTTTGATTTAATTATAATAATGTGATACAATATACATTACACAAGATAGACATACAGGCAGAGTATCAATTTTCCTTACCTCTACGGAATCTAAGAATTTTTGTCCATCATATCCACCAAAAACGAACAATCTCCCTCGCAGCGATGCAACACCATGACGACATCGTTTTGTGAGCATTGGCACACCCATGGTCCATTCATCTTTTTCAATAACATAATATTCCACTGAATTAAATATCTGCAGTCCATCATGACCCCCAAGAACATAAACATTCCTCTCAAAAGCCCCTACTGCTGCAGCGCTGCGTGCTTTATGCATTGGTCTGAAAAGAGTTTTTTAAAATAGCATAAAATATATCTATTATATTCACTTCTTGTCTACAGAAGCTTTTCAGTTTGTCCAAAAAAGTTTTATGCAGTTAAAAATTGATAATTAACTTTGAAAAAATGTAAGTCAAATCAACATACAACCTAAATATAATTCATTCTCACTTTATTAGTTCCCAAGTTTGTGTATGGGGTTTGTAAACTTCACATGAACTTTGCGATGAAACACCGTCATACCCACCACATACAAATATTTCACCTTCTAGTGCCACACATCCCAATGCACTTCTCTGTAAAAAAATTCAGTACCATAATGGAACTTGACTTCATAAAATCTAAATCTTCAGTGTGATAGATCTAAAACAGAGGAACAATTAGCGAAACAGAAAATTGTATTTTCACCTCCGGTGTATTATTATCAATCACCCAAGGAAAATATCCCCAAAGATCTTTTATGTATGTGTTACTGATGGATCGTGTCATTGAGACTCTGTGGCTCATGCTTGACCAAATAAAATTTCTGATAGGGCAGGATGGTCTCTAAAAATATATAAATAAAATATCAAAAACGCCACGCACAAAATTAGGTCTGTAGAACAACGGAAAAGTATAATTCATGACAGTTAATTATATATAAGCTATGTTATTCAGTTATTATCATACTAATAGTTGCGGCCTCTTTACTAATGGCCGCAAAAGGTCATTCTTCCAAAATTGTACTATTTTGTACACAGATAGGACGGAACAGAATAATGGTCGCAGATAACTGAATTTATCAGGACTCATTAATTATTATTCATAGAGATACACATTATGCATTGCCTATGCATTTAATACATTGCCTATGTTTAGTTTGCGTAAACTTCAAATCGCCTACGTTTCGTAAACTTTAAATCCACAATTAATCGTTGTCCAGTTAGTGAATCGCCCATTTATTTGTGTACTCAGATTACCACACAAGACGTCATGTTGAGAACACAAACAGAACATACATGACGAAAGTGGTGTCCACAATAATTCCAAACAATATCACAGTGTGAAAATGTAATTTATTTCAAAGTAATTTGTATCTGACTTGTTAAGTTTTGATTCTTTAGAAAGATATTTCATACAACATATGATTGATGATTAAATCATTTTTATTTATAAATCTGGATAATGAATACTAAAATATGTTCTTCTATTTCACAATTGATTTTTCTTAAATTGAAGAGTGGCGTTGTATACATCATTTTCAAAACGTCAAAGTGGTTCGCGTAGAACTTGCTGAGTTCAAATTCGTTGGAAAGATATTTCAAGCAATATATCATTCCTAATAAAATATTTAATTTTTATTTGAAAATCCTCCTAATAAACACCGAAACATATTTTTCGATTTTTCTTGGGATTTTGAATTTTGGAGTCTTTCCAATATTCTGAGATAATTTGCGTCCAAGTTGTCATGTTTAAATTCTTCACAAAGATATTTTAAGCGATATATCATTGCTAATAAAATAATTTATTTCTATTTAAAAATTCGGCTAATAAACATCGAAACATATTTTCCGATTTCGCATGTGTGGGATTTTCAATTTTGCGTTTTTTCAAACGTTATTCGACATCACGACACGTGACTGTTAGACCTGATGACACGTGCTGTCTGAAACAAAAAAACATACTCCTTTATTGCAAAGTTTTGCAAAGTCTGCAAATCATGCATGTTGGAGCATCATCACTCAAGGCTCCCGTATGACCTGCAATAGAACTGGCCATGATAATAATATTTTAAAATATGATCAAACATGGATACACTATCGATGGACAGTTCGCAGGGGGATTTGTGATGTATTCTGTAAGAATTTATTGTGCATATAGAATATGAATATGCAAAATCTGTGAAACATATATTTAGTACAAAATAACCTGGGTTACCACACAACCGCAAATTTGAAGTATGCACTTCACCTTAAGGTACATCTACATATATATTAAAAAAAACTTCTACATATATAAATATGTATATTTATATAAAAAATTTCTCATAATTCGCCGTGGATCATGAAAAAACAATACATAGGTCGAAGCAAAGTTTAAGTCTAAAAAGGGACAGTTTTAGAAAAAAGTAGTGACTTACAGACTGCGAAATACGGTAAATAAAAAAATATCAAAGCCAAACCTTCATGTTCATGGGTTTAATGACAGACCACTCATTAGTATCAGGAGTAAACATTTCAACAGTTTTAAGGCGCTGTGATCCATCGTATCCGCCAATGGCATATAACTGCCCTGCTAAAGCTGCGACACCTACTCTACTTCTGCACGTTTTCATTGAAGAGACTGAAACCCATCTAAAATATATAACACATTCTAAACATATGTCTAAAACATCCAAAATTACACATGCAGTACATCTAGCAGTATTGCACTGTATTACTAAAACTTATAGACT
The DNA here is from genome assembly GCA_963675895.2 of Styela plicata. Lineage (NCBI taxonomy): Eukaryota > Metazoa > Chordata > Ascidiacea > Stolidobranchia > Styelidae > Styela > Styela plicata. The sequence continues at coordinate 12,917,242 of OZ023145.1, forward strand.
GCTTTTCTCAAATTTTGATCCTTAAGGTAGCAGATTAGTTGGTAATCTAGTAAAAAATTTGATTAATGAAAAGGTATCAAAATTACTTACCAAGAAAATAAGATATCAATGCAATAATTGAGCAATACTATGTAGGTACCAGTTTGTTGTATTATGCCTTTATATCTAGATTTATAGCAAAGATTTTCTCATCTCTGGCTTATTGAAACGATTTTTTTGCTGTGCAGCTATTATGACATATTTGGTTACAAATTGGATTCTGCAATATGCCCGAAAAAAAAAAAAAAACATTATATTGGACAATATTCCCATACTACACACTCAGTGTAAGAGAATGGATAAAAACTGTTCTTATTCAATCAACCAATCATACCTGCCAACAATAGGATCATATCTTTCCACAGTATTGAGTGCTTCACCTCCTGATGTTAATCCACCAACTGCATATATCATTGTATGAACATCAGTACAACATCTCGGTCGAACCATGTTTGGAGGAAATTCATATCTACGTTCCGGCATTAAATGATAGTCTTTTGCCTGCAAAAGAAATTAATGTTATATTATTGCTAATTATGGTTGCTGTTAGATGATGGCTAAATGCCTACAGATGGGGAAACAAGTAAAATATTCTAAAAAAAAAGCTCCTGTATTAAATTTTGTTGACCACGATTCATTTAATAATATCCAGGATGTAAGAAAAATTCATTATATTCTAATGTTAGCAAAGGAATCTCAAATATCTGGGTACAATTCTAGATTTACACCAATCATAAAGCTTTGTTATTGCTGACCAAGCCGGATATAAGTAAATAAAATTGAAGTCTATGATCAAGCAGTTCACTAGTTCGAAACTTGGTTAAACATTTTAATGGAAAACAGAATAGTGAACATAGCTTGATAAAACATGTGCCATTTTTGCAGGGTAGTTAAGCTATCAAGGATTACGGATCAATAAAAAGTGATTGATCGTAACCAAAAAATACCACTTGATTTGATTATTCATGTTTTCTGGAATATATTCATCATCAGCATGCTTATAAATTGTTTACGTCTAATAATGACCATGTAGTTTGTTGTGTACTTTAAGCTTTAAATGAATTGAATTTTGCCTTTTGTTTTGTCAAGCTATAATATAATGGAAAACTGATATTCTGAAATATATTATTTATTATAAGTTATCTGTATTGAATGGACATTAGCAAAATAATTTTGATATGTTGGAATATCTTCAACTACAAGGGTATTGTTCAACGGTTACCTTGTCCACCAAGTCTCTGCATTTTAAGCATGTTTTCACAGTGTGATGCATCTGTACAATGTCTGTTAAAAATTGAGGTCGAAGCAAAGGTAGTCTAATATACTGAAGAAGTTCTTGCATAAGTTCTGTTCGTTCACCTGGATCATCGCTGATCCATATTGTAGCAGCATGAAACACCTGAAGAAAACAAAGACAAGAAAAATGTTGCGGAAAAAACTCAGTTATGTAGCTTCAGAAATTTTATGTTAGAAAATTAGAATGTAACTCCCCACTCACAATGATTCCACTTTCAATGTTGGACATAATTTGGTCATATTAAATAAACAAGCCATTCCTGACTCATGCAAGCTAACTGATACAAATTTGCAAGCTCATTGAAAAACAGTCAATCAGCCACACTAAATAAACCAACATGCCTGTACAATTTCAATAAAATTGACGTTTCCCCAGAATCAGAATCAATCTTTAATAATATTTTGTTATTCATTGCTTATTCTAGATTTTACCCCATGGTTATTGGTTGACAATAAGGTTGTCCTTAGCTTAAACGGTATTCTATATTCACTAATTAATAAATAGAATGAAATGGATGTTTCAAAATTTCAAATAAATGAAATTATCGATATTTGACCATATCTTGCACATTTGGCAAACGTGATGATTTTTCGGCAAAACGGATCGAAATAACAGTTGAAAAACAAAGATTTTATTTACCAAAAATCTTGAATCAAAAAGGACATCCCTAGTTGTTATAAATGAAGAAAAAATACTGATAGCAGTAATCATTGAAAAATATCAATATTGGTTGTGTTCTACTTTTTTTCACTGTTCTTTGCTTTGGAATGACAGCTAGTTTATTGTATCACAAGGGAAAGCATTCCTTAATTACACTATAAAATGAAAGTCCAATAAACATTTCTTTCTATTCGGGGTAATAAATACAGTTACTTCAATTATATACAATGAATATAGATATTCCAGTAAAGTATAATCAATATTAAATTTAAGCCCTAGTATGAATGACTTAAACAAACGGTGCACCACAAATAGGACTTTTTTTCAGTTGATATATATATATATTCTTTTACTTTGAGCACTTTGTCGCCAAACTTCATTGAAGCTATATATTAGAGTAAAAAATAAATTGTGTAGAAAATAATACATTGGGTATTTTACGGTAACCACTTTGTGCTAATACTTTATTTATTTCTTTAAAGCTATGCAGTAGGACAAAAAAATAAATTTTATGGAAAATAACACATTGATACCTGTTCTTCAGATGAAACGTTTATTTCATTCCTTGACAATAGATCTGTGACTTCTGATATAGAAAGTTGAAGATATTCTTGCGATTTTATCACTTCTAAAAATCTTTGTTCAATGAAACTGTTTGCTTTTTCCACCAACGAGCCACACATTAGCACTTCGGCAAACTGCCTTATTCCCAAGCAATTACTGGGATGTAATCGTTTCTGAAATTTAACAAGGAGGTGCTAATTTCAGATGCTTTGATTTCTAAAACAAGCTGTGGCATGTCCCAATAAAAAAATTTGCCCAAAATATTTTAGATAGATAGATAAAGATGGACAAGACCATGCGTTATTACCGGTATTCATTGAAAACACACCTATCTTGAGCGAATAGTGATGAAAAAAATTAATTAAAAAGTTGAAAATAAAATCTAGAATAAATTAGCTAATGCTATGTTAAAAAGACAGTTTCATTTAACGCTTTCTCCACAATTCAATGGGATATATTTAATACAAAAAATAACCCACGTAATATGCTCAACACTTTAATTCTTTTTTGTCAAAACGTTTTTTTGTTAAGTACAAGCCGCTGATAGGTCGCATTGATGAGACACTGTCCTTTTCCGGCTCATGCTTGACTAAATAAAATTTCTGATTGGGCATAATATCTGGAGAATGCCTTGATTAACAACTTGATTAATAAGTATTTTTTCATAGTTATTATCTATTTGCAAGAAAATTTAATAGCGTCACACAATTCCAACTACAGCCTAGTCTATGCAGTCGAAACATAAATATATTATGTATCATTGGTAACATGTGTGAATCAACTTCCCTCTTATATAAAGTTCATAGCTATTGTTCAGTGTTCAAGCATCATATCCTTTACAGACTAAAATACAAATTTACATTTGAACTACGATAGGAATAAAATTTTAATGGAATGAACACAGTGTTCATTAACCATGGTTGCATACCCTGAATAAACTGATTACATCACTTCACTGACACATAATCAAAATACAGTTCAGGTATATATATTATAAATACGAAAACAAGTGATCCTGAACAACAATTTATGGTTTAAATAAATGATGTATTTATTATTCCTAAATCACTAGAACCACAGTAGAATCTAAAACCACTTCTAACACACATATTCATACACAGATATATCCAAAGCAAATCAAATACATTCGGAAATGAACAAATTCTATATAGCAAAATTTTTGATTTTAGATATATTTCAGAATAATGACCAACAAAAATTTATTTTAATTGAATAAATTTGTATGAAAATAAGAGTAAAACCCATTTATGCTTCTCAATTGATATAATTTCCTGAAATTATGTGAACTATACTCATGGTTTTCTAGATTTTGTAAATTTTACTTTCCCTCATAAACAAAATTGTAAAGCTCTTTTCCATCAAAAATGTGACTGAATTTAGAATGTATTCGATATTTCATATTCAGAATAATAATTTCAGGATATATTCAAAAAAATAAAAATATTTCGCTTTGGGGATTCTTGTTCATAAATAAGTGACCGTCAGACATTAGGGCTGCACAGAGACATTTCAGTGATTTACACAAATGAGTGGTTGTAAGGAAGTGCAAATGTATTAGAGGCAATATAAGCTAAGTACAGCAATGGAATCCTAAGCATCTAAGTACTTCCAACATATTCTAACCATATAACTCAACAAAAAGGCATAATTAATTGCCTAGTCAAGAGTAGCATCCTTGGTAAAATTTATAATATCATTCCAACTACTTTTACTGCACTTAAGCAAATATTTTCTGAACAGATTAATTATTTAAATAATTCGGTTGTAAATAAAGCCCATCGGAAATCCAGCAATTGAAAGTCTTAAAAAGTATACAGCTTATTCCATGTTATTATATCATTTGATAAGAAGGAAAGCCAAGAATTCAGCTCAATCATATTGCGAACCACGGCCTCTCAGGCGGACAGACACCAGTTCAAAATCAAGGTGCGGCTCTAAGCGTATTGCCAACGCTTTACAGATTGTGCTGGCCAACGTATTTATAAGGACTGCAAAAAAGTTTACATTCCTGTACTATGTTCATCATTACGTTTCTACAAAAAATAAATTCGCCATTTTTGATGGAAGTAACTGATTTCCCTTATATGCCGGTAGTAATTAGTAAGATAAAACTCTATAATACAAGTTATTTTCCATGTACAATGAACATTCAGACTAAATCAGCAAAAAGCCAAATAAAGCCATAATATAGTATGAAAAATACCAATAGCACTCACCTTGATAAATTCACAACAATAATCTTTAACACTTTGTAATTGAAGAAAATTTGCACCAACCAAAATACTTTGAACATTGTTTGTATCAAGAGTTATACGACCACTGTATGCATAGTTGACGATTGCTTCCAAAGCAACAACATCTATTCCCTGAAAAAGAAGACTTCACTCAAAATAACATCCACAAAAAGTCACAATCTTTTGTGATAACATTGAACGATAAACAATCAAATCTATTATTATCCATAGAAGTAAAATTTGCAGATGGAGCATGCCTTACCAGAGTGACACATCAGTGGCTCATACTAGAATTACATGACAAAAGGTAGATCAAAAACGATCTTTACCGATTATCATCATACTCCAAGGTCAATTGATATTACCATTTGCCTTGCAGAAGACGTTGCAAAAATATATTAAATTTACTCAATTAACTAAATTAAATTTCTCCCTTCCATGTATTTTTTGGGTATCTTCTTTCCTTCAATTCAAAACATCCTAAGTCATCAACACTGCAGTATTGATTATTCTCATACTTGACAATAGTACAATTTTGTAAATATAACATACACAGGAATTGACATTTTAATAACTCTTGGTTTAGGCAACTTAATTTGCCAGTTTGGCTATATCATTTATACCTGCATAGGAATAATGGGCATGTTTGCTTCCACCATGTCTGTTGTAAACATACTGTTGAAGTAAGGTATTGAGGCAGCTAGTACAATACGGTGAGCAGAAAATTGCCCCCCTTCAACTTTCAAAACAACATCGCACATTTTCCCCTGTAAAAATGAACCTATATTTCACTACCAAAAAGGAAGGTGACACTACTTGAATGTGAATGACAGAATAAAATTGAATTACATTAGTAAAGATTTCTATTGAAATCCATTACATGAACTATTGGATTTAGGTGTATTTCAAATGGTAAATATTAGACCTTTAACATTTCTTCATGAATCAAAAATTGATCAAGCTACTGAAAAGACATTCTGCAGGTATTATACTAAAGGAATGATTTAGACAAAGAAATTTTGAAATCAAAATAAATTATACTTGATGAAATCGAGGGTTCAACATTTAAAATTTATGATAAAGGCTTTATTTTCAAACTACTAGGTTTTGATGACATGATGTGTCATGAGACTCAAAAAGAAAAAAACTATCACTCTAATACAACTCAACTATCAGCTAATGTTGAAAAAATTTTACATTGCCAACAAAAATCAACAACAGTTTTTACAAAATACTAACCAACTCACCTCTCTGCGAATCTGTTCAAATACTGTTAAAATATCATTCCCAAATCCATTAGTGGAAAATGTTTCTTCTGTTTCAATATCAGTGATATCTGATAATCCCAGAGACATTATACTCTATGTATTAAATTACAAATTTTGATTTGTATGCTTAAGAAAATTTAATCACAGTAAAAAAGAATTACTATGGAACATACAATATCATTAACAGTAGAACATGATACACCAACATGATAATTTAGCATGACTATAAATTTACTTGGTTTTTACTTTCAAATATTTTCAAACTTTTTCTATTTAAATCCTTACCACAGGGAATAAACAGCTGGGGTTGAGATGAGATTTTTATCTGTACTCATGACTCTTTGCTTTTTCGGAATCGAATTTAATACAATTTATCTGAGTCCATTTAACGTGCATATATCAAGTAATGAATTATAAAAAGTTTCTACACTTCAAGCCATGAAAAGCTAAAAAGTTCATCTTGCCTGCTTTGAGAACAGGCAACAGATGGTTTCATCATTTTACCATGTCACTATCTTTATAAAATACTACTTTTTTATATACAGTATGAACCTGGTGTGAAATCTAGTAATCAATAAATATTGATGGACTTTGATGTTTTTATAATAACAGTGTATTATGAGCTTAGCAACACTCTTTTAAGTCTAGGCAATTGTGCTCTATAGATAAAAGTATTGAATAGATTACACCTTTGCAAAACATGAACTACTTATAGTACCTTGAACTAGGTAATGAGTTTGTCGCATGAAAGGGGCTGTGGGACTTTTCTGAATGGCCAGGATATCTTCCAGGTGAATCTGATCTAGATCTGGGACTTTGTGTAACTTGCTGTGGTATCAGTGGTCCCTGGGGCAACATACGTATCATGGACCTTCTACCAGGTGAAGTCAATGAACTTGGTTCATCACCAAATCCAGACTTTTGACTGGCAATTTCTAACTGCTTTCCCAATGACATAGAATTGTAAGGTGATCTCTGATCATTGGAACGAGCAGTTGGAGGAGTTCCATGTAAAACACTAATATGTCGTGAAGGAGTTCCATGGATATTACTGGGCTGTGTTGTTGATGGATTAGTCAAACTTGATAATGAAAAATGACTGGATGGATGACTGGCAAAGCTGTGGTCATATTTTGGATGTTGTGGTGTCGTTGGCAAGTGACCGGACGCAGCCATGCTTGCTCTCTGATACATTTGAATCGGGCTTGGTTGGGGTGATGCTGGGCTATGAGGTCTTTTCACTCCTTGATGGGGAGCGGGGGATGTTTGTTGTGGATTCATTGAATGCCTCATACTAGGGTGAACACGTGGAGATGATTGTCCAGGCAGTGAAAGATATGACATCGGTTGATGATGTTGGTAATGTCCACCTTGTAACATTTGATAATTGCTCATGTTAGACATAGAATGGGAATAATGACCATGGCTTGACGCAGCTAACTCGCTTTGTTCTTTCAGCTTTTGTTTTTTTCTCTCTTCCTCTTGAAGAACCTTTTTCAATTGGGAAAAGAGTTGATGTTTCTCATTTTTCAATGTTTGATGCTTTTTGTGGAGACTCGATAGTTGATCTTTTATCTGTTCCAAAGTAACACTGTCTTCTTCCTCTTTTCTTCTTCTCTCTTCCTCAATCTTAGCCCGTCTTTCAAAGTCTTTTTCAGCTTCTTTCTCTTCACGCATTCTTTTCTCCCTTTCCCGAACAACATGTCGGCGTAGGGCTTCCTTCATGGGCTCAGACATTTCCTCCCTTTCCACTAATGCAGGCATGGTGACATTAGGGTATTATATAGTGTCTGTAAAAAGGTATAAAAGAAACCATTGAATTTTTTTTTGTAAAAAGTGAAATTATCATCAGGTGGTGTCATTTTGAGTGAATCAATATGTTCTTCTATTACATACATAAACATCAGATCTAACAAATTTTTTTTATAGCCACTCCTTTGAGTAAATCACCCTGATCAAAACCCTTTACTAGCAGCCACTTGAGGACAGACAGGGTTCGAATTGCTGGAAAGATATCATCTTTTCCTGTTCGGCTTAGCCTACCCAAGTTACTACACCCTGGTTGGAGCAGTGGGCATGAATTAACGAGCCGAACTCGTCGGGGCTCGAACCAAAGATTTTCAAGCTGCAGTGCTAACATGTTTAACAAAAAGGCCATCACACCCACTAATGTTTTGACATTTTAAACCGCTGGAAGTCATGAGCTAGCAGGGGCAATGAAACACGATTAAATAAGCAAGCTTCCCTCACCACATAAGTCGTACCAAAAACTTGAAACACTACTAGAAGGAGTATATCACTAATGCAAGCACTTCACGACCACTAGGGGTGCAAATAACATGGCTGATATATATATTGAAGAAGGCTGGAAAGTAGTGAACAAACAGGGAGTTAGTTGCACAACAAATTATAAACATTAATTGCATACTGTAAAATAAAGTTTCATTTATTTTAACTTCGGTTATACCACTAAATTTCATGAGCGAAATTCTGCAGTTTTCTAGATTTTTCCCAAGCAGTGTTTTCTGGTATACTCCTGATTTTCAGATTCTCTTGGTGACTTTTGGCAACGAAAAGTAAAAGTTTGGTGTCAAATTCTATGTTCTGAACATGTAGAATTCTCTCGCGAAATCATTTGGCTCTTGGCCGGTTAGCTCAATCGTTAAAGAGTATGGATGGTGAAGATCAAATATCTTTGGGTTTCAGAATCGAAATAATAAATTTTTCAGAATCAATCATAAGTCATATAGGTAATTAACAAACAAAGACATCTTTTTATCAGGATATAATTTTGCAAAGTATTAGCCTATTGTTTATGAGATTGTCTTTTTATTAAGAATACTTGAATGAATGTGATAAACTTAAGTTTTTTTAGTAGAGTATAGGATTTCTGGCGGTTATGCTTGGTTTTTTTTGTATAATACAGGATTTCTGGTGATTGAGGAAAGTCATGGATATGTCTTGATCATATGGCGAGCCACGACCTCCACGATTGGGTCCATGTTTCTGTGGTTTTAGCAGTTCACAGATACTGTAGAACTGCCTAATTTCGAACACTTTTACATAAACGCTCATAACTCACATAGTTATTGACCTATCCACCTAATTTTTTTTGTGCGTTAGAGGGAATATACTATATAATTGTACTTTGGTATTTTTTTATTGTATGCAAATAAATTTTTTCATTTGAATTTTTGGTGTTTAGTGCAAAAAATTATAACCGGCAGTCATTTGGCATATCTATTTGAAGCCGTGAAGTCTTCAAATTCAGGCTGCCAGTTTCTTCCACAATTGATGCTTAATTCTATATAATGGTAGAGCAGTCATTACACTAAAAGTGACGCAATGAAGCGATCTCAAATTCGTCGGTGTATTAATTCAAGTCTAATCAGTGTGCAGTCATTACACAGGAAAAATCAAACATGAAGCGATCTCAAATTCTCAGTTGGAAAGCAGCAAATAGAACTACCGGTACATCAGAGGAAAATTAGCTAAACATTTGGCGATGTATAACATGAAATGAATCAGAGCTATTGGAACCACGTAAATTTTGGGAATCACCCCCGAAGGAAGTGTTGTTTGTGGGATTCCGATGAGGAGTAAAGTTTTATGTTTCCCGCTTTTTATAACAACTTCGCCAGTTCTTCTGGATCATCTGTGACCCCAAAGGTAACAGGTAACAACCAACACCAAAGAATATGCCCAAAAGTGATTTATTTTTGAGTTTGGTTCCTATGATACACAAGCAAGGACAGTGTCAGCCTTGGTAAGTGATTGAAAAGTTAACACTTTTGATCATTTAGTATTGCAGACAATACAATACATATAGTATTGCAGACAATACCATACAATTAGTATTGTAAGAGAATTATAGAAATAACTGTCAGATATAAAAAATAAGCCATTTTTGTAAAAAGACGGCAAGGTTTATACAAAGGTATCCGTGGAGCTCGGCCCAGTCGACAAAGTCGCATTATACTTAAACCTTAAAGATGTTCCACCCCTTATATCACATTGAAGCACTTCTCCTGGAAGTGTGGTTCAATTCTTGCAGGAAATTAATACCACAGATTCAGTTCGTGACAATTAATATGAACAAAGGTACAGCATTTGTTGCTACTTGGTTATTGCGTTATCTCATGCCTCTTGATCTTATCTGAAATCTTACTTTGTGCATAATCATCTTATCAATCTACCATTTCAATAAGATGTTCCATCCCAAATCAGAAATTTTGTTTTGTCAAGACCGAACCACTGATAGACCACATCTTCGCGGTGACACATACTAACAAAAGACGTTTGGTTACTTTTTTTTCTGAATGAGATCATATTTATCGCTTTAAAAAATTCTAACATTTTTACTTTATATTCATTACAGAAAAAAAAAAAACGAAAAATAGTTATTCTGAGCTTGGGTCAGTGATAAACCCCTCTTTAGATTGATTTATCAATGACCAAACCAATGTTGGTGGAAAAGCGACGATTGAAACGTACATCCTATTAGAACGTTCATACTGCGTATGTATGCCTTGTTCCAAATAAAAGATTTATGTAAGATCCAAACACGGCACCTTAAAAATTATACCAAACAAATCTCTGCACGCATGTCTCGTGAATGGCTGTCGACACGCAGTCACGTTCGTATCCTTCTACTCCCACGTTAACAACGTAACTTAAACGTCTCGCTCACGTGACCATGTTCCGTGCTTGAATGAAATCTCTCATCTCTGTGCGTAAATCATTAATGGATTGTTCCAAGTAGGGACTACGATAAAGTGCTTAATCTAAACAATTGAAACAAAAAAAAACTGGGACTATTGAAGTTTAATAGCATATTCCCGAATGACATCAAAATAAAAACTGGCAGAATATTCTATCCTGACTAGATGGCACCAATGCTACAAGCATCTAGCATTGTCTCCTGGGTTAGGATGAGTCCAACATGGGAAATATTTATGATAATCGAATATGGCATTAAACTTCATGAGACCCAAAAAACTGACATTAATATTCATGTACGAAAATGGAACTAGGGCAAGAACGTAAAGTAACGCCTCTTATTGTTTGTTTACCAAATTTTCTCGAGATTTGGACGAAAAATGTCTGATGGGTTGAATGGGTTCCTTCAACAGTTCAGTTAACTTAGAACTTATGAAAAATATATTTGGGTTTTTAATCAACAGGCTAAATTGCATTGGAGCAGTTGCGTTACAATTTTACAAAATCAGACTAGCACTCCAAACCGTCTGAAGTATAACAATGTGCAAATGAATTTTAAGAAAATGTTACTGTACCAGTAGCCAGTAGCCTAAAGATAGTAAGCTACTGCAATACTATTGTTTGATCTCGCGAAGGTACATTATCAGACTACATTCTTTCAAATGGGGTCCACTGTTCGTGAATAAGTTACCTCTATTTCGCCAACATCCATGGCAGACGCGACAGCTGAAAATATTTTTGTTGTCGCTGGCGCACAACCGTCAAAACAACCCGCGCATACCCGTGCATAAAATCAATCGGGCGTATCGGAATCACCAACGACGGAGTCTTCAATCTGAATGCCGATAAAAACACAACTTTCCTGGTCATTCTTGACAGTACGAAGCAATGTTGCACCACAAACATCAAAACAAACTAGTGAATTTTGATTATTCTGCCTTCAAACCTCATCTTTCATCCGATAAAGTAGTAAAAAACCTCATTTTCCAGCGGCGTTCTCAACAAACCTTTCGTACCGCCCATTCTGTTTTTGTGTCTCGACAGTCTCGAGCTAGCGCCGCCTTTTTCTTTTTTCATGGATCGGTTATGTTTCCGCATCAATGACCAATCGAAGCAATGCTTTGCTTCTGAAGACAGCCAATGGAAATGCGTTGTAGCGGGGGTTGCAACCTTTTGCGCACGGCTCCCACCACAATCATGTTGTTGTACCAGTCCGAATTTATTGAAGGCTGATTGCCATCTCGGCTATTTTTGGTGGATGGAATTTGAGTTTTGTAACTCCAACGCAATAAAATGAAGCTATTTTTTGATGTATTTAAATTCAGAAAATCTTGCTGTATATATGCTTGTTGTTTAGTGCTAGTTTTATGATCAGTTTGAAGCGTGAGAAAACAAAGAATTTTGGCCAGTCCAGAGTCGAATGCTTGTCAAAGACTGAAAAATGGGCGCTGTAAAGAGTTTGCCGTTGGTGTGTTCCGTATTAGTTCGTTATACCCTGTGTGTTTTAATAATGTTTGATAACCCTCCTAGCATTTGAGCTTGCCCACTGTTCTGTGTTCTATTCTTTGTGAAAAAAGTTAAAATACTTTTTGATTCTAGCACTTGTTCTGTGTTGGTTGGCAGGGTAGGTAGCTTACTGCTATACTTTGATATTTCAGGTGACACTTTTAGCTTTTTTACTGTCTCCATCCCCTCAAAAAATCATGTTAAGCTAATTTATCTTTGAACACCAACTTTAAGCTTCAAAACTCGAAAAACAGAGGGGCACAGGTAAAGTGGCAAATTTGCCACACAATTTGTACCGGTACTCATTCTTTGCCAAATATGGTCAATGGCTTGTAAAAAAGTTCATTTACAAGACAAATTAGCCAGAACTGTTTTCGTGAGCGTGAGTGGTTTCATTTGATACTTCGCACATGAATAAGGGACAGGTACTTAAATACAGCTATCCCAAAAGCAATAGTGGTGAATGTGATCAGCAATATGACACCGGCACTAAACTTCGTGAGACACTAAAATTCTTTTTTGAATTTCAAGCATGGGACTTAGCGATATGCCTAGTAGCTCTTACAGTCTTAGTGCTGCAGTGGTTCTGATATATTCGTATAATGGATATGAAACATTACTTTAGCAAACTTTGACTGTTAGTATATCTTATTTTTAATTTGCCTCATTTTCAAAATGCTTATAAAACATTGACAAATGTATGTGGTGTAACTTTTCTGTTTGAATGTTAAATTAGTTTACAAAACTGCATTATGCTGTGAAATAATCCATTCACAAAATGTTTGAGTGAAAAACACTGAATACATCATATTCTTTCAGTATCATTGATGCATTTGTCATCAACAATTTGCCAAACTGCAAACAAACACAATGCAAAAATTATTTTCAATCAAATATGTATACTAGTTTTGTCACACTTGAAAACTTAAAATCTTCAACGTCAATAGAGATAAAACTTTAATTTCAAACATCAAGTCGTATTAAAACATGTAAAATCTGTATGGAATTATATTTATCGAATCTTCTTAATAAAAATGCCTTACTAATTTTCTTTAAGTAATAGATAATATTAGACAACAATTTTAAAATTTTATATTTAGCACCCTGGCACTGTGTGCCATACTTAGTACTAGATTTCTACGACATTTCGAACAATAATCTAAAAACAACATTCGATTTGGCTATTTATTTTTTATGGATAAATTGTGTATCAATTTTGAGTTTTTACAATGAGTTTAGAGATATTATGCTTAATTAGTTGTTGAAAGTAATATGAATTTGAAGAGAAAAAACCTTTCAAGTATAGGTGAACATTCAAAAATAAACATATTCGATATAGAAAATTGATTTCAGATATATCACCAGACTGACTCACAGAAAAATTTGTTTTTTTTACTTTGCGAATTGGCGTAATTCATATAGAATAAAGGAAATTATATACTATGATCAAAATTTTCTCGATTTTGCAATTTATATTCTTCTTTAAAAAATTTAAAATGCTCAAAAATATGGATATTTCATATCCGAAAATTTAGAATGTATTCGAAATAGTAAAATATCCGGCTTTGGTCATCTCTGGTCCTAAGATTGCAGTTGTATATTTAAAATTACTGTTTGGGGGATATCTACTCCAATTTTTGATTATTAATCCGGCAACGTAGTGACATCTAAGCAGTAAATGACCAATTCTACCCAATCAGAAATTTTGTGTTGTTGAGCATTAGCCACAGATAGGCCTCGCCTAATCGATGTGATCAATCAGTGACACATGCTTAAACAAAAGATGATTTCTGGAATTTTTTCGATAGGGTAGCTTTCTTGTTTTCTTTTACACTGTAATTCGTCTGCCTGGCTTGATGTTGGGCAGCAAACTAGTTTGAAAGATGATGCCTTTCTAACAACACCAGCACTGTTAAGTGACTAAATTGACTTCAATGACTTCTATTTTGTTGGTAACAATTCTTTTATTATGATGTTGCATAGTTTGAAACTGATTTCTTGTGGACCTTGATTGCAAAGAAATGTTGTATATCATAAAATGCTTTTAGTGATGGTTGTTTTGATAAATCTTTTGTCCTATTACATAAAAGTGGCTATAAGTATTGTGTAGATTTTCTCCATCTGCAATTGCAACAATATACCAACTAAATGGTAAAAAAGATTTTTTAACAATTTGCCTCGGGCAAATGATATTATACATTCAAACAGAAAAGTTACACCACATACATTTGTCAAGTTTATAAGCATTTTGAAAATGAGGCAAATTAAAAATAAGATATACTAACAGTCAAAGTTTGCTAAAGTAATGTTTCATATCCATTATACGAATATATCAGAACCACTGCAGCACTAAGACTGTAAGAGCTACTAGGCATATCGCTAAGTCCCATGCTTGAAATTCAAAAAAGAATTTTTAGTGTCTCACGAAGTTTAGTGCCGGTGGCTGATCACATTCACCACTATTGCTTTTGGGATAGCTGTATTTAAGTACCTGTCCCTTATTCATGTGTATCAAATGAAACCACTCACGCTCACGAAAACAGTTCTGGCTAATTTGTCTTGTAAATGAACTTTTTTACAAGCCATTGACCATATTTGGCAATGAGTTACAAATTGTGTGGCAAATTTCACATGTTTTTCGAGTTTTGAAGCTTAAAGTTGGTGTTCATTGGGATTTTAGCAATTTGAGTGTATTCCATGTTCAATATTATTTTTTTACAATATATTCTAAAAAATATAATCTTCATTATATTTATTACTATTTATCCCTGCTCAGAGCTCAGATTCATCTTTCTGGCAGAGTGCTTTCTACACACATTTTGAAATTCCCATTGGTCAAATTACTATTTTTTTAGATTTTGGCTTGTGTAAATTTTTTTCTTTTATTTTCAAGGTTTTATGATTAAATTTTGTTACCATGATAATATTAGATTTCATGAAGCAACAATGACAGAAAGCAAACCTTCGACACCAAGTCGATTATTACGCCCAGGCGCCATTATATCGAACCCACCTGCTCCAGGTTCGCCATATACACCGCGAAATCAATACCCTATGATGCCACCCAGGGCTAAGCTCAATCCAGTATCGCAATCTTCTGCTGCTACTATTATTCAGCCATCATTAATTGTAAGTACTAGTCAAATTTGATACCACAATTTTGTTGTTTCCTATTGGATAGATAAAAAATATTTACCCTTCCAGAGATTCAAAGTATACACAGTAACCGGAAGTTTTCTCCGGAAATAGTCCAAATAGTCTGTAACAAATTTTTATCTGCCAATACGAGGTAAAAAAAGCAGCACATGATATTCTGCCATTCCAGTTGTGAAATAAGAGTTTAAATAGTTGGAGGAATCTTCCAGTGCATTTTTTTTTTTAGTCATGAGGTATAAGTTGCGTTCAATCCATTGCTTGCTTGAAAAACATATTTGAATAAGAAAGAAATTGAATGCGATGATTTCTCTATCAATACTTTTTAAGTTGAATCCAAATTTTTTATATTTTCTAGTCAACTGTTACAACAAGATTTCAAGTTCCTTTACAAATTGGATCGAAAGCACCAATAATCGTATCTACAAGCTATAAGCCAATTACAGGCAGTGGCGCAGCTGCGACGCCAAGAGTTTATCCTGGTCACACTTCGGTTGAAAAAATTAGCACACCTCCTAATGCAGTTTCAGTTGACACTCATGTCAAAGCTAATGTAAAACCAGTACCTATATCAAAAGTTTCCTATGTGAAGCAAATTTCTAGTGCAACTGCCAAACCGGTCTTGTCTACAGTTCCTGTCCCGAATGTCATTCAGGCTCCTAATAAAAAAGACATTGATATGACAAAGGTAAAGGGGTTTTAATATTTCAATAAAACTGAAGTCTAATAATCCCAATACCTAATGGGTTTGTCTCATCAGATATAGATTTTTACTTCTGTTTTTGAAATAAAATGTTAAAAAGTGAACTTGTCTATACCAATTACTGCTTCACATCACAAAGACTAAGCAAGATATAAATTTATGTATTGTTCCCATTATTGTGATATTGTATGCACCCTAATGCCAAGGCATTAAATTTATATGTTTGTTACATTATGTTAAATTTAAAAAGTTATTGAGCTGAGTTGGATTCATATAATTTATTTTAAAATTCTGTTTCACAGTCTGTCCCTGTGTTACTTGGACCTGGATTGCGGCAAGTCAATAAAGCTATTCCTTATGGTGATCATTCACAACCGGTGAACGTTACACGTTTACCAGTTCAATCCAACTCTTGGATCATTCATCAGCAAGATTCAACCACAACAACGGCAGTGTCCAATACATCAACAGTTGCATCCAGTGTATCACGGACGAAACCACAATTTCAGAATAGCTCTGTTACTGTGACTACAACAGTTGCATCATCTGCACATGATTTGTCAAAGAAGTAGGTTTTTTTTTATTTGTCTTAGAATCAAATAGCGAAAGAAGCGAAAGAAAATTATTCCTGTAATTTGACATTTGAAAGCCTAAGTGCTATTGTCTGAGAAATAGTGTCACATAATTCCATCAGCTTTATCACAGTTTGGATGATGTTTAGACCAAATTCCTTTTACACCTCTATAGAAGGCGCAATCCTTCAGAAACAAAGGTAGTGGAGAAAACAGGTTCGAAGACAAGACAATTTTTCGTTAGATATTAGTGAGAATATTCATTATTTATTTCAGGCTGACCAATCCATCAACACAACCGAAAACTACAATCAGCATTATGCCAACACTATCTAATATACCTCCATCCGAAGCAACCCACAGAAATGCTCTTTCTGCTACATCTGTTCTTTCCACTGGTGAGAATTTAACAATACTACTGTAAAACCGAACAAATACAGTATTGAATCATTATTTTATCATTCAGTGAATTTTGAATACAGCTTGAACTAAACTATTTGCCTGTAATGAAATGTATTCCATGCGATTAGTCATTGTACAGTGTATGCTAAATTGGAATCTTGCATTGCTGATTAAATCTTGACTCTGAATCTACAGGTAACAAACCCATCTACCAAGTGGTTCCCCCAGGTTTTCAAACAACTATTCAAAGTCAAAATAGTGCGATCAAGAAACTACCTGTTCCTACTGCAATGATAGTTAGTCAAGCATTGTCAAACACAACTACAGGTAATAATGTAACATTTTTTGTATAATATTAGTACATAAGCTGGTTGGCATTAGGTATATTTTTTACTGGCATACCACCGTCAAAATGACAGTGTTACCGGCATACCAAGCCATTTTCAGCTATCAAATATTGTTTCGTTTTGAAACCCCATAAGGCGGGACCTAGTTTTAAAAATTCAGCTGCATACATAAAAATGTGTGTGAGTTGTTGTTCCATGATGTTGCAAAAGTTCAATTGAGGCATTTCAGCAGGTGTAAGGGGGCTAAAGACCCGTTTTTTATTGTTACTTGATGTGATAATGCATCAATTTGTAACCATTTTAGGCGATATGTCACGAAATACTGTTATCACAGCAAACCGACTTAGCGAAGTTCAACGCAAAGCGGTATTGGTATTTTGGAAAACTGAACACCGGTATTTACCATCTTACTGATATGTCGCCCAGCTCTAATACATAACAAAGTTCCCTGTAAAAATAAGTTTCCCGAAGCATATTTTGCCAAATCACTTTGATCACTACAAAAATCCAATATTAAATTTCTGTAAATGTCATTTATTAAAACTTGCTCCGTCATCTATAATACTCTTATTTTTGTTTTTCAAGGATTTGCATCGCCCCAGCCAGTACTTACAACCGGGCAAATAACAGTGATGACATGCGGGGCAGGAATAACCTACGTACCAGCACCTAATCCGCCTAATGTAACTAATACAACTTCGATACCTATTGCTAAAGTTTATCCACAACAGCAGGTGAGTCGACTTATGAAACCAGGCAATAACGTTTGTCGATTATCTCGTCAGAAATATATTGTTGAACATTGAGTATGGGCCGCTATGGTTCATCAGTAACTTTACACTTGGCAAAATTGAATTTTCAGATGCAAACCGCTGTTATTATTACAATAATACTACCGCAGATTTTTTTAACTTAAACAACCATGGCTTATGCACCAAAAGCGCTATAAAAACATCACCTAACGAACGCCACTAAATTAATGACTTGACTTAATGATAAATAGGTAGACATTCAACTATTCAGATGATATATCTCAATTACTGTATAATATGTTAAATTAGAGAAATACTAAAATATGACTTTTCATTAAGCAAAATATTAACCTGTGTATCAAATCTGGCTTTTCAAGATTTTAAGTAAACCTAGACTGTTGAACATTGCGTCACAGTCAGCCTGCAGGTTTACTTATATCTGAAAGGCCAAAAATTGTCACAGTTTAGGTCTAGAGGCAGTAGGTTGTCCCCCCCCCTAATATTCACTAAAATCGTATTATATTTTTACTTACTAGCCTGCATCTAGAGTTTCGATAACATCAACAAGTAGTCGGTTATCAGTTCCAGTTATATCATCGGTAAACACACCAAGTTCAACAGCTTCCAGAACGGCGACACCTGCTTTGCTACAAGTCGGTCCAATCAAATCTACACCTACTACCTCCACTGTTATGACATCACAATCTACATCTGTTTCTACCATACCTGTTGCAGCTAACAAGGTTCATATTTGAATGAATTTTTACCCATTTTATTATGTTACCTTAATTTTGTTCATCATAAGCTTCAAATCCAATCAACAATGTTAAGTGTGTTAGATCAAAATGATGCACTTTCTTCGTTTTGTCATGTTTTGTTATCCATTGCTTAAAATGTTTTGCTATAAATCTCATGTACTGATATCGTTTGTTATCAAAATAATGGTATCGTTTGATATTCATCAGTCGGTCTCTATCGATACATTGTTTCATTCGAATATTAAATTGTTCAAATCACCGGTTTTTAGACATTGTTTGAATTGGTTGATTGAATTTTGTTCACTGTAGGAGAAAATATCCGTTAAAAACTGGGTCTATTTTGCACTATTTATGCGTTTCACAACAAAGTCATGACCTTGTTTATATTATTCACTGTACTGAGTACTTTACTGATATAAAATGAAACTATTTTTTTAATCAAGTTAATTTGCAATCCTATTGTTTAATTTTTAGTCTGTCGCGTTGTGTTGGCCGGCAAACTTAAACTACACTGCTCAACTTGCAATCTCAACTGCAGGTAGTGCAACGACTCCACGACCTAATGTTACATTGACAAGTAAGGAGAACTTTTTTTACTATCAATAATTGTTGTTAGTTAGTGTTACAACGTGATTCCTTTTCTATGAACTCAATCACTCATGGTAATGTCAAGTAGGCCTATATTTCTTATATTGATCTTTTCCATCATTTTGGATGGACTCAATCACACTGACAGGAAGTGCATTACACTGCTTCTCAGACACCTGAAGAAAATGGAATCCATCATGAAAAAATTTACCGAATGGGCCACATTTTATGATAATATATATCCATTGCTAGAAGATCAAATAATCAAATAACTGTCTGGTACAACAAAACTGTATAAAAGCTTCAAAATCATCAATACCACTATGAAATAGCAGAAACTGACATGTGCATCTGAGGAAACTGACATACATGCATCTCTGACACTCGAAAGAAAACCTGATTCTGTCACCCTGAATTCAATGGGAAAAGTTCTTAATTTAGCTAAGATTCAAAGTTTATTAAAGCATTTTTAAGCTAGTGATTGGTATGCAGGACCTGAAACTACTTCTGTCCAAAAAGTATTTTCATCAGCTATAGTGAGGGTGTGCACTATCATTATGTTTAACATAACATTTTACTTATTTGTTCGACACATTTTGCCTCGTCTCTTAAAGGTACACCAAATCAGCTACAAGTTGCAACAGCGATAAGAGTTCAACACAGTAATGTTCTTACGACACATTTACAAGGCGCTGGTGGTGCAGCTCCATCTTTGTTGCAAGGTAAAATAAGTTTTTTGTGTTATATAGTTTGATGTTGCGGAATTTGGCTCATATCAATATATGCCCATATAAGGAAGTATTTTTAAAGTAGTGTTTTTTTTATCCTGTAGTAAGAATACTATGAGCTGCACTCTAGCAGTGTTTTATATTTTCTCGAAGCATAGATCACATGAAACAGCTACTCTGCAACACACACACACTCAAAGAAAATGGTAAGATCAAGAACAAATTGCTATATTTCGATGTTTTACTTTCAGAAAGATTGATTTGCTTACTGTTTCTGAAAGTATCAATCTCTTACAAAAGACTTGAACAAAAACATCAACAGTGCTATGTAAGACACCTGAACGAAGACAAGATTATCAAACTTATACCTCACCATGCTTGACACTTTCTCATGCTTTAGTTTAGTAAAACTACCATTTTCAAATTATTTGTCTTTCCTAACTTAGTTACTGATGCAGCAAATCGAAGCAATCCTTCACATAATACTGCCAGCCAACAGACTGGTAACCCAACAACACCAACAATGTCACCGAAGCCTGCTATATTAAGGAGGCAAAGACCAGACAGGTAAATTGTAGCTTATCATGCATGGCACTCGAAAGATTTATTTTGTTTTTTCTGCTAAAGCTGATAAAATTACTTCCACAATAGCAATTTCACTTAACTTTTGTATGGGATTGTTAAGGGCAGATCACAACTAGGGCTTTTCGAAATATTCGATTCATTATTTGTTTATTGATAAATTAAATTTGTCTTGTGATTTGAATTTAACAGGAATAAAATATGTATATATTTTCGGAAATGTTATGTAAATAATATTGATGTACTTGACTTTTCTAGAAAAATATCTTTGTTTGTTTATTATAAGACTAATAATTCACATAAATTATTTGATTTTGAAAACAAAAGAGAAGATATTTCAATCATGGCCACTTCTATACTAGACTTGCAATCTAATCATGTCAGCAGTCGAACAGCTGCTCATGCTAAATGAAATAAAATTACCATTTCGTAGATGAAATTTTTGAGAAAAATGTGATCGAAACAAATTGGACAAAAATATTGTCCAATGTTAATATCTGATTTATTCTGACATGGCGCATGTTCTGTTCAAGTAGATTGGAAATAATAAGTTTCCTAATTCCTTCCTTATATTTTTAGTTCAAGTGCACTAAAAAAGTTGTCGTTCACTACTTCTTCAAGTTTTCCAAATCCACGTCGAGATTTTCACCCAATATCAACTGATAGAAGGTAAATTTTATATTAAGATCAAAGTATTCGGTTGTATGTTTTAAACAAAGTCTCTGGTCCATCTCTCCTATGGTTTTATTACTTCATCAGAAGACAATTTTTTTTACTGAAAATTTGTTTCCTTATTTACATTCTTCTTGGAAACTTTGATTATATTTTTGTTAATAGACCTGCTCCATATCATATAAATCGCCAGAAGATTACGAATAGTGCTGGAGAGACGAAAGATGTACCATTAGTTATTCCAGCCCAGAATGACAAGGGTGAAACTAAGCCTGTATTACCAAATCAAGGTAAGGGAATTCATTCAATGCTGCTGTGCTCAGGATAAATTTGATATAATAATAGAATCTGTCATTTTTGGCATTAGTAACCCGGCTGGCAAGATGTCTGTTTGATACCCTGCTTCTCAAATGCCGATATAAAATGTATCTGCAGGATAAGCACCAAAGTTGCCAAACTGTTACACGATGGCGGTTTTGAAGTCTTTTCGATCACAAAAAATATAAATTGCACTCAAGTTTTGGATAAAAGAATGCAAAAGCATGACATATCATAAATACAGCGGATATTCTACTTTTTTGATAATGATGTCACCAACAAGGTGACAAAATCCACTGTATTTATGTTACGTCAGTAGCAGCTACTTCAGTGCTTTTTTGAAAGGGTTACAGTTTTTATTTTGAGGGTAAAGAAGACCAAATATAAAAGACCGATTAAAATTTCACATCTTCATCTTTTTCAGTGTATGGAAGTAAAACGTCAGTAGCAGCTACTTCAGTGCTTTTTTAAAAGGGTTACAGTTTTTATTTTGGGGGTAAAGAAGACCAAATATAAAAGACCGATTAAAATTTCACATCTTCATCTTTTTCAGTGTATGGAAGTAAAATCATCCCAAGCAATGGATTCACACCATTGAAAGTAAACAGCCTCAAATCTCATTCATCGCAGTTTTCTAATTCTGGTAAGTGAAATTTTTCTATCTTCGTCTATTTACCCGTGAACGTGTGACTTTAAAAGATTCTCAAAATTTTTTTTTAATTTATCCGCAGCTAAAGATCGGTGGTAATCAATCATTCTCTATACATCCTGTAAATATTGATTTGAAAGTTAAGATGGAACCAGGTCATTCGAATTATTCCACTTCGCCGCAACAACAAGCTGTTGTCAAATCGGAATCAAGTAAGTTGATCATAAATTCAATGTTTAATCCAAACATGTTTAATCGTTGTATCAACCCACACCCAAGTGGATGTAAAAATTGACCGAAAAGACTTAAATAGGCTTGTGCATTCAATTTGGATCCATACTTATTGAAGACTTAAATTCAGTTGACATTTGATTTTAAGCCGTGATATAGTTTTTTACTATTCAAAATTTCACATCACTTCCTTAGAAGCTTTAATATTTTATTTTATTACATTCAAGCGTATTTTTTAGTATTGTCGGCCTGATAATTCTCCTACGAGTGACATATTTGGGTTCTGGAGTGCTTTGTCTATCTGTGGAAAATGATGTGAATATTTCAAACGGCCGAAGAAAACAAGATTCTCTCACCCTGCTGTGAAACGTTCTTGATTTTGCTTTACACTGATGAATTTAAAAAAAACAATGATCGGCAAAATTTATTTGTAAGAGTCCTGGTCTGTTTAACCCTTTTCCGAAAAAAAGTTTAAATGCTAAATAATATTTTACAGGTTCTGCAAGTCAAATGTTGCATTTCCAAAACCAGTCAATGCATACTTATGCTGCTGAGGTAAGGATATTATCATTTTCAAATTTTTTACTGGGGTAATGATTGTTTGATTGCTTTATTTCTATTTTATGACATCAGTGTAATTCAATTCATATCGATAATGTACTATTTAGTTCAATTTAACCTGCTTGGAAGGATAATAATTTGAAGGAAAATTTTAGAGTACCAATCGTGAAAATCCAAAATTTTGTCAGAATTTACTATTTATTACAAACACTTTTTCAATTTCAGAGCCCGCAAGTACCTTCAAATGTACCACACCGTATTGTGACGCAGGCGTCTGGTCAACATGTAAGGACAAATACAATATTTGCAAAACCTACATCACATCCAGCTTATCCTGGTCAGCAAAGATCAAAGTCTGCTCAGGTCAAGTCTATACCAGGTTCCGGAACAACTACATCGACTGGTCCAGGAACCATACCGCAACCGTACTTGCCACCCGGTCCAATCAATCATGGTGTTAACTCGTTCATGCATCATAGAATACGAACAGATTTAAATCATCCTGGTGAAAGGTAAGGAAGGATGCATTTGAACGTAAATTTCTTACTGAGATATCAGTGGGAATACGCATTTTAATTTTTTTGTTTATATTCAAAGGATATCTGCATTCGATCATGTCAAGAAAGAACAGCGAACTAAACTACTACCGAACACAGAGCAACAAACTAAAACTTCTGTTGACAACATTATCTCACAACTTCAAAATCATGCTCCACCGAACCATCTCATACCTGCAATTTCACCAGCCAAGTTATGGTCGAATGTAAACAATTCTGACCAGATGACTGGTCTCTCTCCAAGAAAACGACCAAGAAAGCAAACACATGTGGTTTCTGAATGTGGGTACAACTTATAATCATTGATGAGAATAAAAACGAATAATTGGAAAGTTGTAGCGTAACTGTGGGCTTTGTAATTGCCCAAACGTATTTCTGAAGGAAACAAATATTTGTTGGATATTTTGGATACCCATGCCAAATATACCATCAACTGCAATCAATCCTGTTTCTATGTTTTCGACTAAGTGCAGTTTGTGGTCTTATTTGCTGTATGAGATGAATTCAATCCTAATGTGTGGCCTTGGATGATTTATTCACCAGTAATCAATAGATGATCCAATTCATCCATGTTTTTCAGATCCTCCGGATGTTGTCATGGAAGATGAAGAATCAACAGACGATGCTGATGAATGTGAGGATGAACCAATGATCGATACATCCCACAACAATATTTCGACAACACCATCTACTAAATTACCAGGTGAGCATTTTATAGCATAAGTGAATATTAGGGTTTTTTATTCAAAATTGTGTTTTCATTCTAACGGCTTGTAATGCTCATCTTTTCTAACTAAAAACTTCCAAAGCAATCTAACACTTCATTTTGCCAGAATCACATTTTTTTAGTTGATTTTGTCTTGTTTTGAACATTTCACCATCGAGTGTGCCCTTCAGCAAGGTACTTATGAGCGTAGCTGTAACAAACACACACAATTGCACTACAGAGGTGTGAGCATGTTCCATTTTAATTCGCAGATACACTGTTTGCCTCCATTCTTAGCATGTGTGTAAAGGATTATTAACAGTATAAGAGTTTTTAAAATAATTTTTTGTTATAAGGTCACAAACCATCCTCCATACACCATCGACAACCAAAAAATGAACCGCCAATTAATAAAAAGATGATAAAAGAAGAAAACACTCATAAATCTTCATATATAAAATCAGAACCTCCGACGTCTCCATCATTAAGTGAAACTAAACCACTATCCGAATATACCGACCGAGATGGTGTCAGGTAAGTTACCGATTTTTGAAGTGAAAATTAGATACAATGATTATATTCAAATTTTTCTTTTGCAAATGGGTCTTTTAAGTTGATACTTTTACTGTCTGTATAATATATCATTTTGTATTACAAGTTTATCGAAGAATTGAAAAATCAGTCGGACTGAGCTACAGTCTTTTGAACCGCAGTTTTATAAATGACAATCAGATACCTTTGGCATTGTTTAACAGATTTTACAGTGTAGCATGTCGGCATCAAGGGCCTGTATACCTCTATCTGCGTTTTTCCTTTCAGAAATTTTATTTTGTCAAGCATGTGCCACAGATGGACAGAGTCTCAAAAGAAGGCTTTGAAAAAAATTTTCTGATTGGGTCACTAATAATAAAAAATGGCATATATTTTTTTAAGGTATGTTGCATCTCGGAAGCGGCCATCTGTTGCAATTTTAAATAAAGCAAAACCTCACAGCAGACCTATCAGCAATCATTACATGTATTATTCTGATGTCAGAGTAAAAGGTATGCAGTATTTTATACTTTACTTTTCCCTGTAAAAGCATGACCACTGATGGTCCACTTTCCTTTAGCGTAACCCATGGCGCTTCATAAAAGCATAAGAAATACTTCTTTCTTTAAATAAGTTGATGAGTGATATGATAACCTCCTAGGAATTTGTATTAAAAGTGATAATTCTTTTTTAGGCCCCGACACTCCCATTTAATTTTCATTGAATTAATTCAAAGGCTTAAACCATCTGGGGGCCCATCATTGAATACAATTTTCATTTTTCTTGCTTTTAGATAAAAAGACGACAATAAGTGACCTTAGCAATGACAAGAAACGGTTAAAAGGTGTAAAAGTTGCTAGACTTGCATTTCAGTTCAACGAAATGGTAAGTTTTAGGGATTTTATTTTGTCACTCTGCATTATACCAAGTAAGATTACCTGTGTGAAATATGTAATGACTCATAACGCAAATTGAATGCAACTAATGTTTGTGCACTTTATAAAAGTAACTCTGCAATATGTGATTCCTGCATTTGTATGAATATTCGCTCAGTTTTTCACCTTTGTGTATTTCCCCACGTTTAATTAGAACTTTCAGCAGTGATTAAATAATAGATGGTTGTTGGTTATTGTTAAGGCTTTGGTCAGGAACTAGAACTCCTTCCTGCTGTGGATCGTTCATATCATTCAAACTTTTGTGTTGTCTCCTTTGCGGAGTTGTCTAATACTCTATTTGTTCATTTCAATAGGTTAGTTATGAAAAGGATATCTGGGAACGAATAAGAGCTGTGTTCGATGGTCTTGTTGAGTACAAGTCCTCACTTCTTGCTGATGCGACATTCGAGAGTAATTTAGCTTCACCCTCACCTGGCACTCCTACGTCTCTTTCCAATTCTTTTCGTAAAGCAACACCTCGGTCTTCAAGGTCAAATTCCATGTCGGCAATCAGTGAAAACGGACCAGTGAATTCACCCTCGACTCCGCTTGATAGAAGAACGCATAGAGTCAAAGATGAAATTTCAAATATTGAGGAATTAGCACAGGTGGGAATGTGAAATCATCTTTTTTGCGCTGATATAATAATGTGACAACTGCTTTGTTGATTACCACTCCCTTGTCGAGTGTTAGGGTCATCCCAATAGAAAATGTATCTAAAAGTGGAGATGTGATGTCAAGTTATAAATTCACCTTGAAAATTTATTGTTTAGTATTTGATCATTGACCGGGGGTCTAACCGAGCAGAAATTTGGCGTCTTTACAAAATATATCTACGTAAATAATTCCTGATTGGGTATTTGTGTACCATTATCATAACTTACTGTACTAGTGCGAAATCCAATATTTCAGCTAAATTTATTTGTTTTCAGGCAAACTTACAAAGATGTCGGGTGGTGTCTGACCAAATATCAGATGCAAAAACTATGCTGCTGAAGTCTATCGATCATCGACAACTCGTCACTAACATTTTAGAATCGTCAATGAATCAAAAAACCCAAAGCCACACTTCAAATAATACTCAATCCATGAAACGAATGCCCAAAAAGAAAAACAACAGCTAGCCAAATGACAAGAGTGGTGTTTTTTTTATAGGTATTTAGCCTTGAATATTTATTGCACTTTACGTTATCGAGGAGAGAAATCTATTCTGTAAACGAAGATTGTCAGTAAACTAAATAATTATTGGGATATGTTCTACTAATGTTCTGACTTGTGATTTTTGTAGAGCAGACAGACCTATTGAATGTGTTATTGAAATGCTTTGCACTATTGACTTGACTTTTTTTGTGATTGAAGGATTCATATTCTTTTAGTTATTGAAGCTGCCAATTGTTTTATAAGCTCCATGAAATATAAAAGCTAATTCAAATATCTTGCTGAAAATTTGTTGAATATAAAACTAAAGTCTTTCTTAGAGCTTCAAGGTTTCACTAAGTCAATGCGAACAATGAAAATTGAAATGCAGCAATCATTCCTGAATTGAGTTCTTGATGTGTGAATAGTCAAAAATGATGATGGTCTACAGCCCAGTCGAAAAAACTAGAAACACAAATAGGTTTCGTCAAGGATGGGTATCAGATGGGCTGCATAGTCCATCTGCGGCTCATGCATGACAAAATAAAATTCTTCCTTTCTATGTAACTTAAAAAAGACTTATTTTGAAGTCTATCCACCATTTGCTTTACCTAAACTGCTTAAATAATTAGAGCATAGTGGAAAATTTCAATTACCCCCCCTTTTTTTTTTTTGAAAATAATAGATCCAATGACAATGAGTTTGTGAACTGCCTAGACTT
Source organism: Styela plicata (assembly GCA_963675895.2). Lineage (NCBI taxonomy): Eukaryota > Metazoa > Chordata > Ascidiacea > Stolidobranchia > Styelidae > Styela > Styela plicata. The sequence continues at coordinate 12,945,153 of OZ023145.1, forward strand.
GCACAATGAGTAAATTCTTGAATTTAAAAGATTCGTTTGTAGATTTTATAACTTTTCTTCTACAACTAATGTTCAAAGGTTGTCAATTAGATTGACCAATTTATTTTAAATTCGCATGATTGGTACAACATACCCCTTGTACCTAAATATTGTTTTACCGTGAAGCCCCGGTGCAAGTTTGTTTCTTCTCGCTATGTTGTGCATCGCTCTCTCATCAAAGCAATTCTTGCAGTCTCGTCAACTCATTTTTTTTATTTATTTTTGTCACATCGTTTTCCAAAATATGTTCCGTATTGTCGAATTGCCAAACGATATCTGTGATTTTATCATGCCCACCAATCCTGCTGGTATTTATTCATGGTAAACTACGAGCCAATTGTGAATTGTGCCACCCGGTTAAAGTTATCACTCATTCAGAGCCATAATTTCTGATTGGGTCAGGATTTCATTATTCTTTGTTATCCATGTGGGTATGGTTCTTTCACAATTGAAATGGAAACTGATGAAATTTTACAACAATATTTTTGAATAATTTTCTACAAATCTTGTAATATTTATTTCATTCTACCCATCCCACCCGTTTGTTTGTCAGTGCTGATATATGCCTTGCTAATGGACAAGCATATACGTATGTTCGATCTGTTGATAAGTATTGTTGTTAATATCAATAATTGATTTTCAGACACACACGCTCTAAAATTTATTGCTTTTTTATACTTTGTCATTAAATATATGTTATTTTCTTGAAAGAAATCATTTGTTTGTCCAGAGCCGCAGATAGGGGATTAGGGTAGCTTGTAAGTATGGGCTTTATTGAGCAGTCATAAATTTTTCCTGCGTGTTGTATGAGATGATTAAAAGGAAAGGAAGTGGGAATTGTTTCATCGTCGTTGCCCAGGTCTGGACACCACCCACCTACTCATGCATTTTGTATACCATGGCGTTCAGTTCTATTTGGGATGTTTCTCCGCTTTAGGGTGTGGCCTTGAAGTGAATAAATCAGGCGTTCTACAACGATTTCAGCATCGCCCCCGACTTTTCTGTTTGTGGAGGTTGTGCGATTCAGGAAGCAGTCCAACTTCATAAATGCTGAAAAGAAATATGCTAATAAAATTTCCCCAATCTTTAATAATTTTAACTAGGTACCGTGTTTCATTTCCAATTATGGTTGGGTTTTGTTCACAGGCTTGCCCTCTGTCCACAAATGAAAGCATGTATCCCTTATGGTGTCAAAATTCCCAAGAGGACTTTTAATGTTCAAATGTGCCTATTTCACATCACGCCCATGATCAGAATAGCAAAGTTTCAAGAATTACTTTGCCAACAATGAATCTGTGGTGGAACAGAACACATAGGCAATAAACTAACTCAAAATGATAACCTAATCTACATCCCAAATTGACGCAAAAAGCATGCATCAATTGTCTTCGTTCCAAAAATCTATTCCTGTGGTGCGCAGTCTGCTCCAGCTAATGTGAATGATTCATAAAACCTCAAAAAATTCCTTTAGCAGCCAATTATTCACAGAAAAAAATAGGAGTATATAAATTATCTGATGTTTTATTTATGATTTGTTCTATTAATATTATTAATCTAAAGCACAAGAGCTAAGAACATTGTACCAATAGTTCTGGTGTGATCTACTAAAACCCAATAATAACAAATTTTGTGTTTTCTAAATAGGAATATTTCTGTGCCAGCACAAAAATAGCAAAGACTAAGAACAGAACACCCACTACCTACTTGAGCCAGAGTGAGTAGAGGTTATCGAGCAAAAGAAAATCATCTGATAATTTCAACCACAGCTTGATTTGAACGTTGCTCTAGATGACTAACAATCTAGAACTAGTGTTTTTGTTTGTTATTGTTGATTTCCCATTCAAAGGGTGTGATATATGCTAGGTCGGGGGGGGGGGGGGGGGGGGGGGGGGGGGGGGGGGGTGTTTAAATTAAATATTTGGAGTATCAATTTAAATTTCACAATATTTGCAAATCTGGTATTGAATAATATGTCATCAATACAAAATTACTACTGGCAAGGGTTTATTTTGAACTCTGCCGTCTTGTCAACAGTCCACCAGGAGTCAATTTTGCAGCTCTAACTGGTTGATTTACATTAACGACCATCTATGCAGACTTGTTTGCTTGTAGTCGCTTACGCAGTCAACAAGACACTACTTTATAATGAAAGATTTGGGTATCGAATCTTTCTTCCATTGTTTCATTGAAGATCTACTATTTTGGCAACCAACCCACATACATTCAACATCCCGATCCGAAACGTTTTGTTGAAACATGTTTTGCATGGTCCATCCGTGGCCCATGCTTGACAAAGTTGAATTTCTGAATAGGACAGAAGTTCCTAAATGAAGAATTTTTCCATGTACTGCAGGACTATTATTAAACTCTGTCATTATACTTTACCACTTACCCTCCCTATAAAAAATGTTTCTTGTATCAATAAGTCAAATATCCAGATTTTGAAGACATTCGCTAAGTTTCAGTAGCGCAGTGTGTTTTAAACATCAGCAGTTCAAGTGATAGGAATAAGCATAAATGCCCAAAAGAGTACACTGGAGAGGGCATTTATTCACTTCACTTTTGTTTAAGATGAAAAACAAAAGTATTAGTTAATTTTTGAATAGTTAATGAGCTTTTGGACTTGCCGAGGATTTCAAAGGAATAAGAAAACACTGATTTAATAAGCAATCAAAAAGCAGTCTGATGCAACGATTCCAGTATGTATCCAAGGTAAAAACTGCATATGAAATAAGATGGTTCAATTACCAGTAGTCACAAAAATGTGTCACAGTCAATATAGTACAATCAATACTAGCAAAAAGAAGTAAACTGTAAATTTGCAATAACTGATTAACACTCTGTAAAATTACCATGACCAGTTTCTTTTGCATGAGCCTGACCTTCTTTTTGACCAGTTAATTTTTTTTGGCAAGTGAGGCATATCAAAGTAAAACTTCCAGTGTCGGTATACTGCCTGGCTTTGTGTGCAATTTCAGCAAGTTCGAGAACTTTTGTCAGCATAGCATCATCTCTAGGTGAAAAAATAGTTTGCAATGGTAACTGCGTATCACAGGCATCAAAATACAATGGATCATAATGAATTCCATCATATATTAAATAAGCCCGGCTGGTATAACATTGATCTTGACCATATATATCAAGTCTAAGGGTTTTTATATCCACTGCTGCAATTTCAACTCCAAATATTTCTGAAAGTATTGCAAGTTCAATTGCTCCACCCCATGATGTATCACTCTGTATCCATGCACTGTATTCATCCTGTGTTTTCCCAAGAACCGCGTCTGAATAGTTTTCTGGGTCAGCAGTAACTTTTTCTGCAATTTTAGCCCTCAATTTTTTTGCAGTCTCATACTCCAAAAATCCTTCAATGACATAGAATACGCTATAAAATAAACAAGAATTGTCAGCAGGAACTTCTTTCCTACGAACTCCGGGTTGTGGTTTTTCAGTGTTTTTTATTTCAGGTTGTGTTTTTTTATCTTTGTTTTCATTAACGACTGTAAATGTATCGCCGGACTTCACAGATAATGATTCTAAAGTCAAAGTCTTGTCATCAAGCTTCATGGTTTTTGGAGGAAATCCGGATAAAATTTTCTGCGAATTTACATCAATATCACATTTATTTTTTATTGCTTCCATTAATTCAAGCAAAGTTGAAGTAGTCGTAAGATTACTAAGAACTTGTGTTCCATGCTCAGTTTTACATCTTAATCGTAAAACACTCATCCTTCGAATTTTTTCTCAGTGTAATTACAGCTGAATTGAAATAAAAGACAATCATAATAATGAGTATAAAGTGGTTGATTCAAAGGGACCTCTAAAATGGCTTCTAGCAATACAAAATGGGTTTTTGAATAGTCGAATCTGTAATACCGGTAGTCATTTGAGATCAATGTTTAAATAATTAAATATTTAGATTTAAACTCAATTATTTGAAAACTGCAAAATCTTCTAACATATTTTCAATTCAAATTTATCCAGTTTTGGTATGGAAAAGCTTTCTATAGGAGGGGTGACACTCAGTCGCGTCCTGAACCTCTGTATCCTTTCTGCATTTCAGAGGTGAGTGAGGATTAACAAATCAATCAACTTCAATATAATAAACGGAAGAAAAATCAATGAGAAAATGATATTGCAATAGATTTCGTAGTACTGTACTCCATTTGCAAATACTCTGATATGAATTGACATCAAATAGATAGAATACTATTTTTATGTATGAGTCTTCGAAACCAGTCTTAATAAAATTTTATTCATTCCGTAGATTGACATTCAAAATAATCAATCATGATTAGATAAAATCTGATTGAAAAATTAAATCAATATAATAGTAAAGACTATCGTTTGATGTCATATGGGGAGGGATTGGTTGTAGAGTTAAAAATTAGCCAAATATGCAAACAACAGGCTCGAAGCACTAATGCAAAATCACATTATTGATTCAACGACTGTCCAAGCTTTTTGTAATAAGTGAATAGTATTATTGTTTTGAAGATGGGAAAGGGTATTTGAATATTGCACAAAAATAATCAAAATATAAGACCAATCACTCATGATATTTCTTGTTAAAAAGAATTATCATTTATCTTTACTGATGCTAAGTACAGCAGCAAAACAACGATTAAATGGAATGAATAGCAATAAAATAAAAACGATAGCTTTCACATGGGGATTCTAAAAGCAAATATATGGAATGGATATCAGAATTGTAATGGAAAATAAATTTATAATCTAATTCTATAATCGGGTAGTTAACGATAAAAACCAAAATAAATGACTAATTTGAATAGGATTCTATATATTTTGCTATTGAATAGAACCCAACATAACTTTACTTGTTATATATCAATCAATGTTTTATATGATTGATCAGGAGGATTAAATATCAGCAATTATCATAATTATAAAATTTGCATTAGAGAATATAAATATATTTGAATTTTGAGCACTTATTGTCCATTTTTCCTTCTTGCATATGCTCCAATGCAAGCTAGTAATCCACAAATCCCTAAAACTAGTCCCAGCACAAGAGCAATGGCATCTCCAGCATCAAAGGCATGTACTTTATCAACTCCGAGGAACAGAAAAAGTATTGTTATCAAGTACATCGTTTCCCATCTGAAAAGTGTCATGATTTCTCGTATCCACGATTGTAAATTCAAAATATAAAAATTTAAATGCAGTTGCTTGATTGCACTTAGCTGTACACTCTTCCGTCTCCTTGGTAGTTTGAGAGACTCTAATTTTTAACTTTACTATTTATGTTAGTCTATTTGGGGCCTATAATACAGAATGGAATAAATAAAAGTGATGAGTATGAGTTAAACACTGAATAGGGTTTCAAAGAGGTGTGAAGTTTTCAGTAATTTCGGAAAGTGTCCTGGAATTTTCAAGGGCTCAGGAATATTGAAAATATTGGGAATGTTTGTATAATTGATTTTTTAGATTTAAATCACTCTAAAAAATATTTTAAACATCTTTATATGTTACCCCCTTATATAATTAAATCTCATAATTAGACAGCAATTGATTTCAAACTAGGAATAGTTAGCCGACCTTGAATTTTGCCATGCAGGTACGGGCTTTAGAATAGACTTAACATATTTTCTGCGTGTAGTAAGAGGCGACTAAACAATAAAAGCCAAGACGAAACGACTAAAATGAGGCAAAGAGGTGACTAAAAAGAGGCAAAGAAGTGGTAGATGGTTCTACCATCGACCAGGGCAGATACCACTCACTGCACTTCACCATGTTCAGTTCTATTTGGGATGTTACCTGCTTCAAGTGCAGTTGCTGGTACTACATCCGTTAGTAGCTCTTTGATATTAAGTGGTCGTTACTTGGTTCCTTCCAGGCTCTGCTTCCGGCCTTGCTTGGAGTGAATTTGAAAAAGAAACCGGGAAGATTAGTAATAGTAAAAATGGTATATTCATTATTTATATAGAAGTGGATTTTCAATCAAATTTGAAAAAAAAAAATTCGAGTAGAATTCCAAATGCTCCAGTTTACCCAGTCAATCACAAGTTAACAGGCAAATGTCAAATCAAATCAAGCTGATATCAATGAACCAAGCGATGAAGCCATCATCCCCTCATCAGAGTAAATGCAAACCCAATAGAGATTTTTTCCAATTATGCTTGACCCTAGAACGGTCTTGTAACTTTTTTCCCCAGAAGTTTTCTTTTCTTATTCTAACTCCAGAAATGTTTCGTTGCAATTTCTAACTTTGTGCTACCTTATCGTTTATCAGTGAGTACTGTATTTTCATTTTCGGAACTACTGTACACGAAACAAAATATAAAAGGTCATGATGTATACTTGTTTTATAATATTAAATACCAGGCCACAGCAACAATACAGGAAATGAAGCGCTATTGGTCTTTATCAACTTAAAATTTATCGGAAGTTCCTGAAAATTCCCGAAGTTCCTGTTTTTTGCCAAAATCTTCGATGGTAAGTTACCTCCCATGAAAATTCCCGAAATTTTACAACCATAAAAAAACTTTTGCAAACCAACAATTATAATACAGAAAACAGTTTTAATACATAAAGAAGGCAAGAATATGTGTCCTACCGCAGTACAGCAATGTTGGCAATGTTGTTTGTTGTTTTCTGTGTTAAGGGTAAAAATCATGTTTCCACGCCGCACAAAATGCAGATTTCCATGGTTTGGAGTGTGTTCCTACCCGGGAATTTTATTTTGTCAAGGATGAGCCACAGATGGACCATGTCTTATTGATAACTCATAACATTATAACGTTAGAATATTTTAGCAGAATTTTTTTGGGAATTAAAAATACGCTACTCTACTATTCCAGAATAGTAAAATGAAATCCAGAATACTGAATCCTATTTTTAAATTAAACGCCTAAATATCACAGTTGCAGATTGGGCATCCTCAACCTATGGCAAACGGGCTTTTTTGCAATTGAAATTCCAGTGCCAAACAGAATTTTTCAAATAAATTGTTTTGCCAAGCCAAATATATGAATTATATATCGAATTGAAAATTTTTTTGTCACATGTTAAATCAAAATCCCACATGTGCATAATATAAGTTAACGTTAGTTAAAAGAAATTTCAGAAGTTAATCAAGTGCAATATTATTTTAAACAGAGGTTACCATTATGAATATGATGCAACATACCTATATCATATAAGACTAAGTTACCATCCATACAGCATATCCTGTTGTGACGAAGATAAATTCCATTCCATTAACCATCCCGGCAGACAATATTCAGCGTTAACTCAGCCTACACAGTTCAAATAGTATAATCAAAAATTTCGGGACGTCTTTTTAATCAAAGCGCGCTCCTCGGTGACGTCAGCAATGAAGGCTTTCGCCTGACCATGACAAACACTGTCATCACCAAATCTTTCATAAGTAATCGTATATCTTCTAAGAGGTGTTTTACACTTTACAGCACACAGACTTCTGGACCGAGATTTTAGCTCACAGCTAGTTATGCAAAATTCAAAGTTCACCTTTCATGATATTAAATCAGGCCATGCATACTACCGCTATAATGTAAAGAAATCGCATATACACCATGGACAGTATCAAATCAGTCTCAAACCATATCTTTACATGGTTTTTGATCAAATCAATGACATGTTTATACGCCATGCATGAAATAGACATGACATGGAATCTTGAAATTGTAATTGGAATGTCTATTTCAGGACTATGTCAAATTCAAAGCATATATTTAAACTGTTTCTGATCTACCCAATAATATACGGATGGCCCATGCAGGGGACAGACAAGATATGGAGTCCTATTTTATTTGGGTTATTCATCTCAGGACTGTGTCAAATCAGTATAAACATATACATTCTCATTTAAAAGGTTAGGGAGTATGCACAAGACCGCATGGGCCTAAAACACAAAGTCCGGCATATACCTTGTAATCAAAAATAAAATAAAATAAAACAAATGAAGGAAAAAGAAAAGACGAAACTGACACGACACAACGAATATATATAAATATATACAGGGGCTACAGAAATGTAGGTTGGGGTTTCACTGGTGATATCTATACTGACCTTTCCAGTCTTTTGTGAAACTACTGGGATGAGCTGTATAGATAGCATCAGTGAATGCGTCTGGGTAAAGGGGGCGGGTGGATGGTCTGCGGGCGGGCGGGTGTGGGAAAATTAGTAAACAGTCTTTGCTTACAGTTGAAGGCTAAATTAATTATAGGGTATGAGAACTGGTGGTAATCGGTCAAAAGGGTAGGGTTTTAATACTATTTTAAATTGGAGTTTGGTTGTGGATCATAGATGAATCAAGTGACTGGTGGCTTAATCTATCGATGACTCACAATTATCGAATGGTTTGAGTCTGGGAATTGGCATAAAACGCTGTACAATAAAGTTTTTTATGAGGGATTTTAAAATGGGAGGAGGGGGGACAAATAAGGGTGGAATAGAGAACATCACATAGCTAAAGACAAGTCATTGGGAATTCGTATACCATGAATGTTGAATGATTTAGAAAGCAGTAAAAAAATAATTATTGGGGTCATAATAATCGGTTTCCTGGGGATTTAATGTCAGATTATAAATGACTTCACGCCACTATTTCTAATTGTTTGTAAGGTAATGAATAATTTCCTATTTTGACTCATAATTCTAGAAGAAGGTTGACCGTTCGACGTGTCTCTACAAACTCTCATCGTTAGACGTAGACGATTTCCCTTTTGACGTGTCCTTCTCTTGACTGTTGACTGTTCGATGTGTACCTACGAACTCTTATCGTTCCACATAACAATATATTTAATGATTATAGACAATATTAATAATCAGCAAGTATCATAGAAGATTTATAAATTCAGCATCAAAAGAATCATCAATACGGTCGTCCAAATTATAGTTGATTTTCGGAATAAGTCGATACAAATGATATGCAATGGAGTTTAAGGAAACATTTACCCCAAAGTTCCATGCGATTTCATTCAGCCTTGTCTAAGCGAGATCAATCAGACTTCTTTTTCCCAATAAATATATAATCTGAATAAATATTATATATTTTTGTGCAAGGTTGTGACGCGATACTTATTCGACAGGAAATTGTAATACTAAAGATTCATGCCATATCATTGTTTGATCGCGAGAATTGCTATAGTGTCACACGAGAAATATTTGAGAGAATATTTTGAAGGATCATGCTTGATAATGATATGTGATGTCGCGACCACCATTAATGGCTCCTTCTTGATTCTATACATTGGAATGTTATCCACTTAGTGTCCAGTTGCTTCTGGCCACAGTAATCCTACTTACAAATGTGTTTGTCATAGGAAAGTCTGAAAAAGAAAAAAATACTCACAAAAAAACGGAGCGCAAATAAAATAAGATATATAAATATTTTTTTAAGTTATTGTCAAGTCAAAGCGTCGTAATCTCATTTTAATATTTGAAAAACAGCGATAGAATATTGTCTTCGGGTATCCAAAACGTTCACACTACGTTCTTCGGATGAACCAAAATAGTACAAATCATTTACACTTATATTGCATGGCATTACTAATATTTTTTTTCAATTTTATTCTTATTAAAGAAAAATAAATAATTCATTATAGTCATTTTTTAATTTCTTCGGATAGAATTCAATTTATTCGGGTGGCTGAGTCCTTTTCCACCTTGAAGTGTAGTTTTAATCGGACAGGGGAATATATATATATATATATATATACAGAAATGATCACTTAACGACGTAACACATAAAACGCTAAATAGAAAAAAAATGAATAATAGGTATAACTAATTAATGCATAAAACAATTGTAAATCTCTAAGCAGTGTCCAATAAAGCAGTTTGATTCGGGAGGGAAAATGAGCAAGTCATGATTGATTAGCATGATCGAAAATTATACCATAGTTGATGATATATGGGACGATCGTGCTTGGGATATCTCTTGATTAATCAAAATTTGGGTTGATGCATTTCAGGTTTCAGGGTTCCAATGTGTATTTTCTTGTGGTTTCCAAATTTTCTTGTTTTTAACAGTGACTTTCGTCGACTCTTGGAGGGCTGACTCTAAAAACAAATTTATAGCCAGTATACTGTTTTCTAACCTAGTTCCTTAATTATAAAAACTGTATATGTATTATACATACATTATATGATTACATTTGTAATTTCAAAGATGATAGATGTTTTTTGAACTTCATTCGGAATGATGATTTTGAGCTAGTACTTTGGAGTGCTGGTGGCTGTGAATTCCACAATTTGGGACCTAGGTATTCCGTTGATTCTTGAGAAATCGATTTTGAGAAAATAGAATAAAAAATCATTTTCAAATTTGCTGGAGCTCACTTCCGTATTTGTTCTATGATGGAATAACGCATTTAAAGCACGCAGAATGATTACCTTGTGAGTGAGAGTAAATGAGGTTGCACATTTCGAATTAACCAAAATCTTGTACAAATATTCATTTTTCACTGTGTGCGGTCAATACTTTCTCTCCTACCTCTGTTAAAAGTGATTCTCAAAAACCTATTGCATATACTTTGTAATTTAGCAAGGGAGGCTTTGTTTCTATGCATCCATGTTGATACACACTACTTAATATGCGATTCGACTATGCTCAACATGCTTTGCTCAAGTTTTCTGGACACCTTGGTTATTGCCCCTAAAGACGCGCGAGTTTTTGAAATAATCGAAGTAATGTGGGGTTTCCAGGATAACTTTTCCTCAAATTCTACACCAAGGAATCGCGTTCGGTGCACCTATTCAAATGTCTGTTTATTGATAAAAACTGTTGGAGGTTTGCCACGGGTTTTTGTCTTGGGGGGGGGGGGGGGGGGGGGGGGGGGGGAACAAAACATCAAAACATACTGGGTTTTGCTGATATTGATCGAAAGTTTGTTCGCCATCATCCATGAATGTTTGTTTCTAAGATCTGTATTTACACTATCAATCAGTCCTACAATATCTCTATAGCTATAGTCTGTGATAAGGATAGCGTCTGACTGAGTGAGACAATTTAAAAGGTCGTTGTATGAAAATACTGAAAACCAAAGCTGATAATATAGAACCTTGCAAAATTCCTCTTGTTCGTTCGCACTGACTTCTTGATGCATGGCCCTCATAGTATACAATTTGTCTTGTATTTGTTAAGTAACTTTTGAACCAACTGTGGCAATTACTTTCGAAATCTATGTGGTGTAGTTTCGATAGCAAGATATCATGATCGAGGCAATCGAACGCCTTACCTAGATATAATATATTCCCGAAGTGAATTCATTGGATTCGAAACCTTTAAAAATTTTACTGCTCAACGGATTAGTTGCATGGGCGGGGTAGTGCCTATAGCGAAAGCCAAACTGTTGTCAAAGGAAAAAAAATATTTTTCACCAAGTAATTGTATAGCCTATTGTATAAAAATTTTTTCTTAACTTTCCAAAGTTATGTTAGTAAACTGATAGGACGATAGTTGGGCGGATTCGTCATATCGCCCTTTTAAGGAGGCACATTACTTTGGCTATCTTGAATTGCTCAATATATTTTCCATAAGTGATCGATAAATTAAAATATGTGATAGTGCATTCATACAATTCCATGGCATGATTTTAATTACTTTGAACGGAATTTCACCGAGACCGAGAATAGTTTTTGGTGAAAATTTTTTCATAATACTACACACGTCAGCTGTAGTAGTTGGAGAAAAATATATTGAAGATTGGTTGGATTGCTCCAAGTACCTACCTATTGTGGTTGCTATTATTGAGAAGAAAGTTCTTGCTTAGTTTTTTCCCCACAGTTGAGAAATGTTCATTGAAGTGACCCGCAATTACGACTGAATCATTTGTTTCCCTACCATTAATATTGAAGATTTTAGATAATTTCATGCTGGATCTCCTAATGAGCTGGTTCATGATGGACAATGTCCTTTTAAGGTTCGCTCTTTTTCTACAGAGTATGGATGTATAATATGACTGTGTTTTTCAGAGCTATAGAGTATTCATATAATTTCTTATACTAGGTTTAAGAAACATTGAAACTTGGAGTTTTGCTTATCATAAAGTCCTTGAACAGTCTTTGTTTTTCCGTGTGCATTTTGGATAGTTCGTTATCAAACCAAGAGTTATCATATTTTCTTGGCTTTCCATTTTTCAATGGGAAGCAGGTTTCAAATACGTTAGATATTTGTTTTGATAATATATCAAAGGCGTTGTTGGGATCAGATTCCTTGACGATTGGTGAAAAATCATATTCAAGAAATTCTTTAAATTGGCTCATACTAGTGAGATTGAATGATCTGAAATTGCAATTATTATATTCAATATTAGAAGTTTTTGAACCGAGCTGTATGGATTTGGCTACTAGTAGGTGTTCAGATATGAAGTCTACAATTATGGCACTGGAAGATTTTCTGTCACAAATGTTGCACCAAATATGATCAAGAATTGTTGCAGTTTTTTTTTTCAGTAATTCTCGTGGGTTTTAAAATTGTTGGATAGAAAGATGAAGATGACATAAGATCGAAAAATTCTGCAACGAATCTGTTATTAATCATAATCAAAGTCACCCATAATTATACTATTTTTAGAACATTTCGATAAGACATTTGACAGATTTGATTAGAAATTTTCATTCTTATGGTTGTCTGAGAGATTCAAAATTGTTTTACATATAACCAACCCCACACCGCCACCCTTGAATTGGGCTCTTGGATTTGATATGAAAATATAACCAAATAAATTCACATGAAGGCTGGTCTTTGCATCCTCTTTGATCTATCCAATGATATATGTATGGTCCATGCATGGGACAGACAAGGTACGGATTCTTAAAATTATATTTGAGTTATTCATCTCAGGACTGTGTCAAACCGGTATTAAAGCTCATCTTTACACCCTTTTTGATCTATCCAAATATAGAAGTATTGGCCATGCATGGGAAAGACAAGCATGGGTGTCTTGAAATTATATTGGGGTTATTCATCTGAGAACTTTGTCAAATCAATGTCAAAGTCAATCTTTACACTCTTTCTGATCTGTCCAATCATATATGTATAGGCCACGCTTGGGACAAAAATTATTTTTGAGTTATTCATCTCACAACAGTGCCAAATCAGCAACAAATCCCTCTCTATACTTTTTTTGATCTATCCAATGATATATGTGAGGCCCATGCGTGGGATATGTACATGTATGTATTTATGTGTGTATGTATACCGAGAGTTATGCTCCTGACTCAACAATGCATTGCTGGCGTGTCAGTTGAGCATGACTACTCATTTATGCATGGTCATGTTTTTTTTTTTTCTATTTTGTCCTGATGTGATTATTTGTAAATAGGCATGTGCTTAACTCAGATTGACAATAATGATTGATCCTGATAATTTGTGATTGTTGGTTAAACAAAACAGGATAAATACGTATGCAATCAAAGTAGTGACCCTACCATTATAGTCTCTAAATTATAACCCAAATCCCCATCTGATTTATGGTCTACTTGGTGGGATGAAAGTTTCTAAGTTTCATAAATTTACCCACCAAACTTTCTCGGTAAACAGGCTACCTAGGCTTTTTGTTGTTTTACAGGTATAGAAGAGCAAATCTCATTCTTCATCACCAGATGCTTCTATTTCCAAAGTCAAAAAATTATCCAACTCCGTAAAATATGCCAAATTTGGACTATGATGGTTCTTAACACTATAATATCACTTTAGCCTCGCCTATTTCGCAGTGCTGCCCAGCTACAAAACATGCCGAAAATTATCTCACGAAGGCATTAATACACCTCAGTAATTGTCATCATTATTAAATTGTTATGATTATTAAACTCCAAAAGTAGTAAATACGTCCATCCACCGTCCATCAATAATGCAAAAAATAGCATCTGGAATATTTATTGTCAAACCATTGTTTCGTATTGTAAAGGTTTTTAATCAGTCTATGTCACGATGGCTGTATCTCAAATACTAAAATGGAATCATTTAATAATTCATATCAGTAACAATAAAAAGTTGAACCAGTATTGTAATTTGGATGTCTGGGACAATAAATCAAGTAATGCATGTAAGAATTTGCCACTCCTACGTTGTATCTAATTTGGCTCAAGTAAAATTCTCAGCCTCATCCTCATCCTTCTAACAATTTTTTTGTTGGGCTTTTATTTCTATTTTACCCCTCTTTTCTACTTTAATTTTCTTTTCTTTCATTGTTTTAACATATTTTGTTCTTATGTACAGTTTCTCCAATAGAGTCCAATTTCTTTTTCGCTTGTGTTCTAACTTATAGTGTGAGCGTTTGTGTGTTTGGCATTTCTTTATTTTTTGTGAGGGAGGGAGTCCCGTAGGATGTGCATGGTTGAATTTAAAAATATTTATTTTTTCTGAGGTAAGCAAACGCGTGTTACTTTCTTCTAATGTTTCCTTGAACCTATTCCGTGGCACGTTTTAAACCTTCTTTTATGTTTTGTTTGCTTTCTTGATAACTCTGTAATTTTATATCTTCAGTTGCATCGCATTTTGTGTCGACAGAGGTGTCGAAATAAACGAAGTCCATGTGTCTATTCGTGAACCGGTTAAGAAAGGCAACCAGTGCGAGATTCACATATTCGTGACGACATTAGTGGGGAAATCAATCAAGCGCGTCGATATGCTTTTTCCGGAGATTGCAAAATGTGCGAATTCCACGCTGACGCTTCCACCCCACGTGGGCCGATTTTGCTTCAGGCTTCAGACATTTTTCTCGTGAGGTTTTTCTCCGACTGTAGGTATATGGTGGTTTTTAATAATATTTTAATGGTTTATATCTTTTAGTTCATCTCATCATTTCAGCGCTTTTAAATTGATAAAAAACAAAGAGCTCTAATAAGAAACTGATAAACTCAGAACTAATAAGAAACTACGATTGAAGAAGACTAGAAAATCTATTTCAACTTCATTGCTGAAACACACGGAAAAATCATGGTGCAGATCAAAACCAAAGTTTGTATAGGAATAGTCTAGTCATTTCTCTTGTTTATTTTGGGAGTCTGCAAATGTTCTAAAATTAAATTCTAAGTTAACTTAACTTTTCAGCTTATTTCTGTCAGTCTGCATTTGATTAAGGATTTGATTTTATCTCTGGGAAGCAGGAGGCTGAGAATGCGGTATAACCATAAATAATAAGGCTTACCGCTATATTCCAATATTTAACCTAACGAGGCAACTTTGAAAAAATTTTCTCATATTAAGCCAACGAAAAAAATCTGCGTTTGCTAAGCGGTTCTTTCTTTCTCAAGAGGCCTACTAACTTTTTTGATTTTCCTGAGCTTGTAAACAAAAAAGTTCATCACCATTTTTATTGCAGGAAAAGAATTTAAAACTATTGAGTATATATCGTAAAACCGGGTGACTTTAGGGAGATATTTCTTCATTTCAGGCAAACAAAAAAAATCTGCTATTATCAAACAGTTAATACTTTTTGAATACTAGTACTTTACGTCCCCTGAGCTTGTAAACGATAAAATCGGTCGCCCACATTATCAAAGTCGTTCGATTTGCCGTTATTCAGTATTATTTTGTGCATAATATATTTGTATATTAAAACAATATATCTAACTGCAAATCACCCATCCCAGACTTTTCTCGGTAATGCCGTTGCAAATATCATCAGTACAGAGTATACGATTGATTTATTTGCATTTTTTAGGTACTAATAAAGCAACCAATGCTTTTATTAAATGTTATATTCTGTTATATCAGGGAAAAGACAAAAAGTCGAAAACTGCAAAAGCGAAAAAACAAGTGAAACCAACTCCACCTCCAAAAGAAGAAGAAAGCAGTGAAGAAGAAGAAAGTGAAGAGGAAGAGCAAGAAGCTGTTGTATGATAATATTATTCAAATTTTGCCATTCTCTTACACGATGTTGTTGCCTCAGAATGTCTGACACGTCCCATTTTGCATGTCTGACACGTTATTTTTGCATGTTGATTCTAGAAGCTTCAATATTATCAACATGCCATATTGAATAGCAGTGTTGATTGTGTTAAAGTTTTTTGAATGTTGCTAAATATTAACTCGAGACACTTCACACATGTAGAATTTTGTATTGTTTTGTAAAAGATGTGTCACAATCTAATTTTCTTGGACAATTTTCCTTGGGATCCTAATAATACCGAAAAGTCCTCAAAGAAATGTGGGAGGCACTCTGTGATTTTAGAAACGATTGCTGAAATGGCAAAATATAAACATCCAAGTGTGAATGTTGCATGCATGACATTCTTTTCAAATAACTCCATCATCAAAGGTGGTGAAGCAATAAATTGATATTTGGAGGAATGATGGGTAGGACTGTCTAAAATTATTCTACTCACGATTGCGAATCATAAATTATGCGATTCAAAATTTGGAAATGGCAAAATGAAAAATCTTTTGTCAAGCTTGGAAAAGCCACTTTGCCTATTGCTATGAACTTTTTCCCAATGCAAACAGCCAGGGGTTTGTGATATTAGGCTGAAGATGCTTATCCTAGTTGGAGAACTTGGCTGAACTACCATAGTGCTGCAGATCAAAGACAATTTAATTTCATCTTGTAGTATGTAGGACGTATGGATATGGTGAATGATATATACATACATCCAATAGTGATTCAACAAAGAAATCTTAATATATCCACTAACTCAAGTTATATGTTATCTATGTGGTAGAATCGGGGTGGCAGAATTTTGATTTTCTTTGGGTGTTCGAAATGTTGTTTTTTCTGATGTATAGAAAAGATTCAAAATCAACAAAACTGCTATCTCATAGTAGTATTAATGATTTTGAAATTTTTTTAGAGTTTGAATGCTACCAGACACTCAAAAGAGAGCATTTTAATCTTGAGATATATATATATTATGATATATATTTTTCTGTTGGAACCTATTTGCTTCTAGTAGATGATATTCTGTCAGTCCGATGTATACTTATTAGCCATGAATTTCATAGCGATTGTATATTTTTAGGCTAAAAAAGTGCAGCAAAAGAAAACCAAAGCAACCAAAGCAGAGGAAGAAGAAGAGAGTGAGGAAGACAGTGATGATGATGATGACAGTGAAGAAGAGGAAGTGAAGGTTTATTGATTTGTAATATCTGCATACTTCACCCGTTTTCAAGCTAGCAAATCTTGCTTTTTTGTTTTAAGAATGGATTTTACAAAACATTGCTCCAATTCCTGTTCAGAGTTATTTCACTTAATCAGTATTTTTATAAACACGTTATGTCACTTCTGTCACATCAAGAATGATGCATAGATTTTTGCAATTCTATTCACTTCCAAAGATGATAACTATTATTAATGTTGAAGGGAACAAACGGTAAAGTGAAAAAAGCAGAGGAAGAAGAGGACAGCGATGATGATGATGATGAGGATGAAGATGATAGTGATGAAGAAGAGGTGTGAAATAATATTATGCATCACACTTTTGGTATACTCAGTTGTACTGTCGTTTTGAAGGTTTATCGAAAAAGCAATGCTCCAAAATATAAAACTCATTTTAGTGGCATTCATTACATTATACTGGAGACTTCAAAAGCATCATCATGAATATCTTCATCTGAAGTTAATTCCTCACCCTAACTAATAACCATAATCAGTTTTTGCAACTATATTGTATCAGGTAAAAAAAGATGCAAAAGCTGGTGGAGATGCAAAAGAA
Source organism: Styela plicata (assembly GCA_963675895.2). Lineage (NCBI taxonomy): Eukaryota > Metazoa > Chordata > Ascidiacea > Stolidobranchia > Styelidae > Styela > Styela plicata. The sequence continues at coordinate 12,962,835 of OZ023145.1, forward strand.
GAGGAAGATAGTGATGATGAGGAAGAAGACGAGGATGATGAAGAGGAAGAAAAAGTTAGTTATTCTTTTATATAACTTGCAGCAAATTTTACATATAAAATTTTACCCCATCAAAAGTGTGTTTGTCTGAAATGAGTAACAAATGGCCATATCTCCCTGGTGATATTAATTGATGAAACATTCTGGTCAAAAACATATCTGGCGAATATTCATTTAAATGGAAATTAAAGTATTTAGCTATCTGACAATTTATGATTCCATTTATAATATCTTGGATTGAAACTAAGGGTAAGATTATACTTTCAGCCCGCGAAAGCTCAAAAAATGGAAGTTGATGATGAAGATGAGGACGACGATGATTCTGATGAAGATGAAGAACCGGTTTGTTATTTCACCTGATTCACCAAAAGCCTTGTTAAGTATTAGCCGCTGTTGAATCGTAAAGAAAAGGCAGAGACTATTCTTTTACAAATTTTAATATTTTTAACACGAGATGCTCCCGAAATCAGCAGGCTAAACATTACATGAAATTGTGAAATCAAGGCGAAGTCTCCACATGAGTAACTGGATTAGTTATGAAGTTTGTCTGGCAATGGAGATAAAGCCCTTGCCAGTTGTCATGAGCATGCATCAGCGTTTGTTTGTGTGTTTATCTGTTGGAATTGGTCGTTATATAATCAGGCAGAGAGCTTTCAAGTCATGTCATAGAAAATCTAAAATTTAGGATTGTGCTATCGAATTTGGTATATTTTCTCAATTGTAAATATAGGATGATGACAAAAACAACAACAGAAAACGAAAGCAGAAAACTGAGGAAGATACTTCCGCAAAGAAACAAAAAACTGATGGTAAAAGTTTTTGTATTCAGTTTGATATACTGGCGAACGTAGAGGTTTTCGAATGAAGCTAAATTGCTTTGATTAATGCGAGATGTAGTCTTCTCAAAATATCCTTTCGAAATAGCAGGGAAGTCTGGAATTGAATTTACAATTAATCTAGTTATTTTCCGGCTGTACTGGGTTGCTGAATTTTGTGATATGGGCCAGATTGGACACGAATCGCAATGTTGCTTTCAAGCGACATTTACTTTTTCTCAAGGAAACAATAGTGTGTCGTGTGTGTCATGTCATCACTATCCATTAATGCAGCAGACAAAATTTCAATTTACGTTTTTTTTATCTAAGACTTTGGGACATCCACATGGAATGACTTATGCAGATTGAATCCTTTTCGTTACACTTTTATTTTATGCTCTTGCCTCATTTTTAGGAGAATTGGTAACAATCTTGTTCAACGGCCTTCCAGATGGAACTAATGATACTACGTTTAATAAATTTCTTAAAAGCAAAGGTATACAATGCAGATCATGCAGGGCAAACTACGGTAGAAAGTAAGTTGTTCAATTAGTTAGTTTTACAATAATATCAAGGCAGAATATTGGTTATTTTCGGATGAACAAAAAAACCTTCAAAGTCATAAGCACTGCTGTTTCATAGCAGTATTGATGAATACGGTTTCGTTACTCCCAAAAATTCAAAATCTACTTATATCATGAAATATTTGAAGCCTATTTGATAAGTTTTCTTCTGATCGTGCACATTTTATTTAGGTGTCTGATTAGAAGATTTCAGATAGTAAATTTAAATATAATTTAAATATAGTCTAACTTCTCCAGACAAAATTCATTGCACTTTAATCTTGCCTGAAGAAGTTAAACTATGTTCCAACGAAAGCTCACAATAAACCCATATTTCTCTGAAATGAGAACATGATATTTCAGTAAATAATTTTCTTGTATATTCTTTTTCAACAGTAAAGCGTTCATAGATATAGATTTGGATGATAAAGGTAAAGCTCTTGTTTTAAATCAAGTTGAATGGAAAGGAAGTGAGTTATCCGTGGAAGAAGCAAAACCTCGTAATGATCAATCGAGTGAGTGTAACAAGATTATTGATATGGACTTAATAAGATGGTGGTTGAAAACACTTGAAAAAGACTTAAGCATTTATTTGCACTTTTTGGGGATGTCATATATTCTGAGTGACTCTTGATAAATTATGGTTTTCAAGTATTCTATATACCCTGAAAAATTGTAATCGAATTTTTTATTTATTCGATTGACAAATGAATACGGATTTTTCCCTTCAAGATTTTCTGTCACTTTTTGTGTAAGCTGCTCAATTCTAGAATTTTTAAAAAATTAATGGTTTACTGTAGGAGATGGTGGTAACACTGCTGATAGAGATGCACGGACAATGTTTGTACGAAATCTTCCATACTCTGCATCGGAAGATGATTTGATGGGAGTCTTTGAGAATGTGGAAGAAGTTAGATTGCTAACTGATCGTAGTACTGGCCATTTCAAAGGGTTTGTTCATATTTTATTTCTACTGTTTTACGCACTTAACAAAAACTTATTGTTTCAAGCCAGTAAATCAGCTTCTATTTTAGACTAAACTCCTTTATATACTTTTGTTTAGAATTGCGTTCGTTCAATTCAATGATGCAGAATCATTGGACAAAGCGATGACAATGAAGGATGAATATGAATTGGAGGGAAGGCAACTTCATGTCGATTACACAGACAGCAGGAGCAGCAAGCCTGCTAGAGGAGGTGGTGGTGGTGGTAGAGGTAGAGGAGGTGGAGGAAGAGGTGGTGGCGGATATGGAGATAGTAAGTTTGTTTTCGGAAGTATATTAAAGAGGTTTATCAGTACTAGGATTGCCACTTTTATAACATCTTTCAGATATTTACTATCGAATCTTTCCAGATTTCGATTCAATCATGAAAATGGATCCCAAATTTCCAATTCAGTTCTTCCCAATCAGAAAAAATGTTTTGTTAAGTACGGTATGTACAACTGAAGTTGTCTTAGAGTTGGGACATATTTTACTGTAACCTACTTTTCTCTTTCAGAACAACCATCCACAACTCTTTTTGTCAAAGGAGTAACAGAAGACATGTCTAGAGATCAATTGTCGAAACATTTCGAAGGAGCGTCCGAAGTTAGGATGATAACTGATAGAGATACTGGAAAAAATAAATAGTTAGTGTTTTATTATTTTCACAGAAGCAATGATTAAGTTTTAGCTGCAAGTCCAAAGCTCCGGGTTTATTAATGAAACTAGCTTGTTTTGTGTACAATTGAATAAATGTATATGTGTCTGACATGATACTGTCGGGTACTAATGAGAATTGTTCTTCAAGTTTTATAACATACTTTAATGCAAACACATTGGCAATTGATGTATTCAAAAAGTAAAATTTTAATTCGAGTTATAATGACAGTTATTCAGACAAGTACATACTTATCGGATGTTTTTACAAATAGCAACTAGTTCCACATTTGATGGCTATTTTTTTCAGTTTTGCATACATTGAATTTGAATCTGAAAGTGCCGCAACTAAATGTTACACATCAGCAAAAGGCGGAATTGAAGCAGATGATGGCTCAACAACTTTTTATGTTGATTATGCTCAAAGACGAGAAAGTGGAGGTGGTGGTAAGGGCATGTTCACAAATTTTTTGGAGGTCCATATATTCTCCCATTTTCGGCCATAATATGGAGTTTTGTCAAATTTAAGTCGTGAAATGAAGTAATTAGGTTATAAAATCGAGTAAAACTGAAAACAGTTGTCTTGATATGTATATATATATATATATATATATATGATTTGATGTTTAAGTTTCAACAAAAAATTCCAGAGAATGTTAAAACAGCTATGTCAACATTAATCTGAACTATTTTGTTATATTTCGATAGTGGTTGCAGTTATTTTGGGGCTAATGAACAACAATACTGTTCATTGGCACCCAACTTCTTTTGTTGCCTAACGACGGTTTTATTAATATTTGAATCAGTCCTTTTCTAATTTTTAGGTCGAGGAGGGGGATTCAGAGGTGGACGTGGTGGTGGATTTAGAGGTGGACGAGGTGGAGGATTTAGAGGTGGACGAGGTGGAGGGTTTAGAGGTGGACGAGGTGGTGGCCGTGGAAGAGGAGGTGGTCGCAGCAGTTTTGGAGGTGGCGGCGGCGGTGGTGGTGGAAGGAAGACCACTTTTGATGATTCCGATTAGACACCAAGTTCTGTACATTTGTAAATTGGCGTCTGTAGCATTCAATACAGTATTGGGTCGCGCTTCACTAAACTTGTGGGATATTCTAGTGATTATTACTAGAATTTGTTGTACACTGTAACGTATACTTACCTTGTTTTGTTGCAAGTACTGCCGCATACTATTTGTTAACCTAATATCCTGCTTGACCCTTACGCGGGCGATCGTTTGGCGTTTTACTGCCAGTGGTAATTGAGGTTGAATAATGTATGATGGCTTATAACATGGAGGTGTTTCTGTTTTCCTGCTTTTTTCTCACTTTGTTTTGCTCTTGGTAACTAATCGTATCAGACGATTGACTGGAATTTTTTTTTTCGATTTTAATGAGCTTATTCAAACTTGTTTAAATTGTAAAAAATGTGCAGATCTGTTTTGTAGCACATTTCTCCTGATTTATAGGATTTTGTAAAATAAATTGAATCAATGGGCATTCTTGGTTTTCTATAGTTTTAGTATGTTTGAAAGGGGTTGTGTGGTCATCTGGTATGTTCCTGTCATATTTCAGTGATCAGAGTTTTTCAGTTACAGTATGGAGTGAATCCTATTTTTGGGCGGGGTGTTTAATAAAGAGTTTGAGGGATATGTGGGAGGGGAAAGATTAGCTGGTAGCAACTCGAGTTCACTTGACAACTTCTTGTTAACAAGAAGGTCGTTGATAATAATCTGATAAAAGTAAACTTGCTTTCGCCAGATATATCTTTGATTATTCGGGATCTTGAGTTTTTATTGACTATTAAAATCAGCGAACCTTGGAAATCGACTGATGTTTCAACATCCCTTTATCATATGATGGGACTGTGATGCCTCTGCAGTGTAGGTTGCTGATCTTGAAAACCTGATTACATAACTTTTAGAGATAAGCCAGTATGCATGGAACTATCTCTTTCCAGCTAAATGGATCACAAAAAACAGGTATAGTCTCCTTGTTTTTATTCTTATACAATGGAAGATTGATAATAAAATGGGCGGTAAGGTATGCAGTATGTTGGAAAGGTTTCTGGCATAATTAAGTGATCTTATTTATGATATCTTAAAATATCCCTTTTTTTTGACCAGTTTCACTCATCTGTCTGCCTCAAGTTGAATTGTTTTTTGCCATTAATCTGTCTGCCTCAAGTTGAATTGTTTTTTGCCATTAAAATATGAGCATTGTCAGGTTTATTCGACCAAGTTCCACTATGCTTGACATAGCCTAAATGGAGAATATGTATTTTTTGCTCACAAATGAAATCATCTTCAAAGTTGTATCCAACTGTCTAATTGCCCAGTGCCTGGGTAAATTAGTATGATTAATCCAGCAGTCCATTCCATCACTCAGCCCACAGTAAATGAAAAATGAACTGTGTATATCATCGTTTCAACAACACCCAAATAGTCTGCCAGTGGCAAATCTAGACAATACTTTTTAGGGAGGAGAAAGAGTAAAAATAAATTTTTGGAGCATTGAGCAAAATTTCATATTTTTTCAACTGAATTGATATCATATGGCAAAGACATACATACAATTTAAAACCAACAACGGCATCGTCAGCAAAAAAGATTACAAACTAGACCGTAGCTCATGGTATCTGCTGACGATGCTCTACTACTTCTTTGTTCTTTTTTGTATCCTCTTTCTATGCACATGTACCAAATCTGAAAAATCTTGTCAAAGCTTCTTCTATTAAGAATGAATCACTAATGGATCGCATCGATGAGGCAAGGTTTATCTGTGGCTCATGCTTGACGAAATAAAATAACTGATTGAGTAGGCACCTAGAAATTTGAAATTTCGAAAGTTTTCAACTTCTATTTCAGTCGTTCATCCAGATCCTCTTGCAAGTCTATATCAGTGGATGCGATCACAACCCAAATTGACTGGAACTAAAATTATGTGTGAAGAAGGTGGATGTGGATGCTGTGCTATTATCTTGAAGAAGAATGGAAGATATATTGTTGCCAACTCTGTTAGTTTTAAAAGTGAATTTTTCACACGATGAAGTAAAGCATAAAATGGTGAAAAATCAACAAATAAATCACAAAATAATGAAATTGAAGCAATCACTCATGTATCCCATATTCGATCATTTAATCATGATGTAGGTAAACAAATTGGGTGTTTTTCCAATATACAATTAAGCGATGTTCTATTTTTGAAACCCGTGTGAATATATTTTTAGTGCTTTTTTGACAATTTCAACTTCTATTCTGCATTTGTGTAAATCTTATTGAAAAAACCTATTCAATACAATGCTGTATGATTCAATGCGGTCTTTTGCTATTGCAATATATTAGTGTTTTTGAAGTCGATTTCTTTGTTACTCAGTGTCTTCTACCATTATGTTCTTTGCATGGATATGAGGTCATTACAATTGAGGGCATCACAACGATGAATAGTTATGACAAGATGCAAAAACATATAGCTGTATTTGGTGCATCTCAATGTGGATTTTGTACTCCTGGTTTTATCATGACAATGCAAAGGTAGGCCTTCTTAATTTTAATTAGCTATTATACTATCAACTTAATATCCTAATAGGTGAGTTTCCTCACAATCAGAACCAAATTTTATCTAAATTACAAAATTAATTTAAGCGTGAGCACATTAGAAAATCACCAAGATGCCTTTCTCCCACACATTCTTAAACATGATTTGAAGAAAAAGTTTATTTGTATCACTCATGTCCCTCTGGTTGCAGGATATTAGCATATTTTGTGTAAATTGTTTAGTCAAGAACAGGCTATTGACAATTATATTAAATCAATGTTGTTCCTATTTTAAAACATAATTTTTTATACAAAAATATCATGTTCTCATTCCACAGAAATATAAGTTTATTGTAAGCTTTTGTTAGAACTTAATCTAAATTCTTCGGACAAGATTAAAGGGAGATCAAGATTAAAGTGATAATTTTTTATGGTAGCGATATATTCAATGAAGGCTGATCTGATTTTAATATCCAATCATAATTCTGTCAATGATCTCTTTAACGTTATCTATTACTGGCACCGTGATGCACTCAAAATGGAGTTCTTGAACAACGTACAGAAATGTAATAAGGATTATTATCCTCAAAATATTTACTGTAAAGCGAACCATGGTACTATCGAAAACATTATCAAAATGACTTTATATATTTTAGCTTGCTCTCTGAGGTTGTTAATTTAACGGAAAAGAAGATTGAAGATAGTTTTGATGGTAATTTATGTCGATGCACTGGATATAGGTCAATACTGGATGCGATGAAATCGATTGGTGACAATTATAAATCGTGCAAAAATCTTGCATCGAATGATATTGAGGTATTTTCATATGAGAATGAATTTTATTGCACTATTTATACTGAAAATTCTATAAATATAATCAAGTACATTCATGTATTCAAATCTCATCATATTGAGTTTTTGTCTATAATAAAGAAATGTGTATCATGTTAATAAATATTTTATTTCATAAAGACATTAATTCGAGTGTTTTCGCTACTTTCATGTTTTAGGATATTATTATGTGTCCTAGTCGACAGAAGTTTAAAAAATACGAAGCTGAAACTAATGGATGTTCAATGAAGAATATCTTTACTGAATTTGATGTAATTTATGGAGACAAAAAGTGGAAAAGGCCAGCATCCCTAAAATCATTAATCAACCATGTTCATCTGCTAAATGGAAGTGTAAATATATTGTGTGGGAACACTGGATTAGGTAGGTCTGACTTTGTGTCCAGAAATAGTATTGATTTTTGCATTCAATTTACTTCATTATACGGAATATAACTCGGCTGTTATTTCTAATATGGATAACAATAACATTCTTATAGCAATGTGAAATGATTGATTGATTTGATGAATGGTGATTTTTTTTGAATGTGAAATGATTGATTTTTAAGTGTCTGCATAAGGTTTTTGTTCAATTATGGTTTTACTAATGACTCTTGAGATGCTAGAGCGTGTTGGAAGCATCTAAATGATGAGCAACTATACTCCGACTAGGTACTACTGACTACTTTTTAAAAATATTTATTTTCTCAATCTTTTGTAATTGATTTTCACTGCAGGCATAAGCCAAAATTTCGACATAAATCATTCTTTTGTTGCACAGTGAACTATGAGTTTAAAGCATTAATTTTGATAATCTGAAATCTTGAAACATGAATCTTTTCTCATATCTATTTATAACATTACCTCTCTTATAATCGATAGTATTGACCCACTTTCATACTGTTCTAATAGAGCAAAATGTCTTGATCAAATAGTTTGTTAAAAAGTTTGGACAAAATTTTCTATTATTGTAATAAAATTTCATCAGGAATTTTCAAAGATTTAAAGCGTAGATTTGCATTCTTTGTTGACATCAGTGGAATCTCTGAACTATGCCAGATAGATTTCGATTTGAACAGAGAGAAGTTGTACATTGGTTCCTCTGTTACTTTGGAGAATCTGAAAAATTTTTTGGAAGCAAATTTGGAAGCATCTATTACATTTGAGCCAATGAAAGAACTATTAAATAAAGTTGCTTGCTTGCCGATAAGAAATGTAAGTATTCTGTATGTATTATCATTGATTTACTGTACCGGTACCTACTTCGTTGTCGAGTGTATTTGTACGAAAAGGTAGTGTGCTGGAATAATTATGCACAAACTTTTTGTTAAATGAAGTTAATAAAATAAAAAAAGCCAAATAGATTATACTGCTAGTTCTTTTCTTCTGACACATGTGTGCCGAAAACAAAATGTTAAATGAAGATCTTTGACAAACATTACTTAAAAGGAAAGTATGAAATCACGTTCAAGATCAACCAATTTTGTTGGCTTTACAATGCATTTGCAAGCGGTGATTGTATTGACCTAGCAGTTAAATATTATAAGCCAAATATTTGTCAAGCCCACTTAATGGATCCTTGTTTATCACTCAACTTGAGTAGGTTTGGATTAGTAACAGGATAGGTGTGATTAAACTGCAAAGCTTATTTCTTTTCAACAACATTTATTTTATGGGGATTCACTCATAGTGTCTCACTCAACTTAGTGTACAATATTTTTTCAAGATTGCATCCTGGGCTGGTAATCTTATGCTTAAGCATCAGCAGAGAAGTTTTCAGTCTGATGTATTTACAATGTTTGTAGCAGCACATGCTAAATTGAAAATAATCGATGCTTTTACAAATTCTGAAATTTATTGCCAACTATCAGATGATGTGGACACATTTTTTACATTGGATATGAGTGGAAAGGTATGATATAAAGTATTTATTTTTTTACAAAATCATTGCTAATTGCTGTCAGAATTTCATTACTTTTTAAAAAGGGAACCCACTTTGACACTATTAGTAAACTGTCGTCATCTGTTCTATCATATTTGGTTCTCTCTTTTTTCTAATTGTTCTTCAATCAATTATCCAGATTATTGTTGGAGTTGAATTTCCATTGTTTCACAATACTGTGGATGAGATGCATGTGATGAAAGCATACAAAATATCTGCAAGGTCACAGGTTAGCAATTTGGCCCTCATAATATCAGTATAAGTGCGGTTGCCGCTTTATCACAAAAGTTGATCATGAAGTTTACGATGTAGTTAATTTCTTCCTATTTAAACAGAATAAAATGTGTATGCTTGATGAAATGAAATCTCTGAAATTTCAAACGTATTTCACTACAAATTTAGCTCAAAAACATTTGTCAAATTATGGGAATATCTGAAACATACATTAAATTCAAATGGATTCTAATTTTGAATCTAAAAGGAGCATCTTTAAGTATCGGTGTTAGTAAAAATATTGTGTGGAGTGGAATGCAAAATTATTCTATCAAGGATTTAAGTACCTATATATTTCAGAATTCTGCTAAAAAGTATTATGGTAATATGGATTCAATCCCTTAAATTTTACGATAACATGGTTCATCTCATTTTACACCGTTATGATGCTGTAGGCATGGTCATTAATATCATCATATTTTCCAATATAAAATTGTTAATCAGAAATTTTATTGTGGCAAGCATGCACCACAGATGGACCACATCTCATCAATGCGATCCATCAGTGACACATACTTAACAAAAGATATCATGACGAAAATTTTCCAGTTGGTTATTGAAATCAAATATGGGGATGATAGTTTTAACAAAGCATTTCAGCTGCAAAAGATTCTCCCAATTGTGTGAATAATGCTTTTACCCAAAATTATGCCCTATCACCTAGTAGGATTGAATATTTAGTTGGTTTCTTAATTGCTTATTTGAGTTTGCCACTATAAGAACCAAGGGAAACCAACCTCATTTCATTACCAGGGATGTTGTTTTAAGGTCCTGAGCTTTCGGTTCGTCTGAGGCCAACTTTTCGTTTTTTAACAGTCCACACTTGTTTGAGTGGTTTGCATGGGTCAGTTAATCAGACGTACGAGGGCTCTGTCAATGTTGTTTCTGTTTGTTCCCTTTTTTTTTGTTTTTTAGCGATCAATTTTTTCAATAAAGGACTCAAATTAGCCACTCTACAAGGCTTTCACTCTTACTTATTTAATGAAATTATTTGCAGAATTCCCATGCTTATGTTAATGCTGTTATGCATGCAACAATCACAACTGTTGATCGATTATTTTTGGATATCATAGTTTGTTATGGTGGTCTATCAAATAGCTTTTTTAGAGCATTGAAAACTGAGAAATATTTGGTTGGAAAAACGGTAAACAGTAAAGGCACCTGGCTCGGTACGTATACCATTCAATATTTTGATTGTGTTTTCATATGCCCTAACATGTTGTGTCATACAGTACATCGGAATTTGTTCTTCTAAGACTTTTGCATTGTTTAGGCTATTTTAGTTGCTGCTAATTATCTGAAAAATGCATTTATTGGAATTTCTTTCATAAGCACTTCTTGGAGTCGGGTGTCGATCACCCTGACCAGGGTCCTGTATCAGTGGCAGGGTTCAGACGGGATTAGAGTTGTTGAAGAGATATGATTTTACCTGTTTGGCTTAGCCTACCCAAGTTCAGTAATGTTATTCAGGTGCTTGTTATCAAAAGGACTAAATATGTGGTATTAGTCATGATGTTGTCACAATTTCCTATCAAGTTTGGAAATTTTTATTCTAGTGTTGATAAGTGACATTATAATATGGTTCCTATTGCAGGCGCGATGGAAATCTTGCAAGAAGAAATATATGCTGAACAATTTGATAATGTTGATATGTTGCCAAACATCAAAAAACGTGTTTCACTGTCAATATTTTACAAGGTTTCTATTATAAATGTAGAAAAATTTGAATTTGGGGATAAAACATATATCAAGTTCATAAGCATGTTAGCTAAGTATATTCATGAGTTTGTAAAGTGTGGAATTATATTTCTCACCATTCATACAGGTATTTATGGACATGTAGGGAATGCCATGACATTGGGACTGATACGATTCTCAAAAACAATTGGATTTGGTATTAGCAGGCTGTTCAGTTAATATTCTTTACCCATTCACAAAATAATTATACGAAATTTATCTTAGAGTATAGTTTATATCGTACCAATGTTGTCCTAAAAGCTTGACATAACGAAACTTCTGTTTTGGTACGGTGATGAATATTCACCAAAGTACTATTAATCACTTTTCAATTTTAGTTTTACATTTCTATGTGTGATGTGACCCTGATAGATCCGAAAATAGGAAGTGCAGCTCACCCACTTGAATGTGAGATATCAACATCTGAACATAAATTTATCACTGATAAAGAGCAATATCCGGTTTCACAACCTATTCCAAAGATATCATCTAATATACAGGTATATCCCTAGCTGGCGATTAATTAATTTTTTTGTTATGTTTTTTTTTCTGTGTTGTGTGATTATTTAGTGTGTCAGTCAGTATGTTCTGTTTATCGATTGTTTTTAATAAAGTTGGATGCTTTTACCATCGCCCAGGACAGGTACAACTAGCTGCCAGAGACTATAGTTGTTCGGGTATGCACAGAATGTTTTCCACTTACAGCACACAGTTATCTGATATGGCTATTTGGGTCTGCTTACATGTGATTATTATAAAATATTGCATCTTCGTAGAAATATTTCAGATGTATAGGTTATCAGGGTAGTTATATTCTTAATAACTCCTCCATTAGTATACCATTAGATTTGTATTTTCAAATGAATACCGGTATGTTTAATTGAGAATTTGCCTTTCTACTATTAGGTGGCAGGTAAAGCTTATTATTCTTCAGATCGAACACGGACTATAGATGAATTATTTGCTCAGTATGTAACATCCAATATAGCAAATGCAGATATTGATAATATAGATATTTCTGATGCTATGAAAATGGAAGGTTGTGTTGACATAATATACAGTAAGAAAATGTTATTATACCATAGTATGTAACCAGGAGGAAACATGAGCAATGAAATTAACTGCATCGCCTTGGAGCAGTCACCCACACTTGATGATAGATGGCAAAAATGGTTTTGTGATGGCTTGTCATAGATGGACAAAAAATCTCTTTTTTGTTGATCTGAAAAAATTTAAATTGTACCAGCTCTCTTGTGTGATAAACACCATAGTTACATATACCTTTTTGCTATATTTCAATTCCAACAGCTTTTTTGAACTGATTTTCAGGAGGAAATTTTCCCAGCAGTGTGAAGAACACATATTATTATCCATCTGATCCAACTCAACCTATCATTGCATTTGATCATGTTAAATTTGCTGGGCAACCTGTTGCTTTAGTTATTGCAGGTAACTATGTTTTTTTTAAATTGAATTTTACTATAAGCAAAGTCAGAAGCAGTGTCAATCTGGCAAATAACCACATATTAGGAAAATGACTGCTATTGAATATAGTACCACAACTGCACTGTAAATGAAAAATATTCCAAACAGCTCTATTATAGTGCAGTATTTGATATTTGCCCTGGACGATGGTGAAACTATCGACCACTTCATTCTTTCTTTTTAGTCGCCTGTTATGACATCTAGGAAATATGTCAGGGCAATCCAAAGGCCTGCTCTTGAAGCACTCAAGCTTATTAAACTTTGAGATATTTTATGCAAGTTCTTGTCACTTGAGGAATGATTGACCTGTATTTACCATGGTTCAGCTTCTTAGTCTACTCATGCTACAGTACTCCATGTTTAAATCAATCTTCTCAATGGCTTTTATCATTCATTTCAGATTCACAATTACAAGCAAAACTTATAGCTGAAGCAGTAAAGGTGACTTATAAAAACCAAAAAAGGCCAATTTTATCTATTGATGATTGTATCAGAGAAAAATCATTTTTTCCTTGCAATATGGACCCAATTGTCATTGGAGATCCTGAGTATGCAATAATGAACGCCGATTATCAAGTAAGTTTTTATGTATTACACCTTTTATACCCAGATAATAGAAATGTTTCGAAATAACCTGAATTTGAAATTCAAAACCATCTTATTAACTCCTACCTCAAGAACTCAACAACTAGATTCCCAATCAGAAATTTGATTTTGTGAAGCATGTGCCACAGATGGATCACGTCTCTCACATACTTATATCACAGCAAAAAATTATCTAAAAATTTTTCCGACTGGGGTAGATTCTGCAATCCATAAAGCATCTTATTCTACATATCTCACCCTCCTTGTCCGAAATTGACAGATGGGCTTTGCTGAGTGTGTCACTGAAGTGAGTTGTTGTAAAAAGGCATTCATCAATGTATCAGAAAGTTTTCTTGTCAAATATGAGAACTAGGCTGGAAGAATGTTGACTACTCAGACATATGAAACACTGCCATAAGAATGGGAAGCACTTAAGCAACAAAATTTAACAAAGAACTTACACGCCATCAATATGGCTATGAAATATCAGAAGAACACAACTTGTATCTTCTTTGGAAATATACACAATTTATTTTCTGCAATTATCACAGATCGAAGGAGAGATGAACATGCAATCGCAGTATCATATGTATATGGAAACACAGTTCAGTCATGCAACAACTACTGATGATGGTGGTTTTGATATAGAAAGTGGAACTCAATCGCAGAAAAAAAATCAGATGGCTATTTCACACACCTTTGATATTCCATGCAACAAGTGAGAGAGTTAATTAAAAAGTCATTTCAGTTCTTGCTTAACACAGATGAATATGTTTTCCTCTTTTGTGACCACGGTCACATAACTGATGTATATGAGAGTACAGTTTATGTAAAGTTTAAAATTCACTGCTATCTTTCGTATATTGATATATTTCCTACAAAAGGATGATATTTTATTTTTTTTTGTGTGATCAACTATTTTCATTTCATTATGTACCAGAACTAAGATTCAGTACTAAATAAATATTTTGTGGAAATGACATACAATGCTTTGGATGAGTTTGTTCCACAAAAAAATAATTTAAAAAATTCTCATCCCTTCACTGTGCATACATTTCCAGTTTTCATTTATAATATTTCCATTAAACAACAAAAATTAACTTTTCTGAGCACCCTGATCAACACCACTATCACATTTGTTGTGTGGCAATGTGTGCGATCAAGATCATAATTTTCAGAATCAAAATTCACACCAAGAGAATAGGTGGTGCTTTTGGTGGTAAAGGAGCCAACTCTTTACTAACTGCAGTGGGTGCTGCATTGGGTGCATATGTTACTAAAAGACCAACACGAATGCATCCTGGTCTAAGAGAATGTATGGAAACTTATGGAATGAGGTCCAGATATTTTGTAAAATACAAAGTAGGTAGGTGAAATACTTTCTATTGTATAGTTGGTTATCGCTACTACTTAATTATAACTTAAAACTCACACCGAATCAATCTAACTAAAGATTACTCAGTCTTTGATTTCTATTTAAAATCTCTATTTCATCACACAGTCTTCTACAATTGTTTGGTTTTATTGGGAACAAACTACCTTGGGATTGTCATTATCAGTTCTCTATTTGCCTGTTTACTAATTCCGCTTCCATATTGCTTCCCCCGTTGAAGGTGTGAACAAGGATGGAGTAATAGAGGGAATTGATTGGATTGTATACGAAGATAATGGATGTAGTATTGCACAAACTGAAATTACAAATAAAGGGTTGGTCATGGGATCTTTGGATAACAGTACGTATTTCTTTTCACAGCTAACAAGAAGTATCGAGGAATACCGGTATTAAGATCATTTGGATTTAATTATGTTTCAAAGTTTAAGTGATGAGTTTGATCAAAATTTTCCTTCTTGGGACATGCCATGATTTTCTTGAAAATTGAACCAACATCGAATAACTGAAATAACTGGAAACTGAAATAAATTTGAATAGGAGTTCTGGAATACCAGGCTATTTAGATAAAGATATTCTTGATATTACATACCTATAATCATATCTTAATGAGGTGTTATCTTAGAGTTTTGAGAAACCAATCCACTTTTTTAAATACTAGTTTATGTTATGTTCAGTATGTATTTATATATGATATTTCTCAATTATAATTTTTCAGCATATCATTTCAAGAACTTGAAGTTTACACCTCACATATGTAAAACCAACCTACCATCGAGAACGTGGATGAGATGCCCAGGTATAACAATTGTAAATTATTGTTTTAATGTTGTTTGTATAATGTAGTAAGGAGAAGTTTGGTGGTTCTCGCATGACGAGTATTACAGAAATTTACTAAATCTGGATCTTTCGGATTTTGCAGGTTATATTAATATGATTGGCATGGTCGAAACAGTTATGGAGCATGTGGCTTTTTATTTGAAGGTAGATGCAATTGAAATAAAATACATCAACTTGTATAAGGCAGGGCAGTATGCGTTGTTAAAAGAACCTATCACACAGAACTACATTCGAGATATGTTTGACAGTAAGTTTGATATAGTTCATCCTAATCAGGAATTTTATTTACAGATTAGTATGAATCATGGGTATTGGAATATACTGATTTCAGCACAGCCAATTTTCTTGTGCATCAATCAGAAAATTTGTTTTGTCTAGCATGAGTCACAAATGGATCGCGCCACCAAGGCGTGATTCATCAGTGACACATACTTGACAAAACTTGTTTACGTGAAATATTAGCGACTGGGTTACGACACAAGTTACCTCAGGTATATTTGTCAAAGAATTATTAATTTGTGATTAGTAGCCTAATAGGTAAAGTATTTCTCACAATTTTTATGCCCTGTAGGAATGGACTTCAGAATAGTTCTAACATTTTTTCGAAGTTTCTGACTATTTTGTTTTGCCGGTGAAATGAAAACGATGTTTTGCTAACATTTAGAATATCTATTCATATATTCTTCATCAGGTCAATTGAAACAAATGACAATAAATCTAATATATATCCTAAGGCATCTCAAAATATGACAGGCTAAAGTTTTACAGGAAAAAGATAAGATAAGAAAAATATCGGCTAAACCGTTAAGGCGAGAAAACAAGTAATGAATCCTGCCAAGCGATAAAAAGTCTTGATTGCAAGAGGCGATAAGCATTAGGGAAAAGGATGTCTATTTCATGCTTTTTTCGTCTTGTACTGAAGCTTCTCTTGGTGGACAGTTTTTGCATGAGATACTATTGACAACGCCTCTTTATGTCATGGGATCATTCCGATCTTTAAAGTTGGAAAGAGTTTGTCCTATGGTGTACTGCGGCTTCAAAACAACGTTGATGTTGACTCGCTGAATCCTCCTGTGGTATGGTGTTGTGGTGAACCCGACGCTTTTAGGTCTATCGTCTTCCTTCATTCGTCTCTTCGGCTTGGGCTTTCTTAGGATATCCATTCAATCTAAAGCTCTTTCTGTCAAAGTTTATCTCTCTCTTGTGCTCCTTTTCATCCCTTACCAATGCCTTGGCCCTATTGATTAAACTTTTGACAACTGCTCTTTTGTGGTAGCTTGGGTGATTTGAATTGAAATTCCAATGTCTGTTCATATTTGGTATTTCCTACATGTCGTAAGAGGCGGTTAAAAGAAAACAAAGAAGGGCTAAATGGTTTTACCATTGCCCAGGGCAGATACCATCTTACTACACTCTACTACCATAGTGGTTCTGTTCCGTTTTGAATGTGTTCCGCTAAGAATCCAGTTGCTGATACTACATCTTGTAGGTGCTATTGCTATTGACTGGCTTTCAGGGGGTTCCTTTTAAGCACTGCTGTCGGTGAATTTCAATAAAATAAAAATACTTTCAAACATTTAAGGAAAATTTTGCATTTTCGGCACATTCTTAAGTTCCCTATGAATTGTTTTTGTAGGGTGTAGTTGCTTGTATATTTTATCTTATAAAAATGGGTTTTTATCATACTGTAAATGTGTTGTGAAAAATCAATTTATTGGTTTACTACTTCATTTGGTTCAACGGAAATATGAATCATTTATTTGAAATATTTTCATTATAGAAATATTGGTGGATGCAGATATTAGAGGAAGACAGAGGGAAATAAAGCATTTTAATTCAAATAACAAGTGGAAGAAGAAAGGACTTGCGGTCACTCCAATGAAATATGGGTGAGTTTATAGATACCGTTTCATATAAAGAGTCAATCAAATGTTTGTTGCCTGTCACTACTGTTGTGTTTTTTAAAGTTTTATTTGATCCAATACTGTAATATTTGTATAAATGGTTCATAAATATGTTTTTTATATTTTTGTAAATAAAATACAATACTTTTTACGATTTAAATTCAGAATCAAAACTTCATGGGTTAAATTCAGTGTTATGGTTACAATATACCCCCAAGATGGTTCAGTATCCATTTGTCATGGTGGAATTGAATGTGGTCAAGGAATAAATATCAAGGTATTCAAATAATTTCAACTTAATATGTTCCATTCCTAATTCAATTAGTCAAACCTCCTCTGTAATAAAGTTTAGAATTTGGGCTTTGAATTTATGTAGACGATGAAGGGTATTGTGACGTTCAGTGTTTCAATAACTGTAAGTAGGCCCGAAGAAGGCACAGCATAATCTATGCGTGCAACAACAAATTGTGTGATATTGCAGATAACAGTCCTCTAATTGAACATTAGAGTAATCGCAGAGCTAGATTGATTAACATTTTAAAGTTGGTGTTTAGTTGAGAAGTTTATCTATATTTCATTGCTTAGGACAAAATCTGTCAGATTATGATACTTGAAGATATATTTATGTTTTGTCTCAAGACTGCTCAGGTTGCTGCAAAAGTACTGGACATTCCATTAGATTTGATTCATGTTGAAACGACCTCAACATTAACTTCATCAAACTCATCAACTACAGGAGGTTCTGTGTCAAGCGAAGTTAATTGTGCAGTAGGTATATATTACATCTGAAGTGAAAAACTGATAAATAGGTAGTGTTATCCAATCACAATGTGGAAAGTGTCGTTGTACATGATCAAATTTATGATTTTTCTGGTAAATAATCACTGCACTTCTGTCCAGTGTGGAATGTTTTCCAGTTACAGCACAATGTTTGGATTGCATTTTGAAATATATCTTTGCCATTGAGTGACTGTTAGTTGGTTCTTTTTAACCGCTTCTTCAGGACTGAAATAGAAGGAATTTCAATGTGGAAGAACCGATGTTTGTTATCGATATGAGCTAGAAATTACCAATTACTACTGATTCTTCGTACATCGTACATTATTTACAGATTATCAACCAACTGATAACTTTGATTAAAAATCCTATCTGTATCTAATGACTTCGATTATCTCATACCAAAAAAAATGTAAAAATGTAAAATTGTAAAACATTTAAAAGATAATTTAAAATTGTTTTCTCAGGCTATTGAAAAGGGCTGTGAAATTCTAAAGTCAAGAATTGAACCAATAAAACAAGCATTGAAGGATGATGCATCGTGGAAGGATATTATGAGGAAATGTGATAAGGAGGGTGTGGATTTAACTGCACATGCGATGTATGACTTTACTTTGTTAGTGAGAACAGGATAATGTTTTGGGAAAGCTAAGAAAGAAGATTAATGTATCGTATGATTTCAATATGAATCGCTACCATTTGAGCAGTGTCGACATTCCAGGGCATGGACGTAGTTGGTTAATGAAGGTGTACTACATGAATGATATCTTAGTTATTGGGATGTAGTGCTGTACCCATTCATTTTATAAGACTGAAAGGTGATCATTGCTAGTGTATTCTTAAATACCTGGATAAGCCGACCCAACCAGGAATTTTATTTTGGAAAGCCACAGTTTTATCGACATGATCCGTTGATGACTCATACGTAACAAAAGATTTCTCGACAAACATTTTTCTGATTGGAAGTGGCCTCCACGACCTGTCGTGCAGTCACTAGGTCCAAATCAAAGGTTAGGTTCTAACTCATCTCTTGTTAAATATCTAATACATGGTCGATGGAAGAATTTGTAATCAGGGGTAACGTGGACCACAGTGCACTGGTAAAGTGTTCAAACTTAATCATTCAAACTATGTTCGAACTTGTCTTGTATGGAACTTGTAGAGATACGCAGCTTTAAGGACCATTTTTTACTTGATTGAATTTAATTTTGCAATGCGTCTGAATATTAAATACTTTAAATAATTTCCAAATGCAAAAGATGCTCCAGCATTTCATATTTGAGGTATTCAGGTTAAAGTTTATTTTTTTATTAGCTTAAAAAGATTGAAAATACTACAGGGTCAATCCAGAACATGAAGGCATGCATGCATATTATACATACGGAGTAACTGCATCCGAAGTAGAACTCGATGTACTAACAGCAGAATACAGAATCAGGCGTGTGGATATATTATATGATTGTGGTATGAGGTATGTTCATCAATACTAATTCTTTGAGAATATTTTTTTAATGGAATTCATCTTTCAAATATTAAACACATACATTTTCAAGCCTGGTGATGTGACTTATGCCCTGTGAAACATGTATTGTATACATAATTTTCCTGGCCGAGTCTAGCAATACTCTGTATGATACTTGCAGATAGGTGGCATGATAAACCCTGCGATAGCCGCCGAATGTAACAACTAATAAGTAATGTGAGTTCGGACACTGGGGAGTATCTATTTAAGGAAACAGATGATTACTCTTCTGCATACTTATAAAGTGAGAAGTAACAAATTAGTCATTGCTGTTGAAGAGATTTAGAAATTGACTTATGACTCTGCTTGTCGCAGACTCTAAATTTTGGTATGACTTGAGCTCGCCTCGTTCCCAACACTAGGCGGGGACACAATGTCATGGTTAGCACTCCGCAAATTCTGTTATTAGTATTCGGATATTGTTCACCGCATTGGAAAAATGATAAAGTGTGCTTCACTAGGTATGATGGAACATGCTGGAGGTGTCCATGAAGAATGAAATATTATGCAAATGTAGGTACTGTTTGAAATATATTAGATGGCGTTCTAGTTATTTATAAACCAGAAATGACAAATACAGGCCGATCGTTTACATTGTTCGGTGAAAATAATTTTCCAAATGTTCTAATATATTCGATCTCAAGATCATCCAGTATTTAAAATTGTACAGCCCACTTGGTGAATCCCTGATAAAATTTCTATATAATGTAATATATATATCCATTCCATGAATAGTTTAAATCCTGTTGTTGACATTGGACAAATAGAAGGTGGCTTTGTAATGGGATTGGGATTCTGGCTGACTGAAAAACTTGTTTATGACAAAGATACTGGTAGACTCCTGACAAATGGGACTTGGGACTATAAGGTTCCTTTATCTAAGGTTTGCTTGCTTTTCAGCTGAATAAAATTGATTTTTTTTTTCTTTTTTTAAATATGAGTTGATTGTGCAATAGCATTATATTGCCACTTTCGGATACATTTATTTTGGACTGAATGCTTCAAATTTCGCTTGACACAAAATTTATTGAAAACGGCTGTCAAATCATAGAACGGGTATCTGAATCTTTTAAAAGTGGCATCCTATCCATATTTAGGACATACCTGAAGTTTGGAACATAAAACTGACAGAAAGTAAACGAGGCCAAACTGGATTTATGAGGTCGAAAACTGCAGGCGAACCACCAATGTGCATGTCTGTCAGTGTGTTCCATGCACTGAAAAATGCAATTAATGAGGCAAGGAAAGAATTAAACCGAATGCAACATATTGAACTAGGTAAAATCTGATTTCATTTTATTTTCTATGTGATGTAGCGTTATGTAGTGCAGCGGTCCTCAAAGTATGGGGCGTGACCAAAACAATGGCTACGAAGGTTTACAGAATGGATCACGCTGTGGTCAAAATTTTCAAGGATTAGTAAACTTTCAAACGCTCTATTTATTTTCGTTCTTCATGGTTTAATGCCATCATACACTGAACTTCTTAATTAATTAGTAATAATGAAGGAGTCTGGCTGGTTGTCCAACTCGTTCATGAGCGATCATGTTCAAACTGATCCTGTGCGGTTAGGCCTTAGCAACCAATAGGGAGCTTTGTCTAGTCATCAAATTGGATTATTTGACGTATCGACATTGATCATGGCCTTCAGCAAAGCACTCAGCGATAGGGTATAAGCGGTATAGGTTACAAGCCCTGACAGGTTTATAGGATTAGCAATAACAAATAAGTTGATACTCTAAAAAAATCTCAGTTTGAAAAATTATATTACTAAGTACCTCACCAGTGAGGAAGTGCTGGTTTGCCGAGTCCTCTGGTATTATATTTTCCCAAGCTTGTCCTCTTCATCTCATGATCTATACATACATTTAAATATATTCTTGTGACGAAGCCACAAACGTCTTCCAAATAGATTCAAGGTCTTCATTATTAATTAGGTACTGTTATTCTCTTTTTCAATATAAGATACTAACTTTTGTAATTTCAAAGGTGTGAAAAAGAAGTTACTGGCATTTAAGTTATGGCATGTCACATTATTCTGGTCAAAGATACTTAACCAAGATAATCGGTTATGACATGGCACTATTATTCTGGTTTGGGTGGTTAATGTTTGTATGGCTCATCTTTATGTTTATCTTGTATTATATTGCTTTCAGATTCTCCAGCTACGACAGATGCTATTCTCAGGAAAATTAATATAAGCGCAGCTGATTTGACTCTCTAGTCATAAAAACGCACGGTACAAAAATAAATATTTTCTATTACAAATCAAACGTGTCCATACAGATACATCGCAAGAGTACTTGTGTAGTCCATGAGTTTGATACACAATCCCGGGTTGTTAGGGTTGTTGAACAGGCATTGTTACAGTCAGTACTTTTGTGGTGACATTGAATTGTGATCCGCATTCCTCTTGTATCAGTTTATATGGAAGAAATATATCTAGCTCATATAGATGAGGTTTTACTGACAGGACTAATCTATCTTCCCCAACATCTACGGCTATAGCTCTTGCACGACCAGCTTTTGGAAGTTCAATCTCGGCTATCAGGAATTGGGGATGACCTTCTTCTGGCTCTCGTAAAATTCTCAGTTTTGGTTTTTCAGCAGCTGGTGTGGGTACTCCAGATGATGAGCTTTGCACCTCCTGGATTAAACGTTTCGTGCGCATGTATTGTTCTTGCAAACTTCCAACAATTTTCTTCCGTTTCAGTAAGATCCAATTTCGGTCTAGTTCAACATTATATTTATTGTAAATGCCTTCAATAACAACGCTCATAAAGAAACCTAGAAATACTTGACTGTCTGTGATCTTCTGAAGATAAGCTGGACTGATTATGATATCATATGCTGTACATCCTTTGCCTTGCTTATCGAGTTCGGCATGTGGTTCACCAATACTCATCGGTACCCTGTAATCAACCACTGCATTTTCATCATCAAGCGAATCAACAAGTTGTTTCAATTCAGTTTCTGAAATGTCTCTTGGTACTGGAACACTGCTTGACGTACAAACATTGATAAAAACTTTATCGCCTGTTTTTAAATCCTTTGTTTTGAGACAACACCCAGGCGTGGGTGAAACTTTCTCTTGCAGGCTTTTCAATTTTTCTAGCTGTTCGTTTTTCTCTGGAGATTCTTGTTGCCTAAATTGCTTGTACATTTCAGCAAGCTCTTCATCACTAGGCTGTCCTGGTGTAGCACCAAGCAAGTCCTTGTTAATGTTCATTTTAACCAGAAACTTAGAAAATCTGCATTTAAGTATTGTGAATGAATGTAAAATTGATGTTCAGTTGTATGATTCAGCATGAGTCGCGCCACTGTGCTTCCGAATTGCGGGTCATGCGTTTGAGTTTCTGAGTATAGGATAGGCTATCATTTTATCCTGCTGGAGAGGAAAGCCTAGAATACAGCTTAACCGTATGGCAAGCCACGACCTCTCGTGCAGATACCAGTTCCAAATCGGGGTGAAGGTTTTTGATTATCGTATTTCTCATTTTTCCTGCGCATAAACCTGGTTGGTGGAGGAGGCCGTAAGCGGCGCTTACGTGAACCCCCGCGCACAGGCGAGGCGCCCAGTAGACCGCCCCCCATATAATCACCTTCCCTTATGGATTCGAACCTGCGTCATGACAATCAGAGATGCGTAGCTCTATCATATTCCCAACGCTTCACCGATTGAGCTAACCAGGATTTTCCAAATATATTTAACAGCAATGTCACTCTCATAAGTTTCTAGAATCATTATTACAGATTCTGGATTAGGTAAATTAACTTGGATTCTAGCCAATGCCTTCAGATTGCTGCACTTGTGTACAAGTTGGAAATATTCCTGATAGTGGTAGATAAAATTGCATTTCTGTTCTGCAAGAGTAGAAAGCAGATGGCACTGCTTAACCATATGTCAATGGTTTACTGATTTACAACTAACCAGTGTGCACGGTCGCAGGTTTGAAACAGTTACCGGTAATGAACGGTTATGCGAAAGATTCTCTCAACAATTCGACAGTCTGCAGTGGATCACATAGCTGCTGGCTATGGCTTTCTCCACCAGCCATGTACAGGTACCAGAGCAGAGAGTATAAGGTCAGGCGAGAAGATTGCCGATCAACTCATACCAGAAAAAATCCAGTTTGAAAAAACGAACCTAAAATTCATTTCGAGTGTGAAGAGTTTGGGTCAATTTAAGTGCCTATTATCGATGTACCGGTAATGACTACCACGTTAATGAACATTTCCGTGAATTCTACTGGGGGCAACAGATTAAAAAAGCATACAAGTTTTTTGGGTGATGTACAGTGCAGAGCGTAAGTTACGTTAACTAACTGTTTCTGCTCCCATACCTGGATTTCCGCTCCCGAAGAATAAAAATAAGAAAATTTAATTTGGCCATGTTGTGCGGAAATAGGAAAAACAATCAAACCATAATGCCGATCTAACCATGAATTTCTTGTCGCCAGGCAGGTCTGGTGCACAGTCCAGCGTAAGAACAAGAGAACTTTTTTAAACTTTTGTGTAACGCAGCAATGGGGAAGTCCCGTGTTGCGTGAAAATGACGTCACTGTCCGCCGAGACTCTGGATTCGGCCAATGAATTTTGGTTGTTGGTGGGATTTCTTCCTATTTGCGGATTGCGATCAATTTCATTTTCCTCTTTTCCGCGAAATAACGGGGACACGACCTGGCAACAGCTTTTCTAGGAAGTGGACAAGTTTTATTTCGACCGGAGAAACCAAAATGACATGAAAAACGGATATACCAACTTCAGTAGTATTTTTACAGTTCATATCGGTACCGATACTGCTTTGAACTTACTGCTTAGCGGAAATGAAGCTTTTGCTAAAAAATGCAAAAAACGGACATTTTAGTAATTAATTGAAGGTTAGTTTTAATAAACTTGTGATGAAGACTTGGTATTCCGATACAATGAAGATACCACAGGCGCTGCTCTATTACAGAGCTATCCGGAAAGCAAACAAAACCTCAAAGTAAAGTTTAAAACGTGCCAGAGAATAATTTTTTAACAGGGATTCAACACCCCCCCCCCCCCCCGCCTCAAGAAAAATACTCAGAACACACGCACACGATATTTATTAAAGGTAAAACAAATGTGAAAAAAACAAGGATTCAGAAGAGGAGACTGTAATTAACGTTACATGAAAAAAATACAACTAATACACAAGATATTAAAAAAGTATGGTATCCTGATATAAGAGAGGAAAGAGAAATACAAAGAAAGAAATGCCCTAAAACAACATTGCTAAATTAATGAGGATCGCCTAATATCAGATATGGTAGACAATGGTGTGAAATTGTTGTGCCAAAATCATGACAGCGTAATACATGTACCGTATTACCTATACAGTATAGTCTACCAGCTACTGTCCGAAACAGCAAAATTGTGTCTCCGGTATTCATTGTTACTGATGGGAATTATAATAATGATTTTGTCATTGTATTAGAGGTACAGCAATCATGGAATCAAAGTATTGATTGTTGTAAAATAGTTTAAATAATGTTCAATTCAAATTTATAACATTTACAACACTGAATAGGGAACACCTATACTGTATATACACTCCTGAAAAACACCTGTACAATACTTTAATTCAAGATTCTGCTTTTGCTAAAAAATCTGAGATGCCAAAAGCGGACATTATTCAAATAAAGATAATGATATTCCTCTCTTTTACTATACAGTATACCCTTGAAAGAACATCAAGATTGAAGTAATCTGTATGAGGAATAATATTTTCAAATTGTTTCGAACTTGACCGGGATAGAGATTTTGCCAAATAATGTTGAAAATGGAAATTTTATTGTTAAAAAAACATGGGTCGGAATAGAGATTTTGCAAAAAATGTTGAAAATGGAAATTATATTGTTAAAAAAAATAATTTTAGTGATGTCCTCGTCTTTCATCATCAATCTGTTGAAATAACATGTGATAATGAACTTTTGTATCAACTTTTAAAAAATTGTATGCGTTGTATGCGGATAATAATTTTTATATTGCTTTGATCTTGGCCAAAATAGACTTTTTGCCAAAAAGTGACAAAAACGAACATATTATTGCTCGAATGAGGTTAGTTTCAATGACACCCCTCTTTATACCTGTTGAAAGAACTGAGATAAAAATGAAATCCTTTCCTATTCATAGTAAACTCAGTCCTGGTCGGGCAAAAATCTCCACTCCAAACACAGAACTGGTATTTTCTTGAGAGGTTGTGGTTCTTAATATTATGGATGAGCTGTAATCTCTCCATTCTTCTTCTGTATGATAAAAATAAGTTTTGTGGTATTGGTTTGGTAAGTTTTCTTCTGGTGGCATGATAATTTTTCGAGTGTCTGACAGTCTGAGTACCGGAGTAGTTGCAAATCTCATAGACTGCTGATGTGGTGAGATTTTTTTATTTTCTTGACATAAACATAATTGATATTCCATTTTGCAGATCTATATATAAAACAGATTTTACGTAAGTTCAAAGATGAATAGTGAGCAGAGGAAAATTGTTAAACATATTCAAAGTGGTTCATTGCTCAAACTAAAAGCTGTGTTGGAGAAATTAAATAGCAAAAGAGGCCAAAAGTTTAATCTAAATTTCAAAGTCGGTGATTTGAACCGAACTCCTCTCCATGTTGCGTGTCTTCTTGGCGATGATGCCATTGTTAGATGTCTTTTAAAATTTGGTGCTCCAAGTGACTCTATGGACAAAAATAAAGATACTCCAGTTCATATTGCAGCCCAATTTATTTGCGATGATGGAAATTATGAAGATTACAAGCTGCTAATTGAGCCTCTTATCCGAAAACAACCAGAGCTTTTGTCAAAAAAAAATAAAATTGGGGAAACACCTTCAGAAATTCTGTTCAAAGCAAGAGAGAAATATAAAATGTTTCGAAAATTTGAACAAGAAGAAGAAGGTCTTGTACAGGAAAAAGCAGATAATAAGGAATCCTGGAATACCAAGCTCCTTCAAGAAGTGGAGTCGGAATACAATGAACGAAACAAAGATTTTTCTTTTTCTGCCAATCCGTCATCTTATGCTGATGATGATTATCAAACATACGATCAGTGGGCAGAAAAAATATTCCAAGATTATCAAAGAAAAAATATCGGGATGAAAAACAGAAAAAGAAAGAAAGAATTCCAAAGCCGAAGACGAAAACAGGAAATGGACGATGTAACTGCCCATCTACTGAAAAATCAGGATGAATATGTATCTCAAGTAAAACGTATGAAAGCTGAAGTCCTCACACAAAAAAGGGAACGTTATGAAAAGAAAATAACTTCACTCAAATCTGAAAGTGACTCAAAACTTAGATTTCGTGACATTCCCTGGCCTTGTCAAGGGAATGCTACTGAAATGGTCGAAGTTTTATTGAGTGGACTATCTGTTGAAATTTCAAGTAATGATAGGAAACGAGCAATTATAAGACAATTGGTATTATGGCATCCCGATAAATTTGAACAAAAATGTGGCGATCGATTAAATGATAAAGACCGGGATAGAATTTTGGACACTGTCAAAGCAATCGCACAAGAATTGAACAAAAATCTGGAAAATTTGAAGGCTCAAGAAAGCTGATATATAATATATATTTTTTTCAAACAAATTTCAAATGCATGAAAATCACAGAAACACTGCTTTTACCATACATGACAATCTTATTGATTTTAACTCTTTTTTCAGTTTAAATTTTGGACACTCTTAGGAGCCTCGTCAGCATGATCCATCAGTGAATCATGCTTGACAAAACATTATTGGGACGGATAAAATATTTATGACTGAATTGAGCATGGAAACCATTTAATATCTTGCAACTTGTGATTTTCTGTCCTATTTTGAAATTTTCAACTATTTCATGGAAAAAATTGAGCATTTGATAAATATTTTTGCCGTTTATTTTCAAGGTGATATCGTATTTAAACAGTTGTACAAATAGACTTGAATTTTTTGAAATCCATAAAATCTTCATCTAACACTTTCATAATTATGGGTTCAGTAAGGATGGTGATTCTGAATGCGGATGCGTATTATGCATGTCTCACACATGCATTTTCCAATGAACAAGAAGAAATTATGGGATTGTGCATCGGGGAAACAAAGGACACTGTAAGTTTTCAATTGTAGATAATATGTTTATAGCTTCAGTATTTCTTATTTCCCAATGATTTGCTCATTTATTTTATCATTATGTTTCAAACTAAGGTATTGGTATTGCTGAAATTAACACAGGCAACAGATTACCACACTATGATGGCACATACGAATAATTACCGACCTACTAACGTTATAATTGCATTATTCATTATAATCTCTGTTGTGATTTCAGAACTTGAACTTTGATATGAGCTATTACCGTATCTTATTTTTTTTAAAGTCTTTAAGGCAAGGCTGGAAGCAGTACATAAAAAGAACCATTTACCATCATTCGCATAGACTAACTATAAAATGTAGCAAATGTGCCCCAAATAGAAAGTATTCATGTGGAACAGAACAGTGGTTAAGTGCAGTTAGTGGTACCTGCATGAGAGGTGTTAAAACATTTACTACTTATTTATTTCTTTGAGTTACCTCATAAAACAGAATGCAGAAATAATGATGGACAATTTTTATTGTTATTTCAAAACACACTTTTTGTTTTTTAAGATTCTCGGATGTGAAGTTTATATAACATCCACATTATCATTACGAAGACTTGACAAAAGAAAAGATCGAGTAGAAATATCAGTTGAACAACTTTCTAATGCATCTACTAAGGCGGAGATATCCTTTTATGACAATCGGTTGCATTTAAAAATGCTTTCAGTTTTAAAAATAACTGTATAAAATCATTTTACATAGAGATTGTAAGTAGGTTTATTCTTTTTTCATTTCTATCAAACACCCAATTGTCCACATCGATAGTAACATGATATTATGTTCGAAATCTTTAACTGATTAAATCTAAACGAACTAGCTAGAAAGACCGGACGACCTCTCAGAATAGTTGGTTGGTATCATTCTCATCCACATATAACTGTCTGGCCCTCACATGTTGGTAAGTAGACAAGACAATTTTCATATATTACCATACCCAATCAAAAATATCTTGTCAAGCATGTGCCACAGATGGACTCTGCCTGATCCATACTCAACAACGAAACTTTGTCTGGCAGTTCTAAATTTTCCTATTGCGTATTGTTGTTTTCTACTAACCTCTAAACATTCTTAGAATGCATTTCGATGGGTAACATTTCCGTATTGCGTTTTTTATATTTTATTACAAAACGTATTTTGTTGGTCCTTGTTCAAATTACTCATCAAATATTGCATTGCTGGTGCAATGCAGCAGCTTCACTTCACTACAGTATTGTATTTAACTTATTTAGATATTGCAACACAAGCAGATTATCAGACCATGGATGGAACTTTTGTTGGTTTAATATTTTCATGTTTTAATGAAGGAAAGTCTAATGATGTGAGTTTATTTTACATTTCCGCTCAGCAGTAATGACCATATCAATTTCAAGCTTCTTACCCACTTGCTATTGAATTTTGAGGTGGATCTTTCACATACAGTATTCGTAGAAAAATATAGAAAATGGGTCCACATACAATCCAATGGAGATTTTTGTTTACAGATGTACGGAATAGTGATCTAGCCACACCGGTTTTTTGGAGCCAATATTAATATCGATATTTTAGAAATTTCCCACCGATAACGGATATTTAAAAGTCTAATTTCCCCATTTTAAATTATTTCATTAACACATTTTAATTAATGCATTGTAATATGATAGTAGTATTTATACCATTTTGTTTTAGTACTGTGTACCACTATATCAATAAAGTAATTAAATAGAAAGCACTGTTGCATTGCAAAACATAAACTCATTTTCATAACGTAATTCTTCTTGAAGTACTTCATTCCGGGCGACCGGTTTATAATATCGGTCAAATGCTGATATAGTCTATATATCGAACTAAACTATTTATAGTACAGACTACACTGTATGTGACTCACTGAGTGGAACAAAAAAAAAACTTTTGATCAGGCACATTAAGCAATTCTATTAGAGAAATGTAAGCTGGAAAATCCTGTGATAAATAAGTTTTTTGTTAATTTTACAGCATTCGGTTCATCTAACATGTTTTCAGTCCATAACAACAACATCAGGCTGGGATTCAGCACCGTATGTATATACTTTTTATAACCACAATATACATATTAGATTTTCTTATACATCTGATACGATCACTCCAGTTTTTTAAATGCCATCAACTTTAAACTAATTGTAGTAGGCACGCAGCGAAAGTTTTGATAGAAGCTTTTACATCTGTAACAATCTTTATTTTTTTTTAGTCAAGAAAGGGTTGAAATTCCAATATCGATTGCACCATGTAGGACAATCAGCGATGCTTGCATAGACGCATTGAAAGAATTACCAAAAATATTGATGCATGAGGAAACTGACACCTATGAAGCTACTACAAAGTGAGCATTGTTGGCTATTTGGCATTACATTTTTGTCAGTGAATCAGGATCATCAATTGAATGAGAAGCCTTATACTCTTCTGATATATATATGTTCCAAAATGTCATTCCACTCAAAAACGTGCTCGAATTTAAATTACTGGTATTCTAATCAATTCTGACATGTTTGTTCATCCCACATCCTGAAACTTTTTGAATGAAAACAAGTTATGGCGAAGATTCAAAGGAACTAACTGACCAACAGTCACATACTCGCCATGGCAAAGAAATACATAGATCTAAAATCAGCAAGTGCACCATAGGTGGAGTAGAAAACTTATTAGACATACTCAACCAATGCAAATCTTAAACGAACTGTGTACCTTCAGGATAATCCCAGTGACACCTAAAAACACTCGGCCACTGTGCGTTTAGTCTGACCATATTGCAGTAACCAATAAGAAATTGACACTAGTAAAAAAATGGGTAGATTAAAGACATGTAATCATGAAATGAACTCGCAAAGTCTTTTTTGCAAGTTCTTTTCATGATTATTGTTGCATTTTGCCCACCTCGTTTTTTTTTTATCAGCTATATAACTTCTATTATGAAATGAACTCAAATTTTTTGTATTTCAGTTCATTTACTGACTTTATGACAAGACTTTATAATGGAAGTGTTCATGTTCAAGCTCTTTGTAAATTGAACAGTAATTTACTGTTGCCGATGTTACAAGTTGCTGAGAGATCAACTGTAAGGGCGCAACATAAGTTTATGGAAACTGAAAAAGAAAATGAAGAGTTGAGAAGAAAAATCCGAGAGTTGAAAGAAGAATTGGGAGAAGATTGATATTAAATTGCAAGGGATTAATGTACAAGTTTGAACTGAGAAAGATTTAAGGCCAGGGAAGGATTCGGAGTATTCAAATCATTGATTTTTTTTTCAAGGAATGAAGATGAACTGGTGTACTCTCATGTGGATGTGAAATAACATTGATCGAAAGTTTTCAGAATTCTCTATTCAATTTTGTTGTCCCGGACTGTTTTGTAAGAAGCTTTGTACTGACTATCAGCAATGATTTTATAGTATTATTCATGGTTTTATGTTAAAGTTGTCATCAAATTTATTTTCTACTTTCCAAAGTTTATTTAAATAAAGTGTTCGATGTTGTGAATTTTGCTGTATTAAAGTAGAAATGGGAGTGGGCATGCATACAAGGGCTGCTCATGTACGTGTTCATATCATACAGGTGCTCTTAATCATATCTGGTTAAGTATTTTAATTTCGTGCTGGAGTCATGACCTGCCTTTGGGGTAGGAAAGTCCCTTTTCATTATTTAAACCAAATTCAAATGGTGCAGTGGTCAAGGAAGCAGTGGGTTAAATTTTTTGACGGAATTTTCTTGATTTAATTAAGTTAATTGATTCAGTTAAAGAAGTTGTAAGCATAGGATACTGGCGGACTGCATTGTCTTGGTTAATGTGAGGGGGGCTTGTTTGAAACAGGCGACAATTTTCTTTTCAAAGTTTATTTAAATGAACGAATTTTGCGCTTTTTTTGCTGTATTAAAGTAGATAAGCGAGTGGTTCAACAAGCAAATTGGCAACATGCATAAGAGGGCTGCGGGCTGGTCACGTACGTGTTTATATCATTCAGGCACTCTTAATCATTCCGATTAGGTATCTTGAATTAGGACCTGCCTTTGGGGTAGGAAAATCCCTTTTCATTGTTTAAACCAAATTTCAAACGGTGTTGCGGTTTAGGGAGCAGTGGATTAAAATTTTTTGACAAAATTTTCTTGGCCTAAGTTAATTGATTCAGTCAAAAAAAGCTTTAAGCATAGGACAGTGGTGGACTGCACTGTCATGGTTGATGTGAGG
Organism: Styela plicata; assembly: GCA_963675895.2. Classification (NCBI taxonomy): domain Eukaryota; kingdom Metazoa; phylum Chordata; class Ascidiacea; order Stolidobranchia; family Styelidae; genus Styela; species Styela plicata. Next base: position 12,995,043 of record OZ023145.1, read on the forward strand.
GAAGCTTGTTTGAAAAAGACGACAATCTCATTAAAGCCTTTCGAACAACCATTGCCAAAAACACACGAGTATAAAAATAAATGAGGCATAGGTCCACACATGTTCTTTTAAATTCCAAACTGACCTGAAAATTCCATGCTATATGCTAACACAAAGCAACAGTAATGACAGTTTAGATTGTATTTCAACATAATCAGAATATTGTTAATCCTTACTTAAAAACAAATACTATCATAATAAAACTGGATCATGCTATTAAGATGAGACAGACTTGAATTAAATAAAAAATTCAAGGTAATAAAACTTGCTACATTTTATATTATTATATTGCAACTTCATTGAAAATGAAACAATAAAAGTGCTCGGAGCATAATAGGTAGAAAATGGATTTTTATCAAAAAATCTTGTAGCACAGGTGTTTCATAGCATTTTTAGTCTATAGAATAGCAACAATATAAATTACCATACTCTCGTAAGCCCCACACACGACAGTGGTTCCTAAAATAGAAATACTTAAAAACTTCTCAAGGGTGTGTAAGTAATTTGAAAGTTGACATAGAAATTACAATATTACTTTCTAACTTCATAACCATGAGTGTGGGTGAGGTCACATATGTACTCAGCAATAAGAAAAAGCAAATTAGTATACATGTAAAATATCACCGAAATTATTTTAGTGTAAGCGGCGATTACAGTTCAAGATCGCTATGTTGAAATTGTTTGAAAATCACCTAAGAATCTTTGAGTGCTTGATGTATTTTGATGGACACAAATTAAAGGACCTCTAAAGAATTTGTTCAATATCGGCATGTGCCATGTTAACGATAGCAAATGATTATACCCATGGTTTACGCTTTGAGCATTTCAGATTTGATTAGAACTTTAAAATGCTCTTTGCACAGTTGATGAAAAAAGCTTTGCTACCAAAATCACACATCAGACACACCTGTACCCAATCGGTAATTCTATTTGTCAAGCATGAGTCACAGACGGATTGCACTTTGGAGCTTGATGAATATATTTGGAATGATTTTTTTGATTGGGCATTTCATTACCATGAACAAATATAAGGATAATAGTGCAATGTAGTTGCATTGTTCATAAAAACAGCAGTAAGGAACATGCAATAAAACCACCAAAATTTTTATAGTAAAAATGAGTGAAGAAACATGAAATTATACAGTTGATTCGGCGGCAAGACATTCATCAGTATCATCAATAGTCATACGATTATTATTACTGTTAGAGTTCACTAACGGAGTTAAAGTGGACTGTTGTGACAAGTCATTAGTATGGTTGGTTTCAGTTTTTGCTTCATTTGCTGTTATTGAGTCTCCGGTTGCTGCAGTGGTGGCAGGTTCTCGGCCTACATCTGAGATAGTTGGCGACGTTGTTCCAAAGAAAGTTGATTTCGAACCATCTGGCGACGATAGGTCATGACTTGCCGCTCGATGAGAAAAATCCCGAAAGACATCAGTAACAAGTGTGTCGGCTAAAAAAAAAGGGAGTATTATATTGTATTCAAATTTTATAGATGTTTTAAAAAATGATGGAACTATCTATTACATTAGGAAAGAGAACTACATAATGAAACAAATTTAAAAGGGCAAGCTCTGAAAACTGTGATTCTTCTGTAATCGCAGATCGACTGATCTGATCGGTAGTCCAGCAAAATGAGTAAAAAGTGTACAAATGTATCGCGAAGTCTCTAATTTAAGAAGGACTAATGCTAATCATTAGTTTCGAAACATTCATATCGATGGCATCATATGCCAGTTTAGATACCAACAAAATAAGATATTTTGCTGGCATGGCGGTTGCAAAATATTACAAGTGCGCATGCATGAAAGCTCACATGAGCATATAACACAATGTTTAGTGCAATAGATTTCTAAAACATTTAGAGCAGAATGACAAAAATATTATTTTCCTAGTTCGCAAAAATGTTTTTCCAATGAATCAAAAGCTTACGTAGCAGTATAGTCAATTTTGGATATTTTTGTGCAATTAGATATATCAGGGTTGGACACTTTTCAACCAGTTTACAAGTATCATGAAACACAAAGCTGGTTTTAAGATGAAAAAGTGAATAATACATTCAATTAATACTTAGAATTTGGGATATTTGATAACAAAGACAACTTACTTTGAGCCGATCCAGGATCTGTGTCAAGCATCTCATCATTCATTTGCTTCAATCGAATTCTGAAATAAGAATGGCACAATGGTACATATACCAATAAATTACTTTAAATAATGATAACGGCTGATAAGCAAGCACGCTAGACCATTTAGCTTTTATCCTAACCAAATTGAATGCTTCACGTTATTGATAGAATTCTAAGGTGAAAAAATTCTGATATGAACTGTCATGCTAATGGATAGAAAAAAATGCTTTAAAACCATTAATGCTATTACTATGGGTGCCATAAAAAATAAGATTGGAAGTTTATATGTAGCGATATCATCCTATAATACTTACAAGGTAACAATATCAGCATTAGCATGATCGATAGCGATCTGTAGCGGAGTTTGGTTATCTTTATCAGCAATATCATGATTTGCTTTTCTCTTCAAAAACTGACACGCAATACCTGTTACAAAAATATTAACATATAAAATGGATTTATAAATTTGTTGGCACACTTTTTGTAATAGCTCACTGCCATATTATTGGATGTTACTTTTGAGCGACAATTCGAGCCTTGCTTAGAGTGAATAACGGTACCTAAAAAATATAGACTAGGGCACGCATCATGCTCACAGTTGAAAACTGAGGCTGGGCATTGAATACTTTCAAAGTGATTCCAGAATTGCAGTAAAATTTTGACACATGCAAATCTTTGATAACAAATATAAAAAACAACACGAATAAATATTACACATTTCAATTAATGCGATTTTAAGTCCAGCTTTGACACATACCTGTGTTATTATGAATGGCAGCATAATGCAGGGCTGTTCTCCCATTTGAATCTTTATAATCAATTTTTGCTCCATTAGTCAGTAGATACTCACAGGCTCGAATCGAACCCTGGAATATAAGAATATTACCATAAACTCTGATTTGAAAACTATTTGGAAAATATTTTTGGTTACACCTCATTCAGATTTATACACATTACGACAAGCGGTGAGTCGGTGAATATTTTTTTATTCAGAGTATAAATTATACATTGTTCTTTTAGATGAAACTACCCCTATATTTTATCATTTTTAAACAATAGCTGACGAGCGTGACACTGTAAAAAGTTTTCTTTCACTCACAATACGAGTTTCAAACAGCCAAATTAACATGATTGCTATGCATTGACAATTTTTAGATTTTCAATAGATTTTAAAAGAAAAATTTTTTGACGGAACTTCAATACACCAACTACCTTTGATACTTGAATGGTATAGAAACATAACATACTAAATGCTACTTACTCCCATGGCTGCTTGCATAAGAGGTGTTTGCTGATTATCATTAGGATTCGCCCAATTGATATTTGCCGTATTTGCTTTTGCAAGAAGCATAACAGGAAGATTTCCTAGTTTGGCAGCTCTAGGAATAATAGGAATGAACAAAGACAAACGTTATATAATACACCAGAATATACAGGCTTATTCAATCAGTTGCATACATACATAGCAAAACTATGTGGGGCAATACTTTTTAAATGAGGTTTCACAAATAGTTCGGATCGAATCTTTCCCATTAGCTTTTCGATCACAAAAATCAAAAAATTAATATTCATTCCTTTTCAACCAGATAATATGTTTTGCCAAGTATGAGCTACTGATGGATCGTGCCAACCAGGCACGGTCCAGCAATGGCTCATGCTTGAAGAAATTAAAATTTTCGATTAAAAGTTGAAATTTGAAGGAAAGAGTATCCCAATCAGACATTTGATTAGAATTTAGAATCTAAATGAAAGATATTTAAATTGACACAGGATCTCAAACTGTTTAAGTCAATTTAATTATAACCTGCAATTCCAAAAACAGGTCAAACTTCAAATAGCAATGTATACTTACTTATAAAACAGAAGATTTGCATTAAGGTTAGTCATATCTTCAATATCTGAATTTTCAACTTCGGTATCTCCATCTGGATCTAGGTAGTATTTGAGGCATCAATATTAGAACATATATAATATATATAAATCGGCGACAAAGTAAAAAAAATTCTGACATTAAAAGTTTCAGTAAATATTTCAATAGAACTTACCCGGAATTTTGCTAACACCGAATACAAATACATCAGGTTCAACATTCTTTGGTGCTTTATCTCCACTTCCATCTGAAAGCGAGAATAAAATATTTCAACGTTGAACACTTATGAAGTATCCCAATTTTTGTTAAGAAGAATTATCGAACACAAACTTCATTGTTAATCAATTTTACAGAAATAATCTCGTTCAAAAATTTTAACAAACAGTGGAACATGTAAGTGAAACCTTACAGTCTTATCTTTGAAGTTGTTTACGAAACCCTCCATATAAAGCTTGAAAAATTGCCAACATTTGGCACAAAACTCAGGGCTGGAAGTGAAAGCTAGCGAAACAAAATAAGTATGTGCTACAGGTGCACAAAGGCATCAAAATGATTTCCTGGAAATACAGATAATAATTTAACAAATATAATTCTTTGTGACTGACAAGATCAGGATTGCCTTTTATAGCCTGTAGATTAGGTTGACAGATCCTTAGACTCCTATAACTTCAGAAAGTATATATTTTCAACACCCATACTCTGTAGACAAAAAGTAACTAGAGGAAGTAAAAAAAAATAAGATTTGCATTATCCTTGTTAACTTTTTTTATAATATAATTGAGAATTCATTTAAATATAGTATCATACATACCAACAGCTACTTCATTTTCTGATGTTGATAAGAAGTCAGTTTCATCATCTTGTATCAAGGATTCTGCTTTCTAGAATGAGACAATACATACATTATATTACATAGTTTCGAAAAGGTGATAGTATCATCAAAAATTTCTTCACACCAACTAGACATATATGTAGTTACATCAGTCAGTGGCAGACTATAGCAGTGATGACGACCTTCTATGTCTCAAGCACATCACTATAATTGCCAACTTGGTTTAAAATGGGTAGAAAATGCATGGTTATTCCACTTTTACCACTACATATTGATAAGATTGGCCATCACGACTGAAAAATAGTTGGCATTTCGAAACTTTTGTAGACACATTCCATATGAATAATCAACTAAGTAACATATGGTTATTTAATTTCAGACCAGCTTTAGGTATGGCTGCCAATATTATCAGATATGATTCCATTTTAACAAAAAGCAGTGTTTATTACCGATATCTTCAGTTCATATTTCAGCACTTTGGCGGGATGATCTGTTATTGTCACAGGTTGAAGAAAGTTTTCGGATTTCAATTTTATTTTTTCGAGCTGAACAAGACTGAAAGCAGTGCCAAAAAAGTGTCAACTAATGACTAATGTAAAGTGCGGTGAATAGTATCTGCCCTGAGTGATAGTAAAACCATCTACCCTTTACTAATTTGTTTTCTCCTACTCACCTCTCATATTATTCTTTTTATTGAGATTCACACTGAGCAAGGCAGGAAGCAGTGCCTAAGAGAAACCTACCAACAGCCACTTTGTAGCAAAGAGCTACTACGAGATGTAGTACCAGCAACTGCACACTACATTCCATACAAAGACTAAATATACCTGTCGTTTATCCCTCCTCCGTCTTTGTTTACTTTTTCTTATCTTCCACCTGCGTAATTTCTTACCGGAACTAACTTCTTCATTAGTTTCGGTGGGAAGTAGTGAGCAATATTCTCTTCTGACATATTTTGCTTGAATAAAATCCATTCTATCTCGACTGTTAAAAATCAAGAGATGAAAATTTATTTTCAAGTCAAAATCAATAATTCAGTAGTGCCGCCAGCTACAACCTGCGCTCATTAAAACTTTTTCGTAATGCTACTTAAAGTTTAACAAGATTTAATCGTGCAAAAAACTTCGAAATCTTTCATAGCAGTGTTGATGGTTTTAAAGTCTTTTTCCACACCCAGAAGCCCGAAGATGAACAAGATTGTGTCTGCATATGCCAATAAATAAACACATGAAGGCTGACCTTGAGCTATTTTTAAATGATATTAATTGAACAGTTATTTAAAGAAACTGTGTATTGTTTCACTATTACCCAGAGCAGCTAACACTAACTGCACTCTACTGAAATGGTTCGGCTCTGTATTGAAATGTTTTCCACTTTTGAGCGCAGTTGCAGAGTCTACAGTTTATAGTAGGTCTTTGCTATATAAATGGATATTACTACTGGGAGGTCTTTTTTGAGGTACAGCTTCCGGCCTCGTTAAGACAGTGAAATTTATAGAAAAAAATGTTATAACTTGCGTTCTTCAAATAATATATTCAAACACTACTTACTTTGAGCATCCTGGTTTGATTTGTTTGCTACCAATATTTGCTTCGTATATTTCATTGACTCTGTCATTACCGAGCGATTGCATTATCTGTCAAGCAAACAGAGATTAAAAAAAGTCTGAAAAATTCATCAGAAGCGTATTTCCTTTTTGCAATTCGCTATTATAGAAATGAACTTTATTTCATTACATGCGATGAACAATATTTACAAATTTATCAAATTTATTTGGTTACAAGATTTATCTTGCATCTTGCTCTCCCATTCAGTGTGGAACTAATGAAGAACCATAACTAGAAGGTTATTGAGCAACGTCCCAAGGCCGTGGGTTGCGGTGCAGGTTATAGATTAGAATTCCATTTTTATGACAAATTTGTGTTACAGAATTTGACTTTAGTAATGGTTCCGCAATTGTACCGCTGTATTATAAGATCAAAGCCATTACAGGAAGCTATTTGATGTCATGACCTAACAAATCAAAGATGGATATGTGTTTACAAAAGTTTGTGAAATGTGAAATGTGAAAGAAATGAACACACAAGCTTGTATTTATTATTTTCAAAATTTTTCTGCTCTTAATCACGATAAGGCATTGTTATAGTCTATTGTTGAAAACTGTATTAAATGAAGCAAACAATGATGACTTGTTCTGTTTTTTTTTATGAAATATATTAATTATCTGTCATATTTGTGAAATATCAAAAATACTGAATACTGAATACTTACAGCAATAACTTCAGGTTCCCAACTATCAAGAGTCAATGATCGAACTTTAGAAATGTGAACTCCTAAACTTCTATGAACACCACTACATTCAATACATAACACTATACCAAGATTCACGCTCGCCCAACGTGCTTCTGTAAAAGGGATAAGATTGCCAGAATGAATTGTTAATGAATTGATATATTAATTGTTAATTGATATCCATACACACATAACTTTAAATACTTGAATTCAGATATTGGAGTCTGTTTGAACAACCTAGACATGTTTTTAGAATCGTGGAGAATCAGAAAAGGCCTTAATATTTTGTCTAAAGTATCAGTATGACCAATTATTGAAATTATCGAATCAAGACGCGGCAAGACGTGGATTACGCTAGCTGAAGCAAACACACAATCGACACCTCCTATAAAATCACAAATATATTAATTCTATATTTTTTTTTCAATCTAAACTAAATGCTTGTTCTTAGTATTCTTGAGCTTGGTTTCTCCAAAGCTGAACCCAGTATATGGTAAAACAAATTCAATTCATATGTGCAGTTATTTTGAGGACATTACCTTGTTTTTTACAATCAGCACAAGATGTATTTCCAGGAATATCTATTATCTTTTGCAGTAATGATAGTTTGGTGCTAGGTTGTGCTTGTGAAAGCGGAGAGTCACTTGGTGAATTTCGCACTAAAAAACATAAGTAGATGGATACATGAGTCCAAATTTCACAAAACTATACATTACCCATTTCACAAAGACAACCGGTTTCCAATCTTCAAATATGTGTCACTGATGGATCGCGTCGTTAAGATGCGGTCCATCTGTGACTCATGCTTGACCAAACAAAATTTCTGATTTGGCTGCGGGGTCACCCCATTACATATGTAGACATTCTAACATACAGATTTTCTGATCAAGTTGATAACTTAATCTTGATACAGGAATATGAAATAATATTCATTTGCATAATCATGCACAGACATTTTAAAATCGATAAACATCCAGTGTGGAACTGAGAATGCGAAGTTGATTATGAATAATAGATTAGTGTTGAAAACAATTTGATGGATTTGGAATGGTTTTAAAACAAAACTATAAGAGAGTATGAAAGTGCATTTACATATACATTTATAGGAAGTGACAAATTGTCCATTAAGGAGCGGGATAATATCGAATTTCTCAAAACACTGATTTAAGTCTATTAGTAATAGCAATGCAGTAGGTATATTAAATAGGTCCAAAATGCTGTGGGAATTCGGAAAATGATAATATAGTGAATACCCAATAGGAAAAATTCATAAAAACGACTTTTTATAAGTAGGTCTCACTGATGGATCGTATCGGTCCATGTGTGATACATACCTGACAAAATACAATTCATGATTGGGAATTTCGGCTGCTCTATATAATTGTGCATAGCTTTAAAATACAGTTTATTAGGAATTAGAATTATTAGAATATTAGGATCAATGGCGCACTAAAAACTGCTCAGTAAAAACTTCCTCTATCACAAAGGAAGAGATGTTCAAATGCAAGTTTAAGAAGTTAGATAAAGCACACACTTTTAAAAAGCTAAAAGATCAAGTAAGCACATGTATTTGATCCCTTCAAATACCTAAATAATAAAAGAATAATACACAGTAAAAGCATACTCGAGTTCTGACTTCCTCTTCGATCAGAAGAACTTGATGAAATTGAAACTGTTGGTGAATCTTTCAGTCCATTGTTTGATTGTGATGAAGTCTATGTTTATTAATATACAAAATATACCATATATATACATGAGTAGTGAATAAATTTAAGAAAACTCGAGTAATTTCCAAATTGAATTGAATTCAGCCAAACGAACGTAGAATGCAGGAAAGGTTGTCCTTGAACAGTACCTATTCGAAATTCGTAATATGAATGGTATAATGTTGCAACACTCCAAAATTGCATATATAATACTATATTTCGCTATCCCCAGCTTGTGTGGGGAGCAAAAATGTAACAAAACTGGTGAACTTCTGATTTGCAAATTTGTGTCGGTTGTTTCCATCAATGCATGAAAACACACAAAGCATTAAAAAACTAGGATAGAGTCGAATAATAATCCAAGACACATTTCAGAATGATATGAAATCTGTCAATTGAAATTTTTACTTCAACCAGGAAATTTATCGCGCTAAATTATATTGCTGCTCGAATATGTACATTACAACACATCATATCATTATTGAAAAAGTCGGCAGATTTATAATATACACTACAATGCTTTTATATTATTGGTAAATCTATCTTATAGTGAGAGTACTTGAGATTTCAAGTACATCATATCTATCAAGTATCTTGCTAAATACCTCCCAGTTAGAAATGTTCTGACCAAAAACATTTTGTCGAGTATGAGTCACTGATGGATCGTGCCGATGAGGCGTGGTCCATCTGTGGCTCATGCTAGATAAAACAAAATTTCTGATCAGGTTAATATATTGTACGGAGGGGACAATTGCTGGTTTTATTATAATTACTTGTTTTGCTTACACAAGCTTCTTGTAGGGTAATTATCGATAAAATATTATCCATAGGACATAGACGGCCCATGTTTCACAAAAGCTTTTCCATCTTCTTCCTAAAAAAATCTCAAACCTTAATTTAGGTTAAACGATATTATCGGCCGCTTTTGTGATCTGCCAATATATTAATGAACAGGTAAACAGCAAAATTTCACCTATTCATCGGTCGTACTCTAATGAAAAAAAAATTGTCTAGTTTATCACTTACATCAGTTTGTTGCTTCAACATTTGACCATCTTCACTCATCGAGGACTTGTATGCTTCTTGAATACTGGACTGTAAAATTGATTTTCGTAACTGCGATTTTTTCAATTTGTTTTTATATTATTAAAATGAACATTTCATTTATATCGACCCAATTACCGGTACTTATGAATCATAAATCAATAATAATAATAATAGCTAAAATCCTTGATGGGAATTTAAAAATGACCGAAAAATCTAAAAAGATATGTTGTCACAATTAAAATTTATTTTTCGGAAAAATTAATAAATCATTATCAATTGACAAGCCGTTTTATGGTACTGATATAAAAATGAATACATACTTTTATTAAACTATACAACTACAAACTAACAGTGTGGCGAAGCTACGACTAGAAAGCTAGAATGTTAGTAAAAAGACTTGCTTTACCAGCACACATGCTAAATATTATGGTTTCTGTGAAGCAGAGTAAATATTTTGTTCCAGTTTCACAAAATAACTAACAGAACATGCACAGATAACAAAGTAGAAGTTAATTGCATTTTGAATCATTTTGAATATTTTTTGATGGCCCGGAGCGGAAAACTAATTAATAGCGATGTTCATGAATTTGACATCCAGGAACTGAACTGCCATGGTAAAGTGCATTAACTCCCAACAAAATTATTATTTCGTGGGGGAATAAATCACAGATGGACCGCAGATGGATGTATCAGAGACTCATACTTGACAAAACAATTTTGGACAGATTTTTCTAACCGGGTTAGAATGGTTGTGCGGTATTTCTTGCTCATTCCCTCAGATATCACTCACAGAACTCTACTATAGTGATTCAGTTCAGAATGTTTCAGACCTGGATCGCAATTGCTGATGCTACATTTCAAGATAGCTTTTTGCTATTTTCCAGTGTAAGTTAGTTGGTAACCTTTAAGTAGCACTTCAGACCATGCTAAATATGACCTTCATTGAAAAAAACTGTACAATAGCCCAAATACAAAACACTGATTTAAATTATATGAAATTTTCAAACATATTAAAAATAAACTAAAATTAGAATATTGGTCAAGCAGAAAATTTTTATGGGGTTGTCACATGATAACACATTCAGGATTTTGCATTAATTCAAAAAATTTATAAACTACAAAACTTACTTGTATAGCATTAATCCAAGCAAGTCTCACATCTTCCGATTCAGCTTGTAATAAGAAGCTTTTATTTGGAGAAATAACTTCAAAACAAAATCTCCTCTCAACATCGTCAGCTATTCTGATGTTACATAAACGCAGATCATCAACAATAACCATCGGATCTTCTTGGTGATGTGTCTGGGTGAGTAAGATAAATATCCGTTAAGGAAACTAGATTAGACATAAGGATGAAATGTGTGAAATAGCACAACAATTTTTTAATTAACATGACTTGGCAGAATGTCAGATACCCTGCTACTAATACACACAACATATATATAGCTGTCATCCGAAGGAATCAGAATTTGCTAGACAATGATAATGGGTTCTTTAATTATTTACCGGTAACAGCAATAAAGTTCAACAGAAGGCATCAATTTCAAACACAGCCAGAAATATCTCGATTCCATGTTTATGTTAAACATAACTAACTGATGAACCACCAGTATCCCATGCTTGTTAAAACGAAACTCTTGATTGTGAAAATTTTTGTTAAACATTTTTCTTGCACAGACTTTATATACAAACTTTAATAAGGCATGAAAATGGATAAATACAATGAAAACAACAAAAGCTCAATAAAAATTTAGAGAAATCACCACCTTTTTGAGCATTTGAAATCCACTGTCCGATTAGGGCAAGGGGCATGGCACCTAAATGGTCTCTTGAATACATATTTATAATACTATGAAAGTGAAGATTACAAAATACAGAATTGATTGTAAAATTACCTTTATTTTGCTCTGATACAAAAGTTTGTTGTTGTGAACGGAAAACCATCTCCTGGAATATTTTTTATATTGATGAAAAGTACAGCACAATTACCATATAATAAAGTGTAATGAAACATTTTAAATATTATCACCAAATATGATAGTAAGAAAGACAAATAGTAGAACACTGAGAAATTGAACAAGATAATCAATGATTAGGGCTGATCATACAGTACAAAATAATCAATCGATCGCAAATTCTTCACATCGATCGCAAATTCTTCCTCATATTTGTGATTTTGCAAAATTTAGAGAAGAAATTTCAATCAATCATTCATGATGTAAATCAAGGGATGACATGGTTTGTGATTGAATAAATATAATTAGAAAGCCATTTTCAGTTCCAATTCCAGCACATAACGACTTTGAGTCAAATCTTGTGCTGATGAATATATGCATGAGAATCATTTGACATTTCTATGCATAGAAAGAACTATGGTAATAATGGCTGAGGCTCGGACACAGACTTGGAACCTGCAATTGCATAGTTATGGCTTGCCATATATGATAAAGCCATATTATCGAGTTCTCTCTACCATGGAAAGAATCATATCCTATTCCCAGTTATAAGTTTTAATTTTCATCCAAGAAAAGATTATTATAAATTGGTTTCATTAAAAAATTTAGGATCAATGATTTGAATAAGATTTGGACGTCAATTCAAATAAAAATGATGAGCCCCAATCATACTAGGAACTATAGATGACAGATCTATGCTTCACTAATACAAACAACAGCCAGCATTGATAGCAGCATTTCTTACCAACACCACCGCCTGAAATAACATGCAAAAGTTGAAAGATTTATAATAAGTGCCAGTTGAGTGCGAATACGATACCAACAAAGGAAGAAGAGGAGAATTGGCATTTTATCATTCTAATTATCCAAACCTCTAAACCTCTGGTTGAAAAACAATGGAAAAATGAAAGATATATATGAATCAGTAGTTTATTTTTACTCCACTTTAGTGAGAAAAGACTTGATGGACATATTAAAAAAATTAACAAAATGCATAACACCAAAATCACTTATTTCTATTTTGCATAAATTTTAGGGAAATAATTCAAAAAATTCCTGCATCTTCAATATATCAGATTTGAAATTAAAATCTGTTTGACCCTGGCTCTCAAAAAACTTAATATGCCCAAAGAATAATAAGACGGCATGAAATTTGCTAAAATGAAAAGCAGACATAACAAGTTATGCTAACAACAAATGATGCTATAATAAAGCCTGTCTACTAAAAATGTTTTTCTGAGAAAAAGCAGATTAGACTGAAGTTTCTTTAATATTTATATGTCAGAACGTTTCAATTACTATTACCGTAATATTGGGTATTAAGAGGCCCAAAGACTCTCATCAGAAATAAGATAACGCATACAAGATAAAATAATATACAAATTTCAAGTCCTGTAGATGGAGGCTTCGAAATTAGCCTAACAGATACAATAAACGAAATTCTTTTCATTACACTCAGGAAGATACTACTCGCTATACCCTACTTCTGTATGGAATGTCAGCCAAGGGAGTTTAGTTACTGGTTTATATTTTAGGTATCTCCTTGCCAAATTAGTGTTTGCTAATTTTTCCCTTAACCCGATCGGAAAAAATTTGTCAAAACATCTTTAGTTAAGTATGTGTCACTGATGGATCGTGTCAGCAAGACACTGTCCATCTGTGGCACATGCTTGACAAAATAAAATTTCTGATTGTGTTAGGTTTCACTTCTAACCTTACCTAGAGTGCATTTCAATAAAAAAAAAATTTTTTTTCACAGCCACTCATTTTGAGTGCATCACCCTAGGCCCTGTACCAGTTGAATGATGGGTATAGATAAAAATCTCGCACTCGCCGAGACTCGAATCTGAGATCTTTAACCTGCAATGCCAACATGATAACCACTAGGCCATCTCACAAGCAAAAGAAAACGAATTCTATCCGCAACAATAGTACTAAAACGCCAGCAAATTGTCACTGCTACTATTTTACAGTGACGCCTTGAAAATGCATTATTAGAAGAAAATCACATAAAACAAAAGACTCTGCTGCCTTAATTGTGGCAAAAAAATAAAATAAGTTGAAAACACAATTGCACTTAAAGAATACGAAAATATAATTTTTTAACCTACCTACTCCAAGTCTTGAATGCATTACTTGCTCTTTTGAATAAATATCCTTCAATAATACTGGCGGAACTAGAGTCAACTTGCTTTATATACATGCTGTTATCACCAGCCTGAAATAAATATTTACATGAAGTTATTCTTAGCTAGGAATATCCTATATGAATAGCCAGGTATCATAGAATACATTCTCATTTTTCATTATTCTTAAAATGAATCATTTCGCAATAAAATCATGACACATGCCAAATTTTACATTGACTTTGCTGCAAAATATGGCAAATATACGCAATTTAAAATGTTGCATCGTTAATTTATTTACATCTAGTGGATTTCAAATACAATTTCAACTTAACTTTAGAACAACCCTAATCCTAGTTAAATTTTTCATCCCGAGTTGGGTTGAGTTGAGGTAACTTTTTCAATACACTAACCAATTTCTTCATGTTAGATATCCTGCATTCCATAATCATTGTCCAATCCAAAATATACAAATGCGGAATGCGAATTCATAACAGATACCTTCTTTAACCAAATGTCGGTAGCTTGCAATTTGGTCCAGTTAACAAAAATTGTCATCCAAAACAAAAATCTATTTTTACAATGTTCAAAACACAACGGTCACTCTTTCTAAACCTTAAATTTCAGCTTTAAAAATGATATTTGAAAAAAAAACATGTTAAAAATTCTGCCACCTGTCCTTGATAACAACTCATACCACGAATATACAATTACAATCCTATCAAGTTTCAGTTGCTTGTAACATGGCCAACACTATAGTAATAATATATTATGATGCATGTATATATTCATACATACGGAGCTACGTAAGAATCTATGACTAGAATATGACAAACAGGTTCACACAGATGACAGAATTGAATTTGAGTTTACTAACGTGTAAGTTGTGTATTACGAAGCATGTTTGTATCACAATATTGTAATAAATCATTTCCAATGTACAATATTAAACAAACTCGCTCAAGTTGTCTCTTAACTCCTAAAAATTTTACAGATTCATATATGAGATACTGGACAAGCCCAGTCACAGAATAAGTTTTGCCCTACCACCCCCCCCCACTCCATGAAGGTCACTGAGACAGTGTGGTCATTTTAAAGTTAACCTGTTCACTTCAACAAGATTGTCTGTAATTTATAATATTTTTGTCATTGCTAAGTTTTTGTTAGATTCATCAAATTGCTGCTGTGTCTTTTACATGTGCTTGCTAGAATTTTAAATCGATCGATTAATATGTCATGGTAATTTAGTTTGAATGAGACTCAAAGTCAAACCAATTTGAGAGATTGAAGATTTCAGTTAATTCAAATTACCCTTTTTAACATATTTTTCTGCCCATTAGACGAAATTAACATGAATTTGCACATAAAATGAAGCAAACTGGCTCCCAGTTTAGTTTAAAAAGAAGCGCATCGTTAACAACATTGTCATGATTAAATACTGAAATAAAACTTAAGATGATAGATACACAAAACTGAAATGGTGAAACAATAAGCAGAAATTGACGATGTTGAGAAATTTCTATGTATTTTATTTAAAATTAATATGGAAGTTACTACGGTGATTATGTTTCGAAAATCTGCAGAATCCTTAGCAATATAGTAACAGAGCATAATTTAATATATTTGTAATAAAAAAGGCAGTTGAATAGGAAGTGTTATAGTCTTATAATCATAAAGGCAAAAATTACTAAATTAACAGGGCAATCGTCCTACTAGAGTTTTACAATCAAGTCATAATGCACACTTAAACTTTGTCTAGCATGACATAAACATTATGCAGACATAATTAATTACAGATACTTATTTCACGATTGTATCATAAAATTTGGCGACATAGCTTATTCTCCCTAATAATAATAATTTAACACCTAACCATTGCTTGGTATCGCTCTCTCTGAGTCATCATTTCTGCTCTTTCAGTGTCAATCTTTGTAGACAATTCATCGACCTAAATAACAATAAAAGTTTGAATGCATAAAATAGAATGAGATATCAATAAGAAACTTTAAATTAATATAGGATCGGATGACGCAGTAAAATTACAACCTATCAATTCCAATTTTTTTTTTTTAAAAACTTTGCAGTACAGCATATGCAAGACTAAGTTAGGGTTGCAGAATCTTAATTTTCTTTCTGCTATTTTATAGCAGTATTGATGGTGTTGAAAATTTTTCTGTTTAGTTACTACCAGACTCTAGCAAAAGATTTGACATTAAATTTTGCATATTAGCTTATTTTTCTTCTGATGACAGCCATTTGGGTGTCTGAGTAGCTGTCATTATGTCTGTCTGGCAGCCTGTTTTAAGTCACGCTTGAATAGGTACATTTTGCCAAAGCCTACATCATGGTAACAAAACAAGCAGAATAACTTTTTACCTGATCGGCAGTTTTCTTCAAAAAAGGCTCAACATCTTTAAAAAGCTCAAAGCCTTGATGAAAGAAGGTTTGAAAAGCATGCATGCATGATGTAATCTGTGTAGACATATTATATAAAAATGATGGTTAGTATCCCCGAACACAAATTCTATTTTGTCGTGGACCGTTTCCACCATAGACATATCAAAAAAGTGGTAACAATTTTATTAATAATGGATAACAGTGTTGGGAACAAGTCACTGCACTTCGAGTCCCGAGTCAAGTCAAATAACACACAAGTTGCGACTGGAGTCCAATTCTTAACAAAATTTGAATTTAGAGTCTCGAGTCACTGTATTTTCAAGTGGCAAGTCAAGTCGAGTCACGAGTCGATTTCTATATTTATTCAACAGCAATGAAGTTGCGACTTCTCACTTTATAAGTTCTCACTTGAAATTACCATCTGATCATCATTGTGTAGACAAACACGGTTTTCACAGTAGGTACATTATGTTTTATATCCTTCTGTTAGGCACGTTTTCTTCGCCAATGAATCACGCAACTGCACACCACCTGGTTGTGGACTCTCATAATTTTGTCAAGTTGTGTACAAATCGAGTTATTTACCGCAGCCAAGATAACTCAAGTCAAGTAAAGTCACCTAAAAAGGTGACTCAAATGGGACTCTAGTCGAGTCTGACTCGAGTCTCCCCAATACTGGTACTGGTTGGCAACACCAAGGCATGAAACAAAATAAGATGAAAGTTGGAAACTACATATTACAATAAATTTTTTGCTCACCTGATAAATAGTGTGTAATCTCTTGTTCTTGTGCAACATATTCATCTAAAAATAAAAAGCTGATTGAAGTTCAACTAAAATTTAGTATCTTTACATTTTGGATATTTTTGTAGTCTGAATGCTTCCGGCCTTGCTCAGAATGTATTTCAACGATAATTAGTTCTGTGATGACACATTGGCTATTTCCTCAGTCAACACCTATTCTAATTCACGGTAATAATTTACACATTTTTTGTGTGGTTTGCACAGGACAGAAATGTATAAATTTGGTATCAGATTTGCTTTTGTAAGATGAATAATAAAAAACATTTTACAATATTAAAAACATATGTTAATTAAAAGCAAACTAAGGATTTTACTGCATAAAAAAAGAAAATTCAAGTCATGAAGAAAAGTAAATAAAAAATATTTACTTTAATGTTAACGCTAATATTGAAAACTGGAAAAACACATACCTGAAAAACATATTCCATCGTAACATTTCTGAAAGAAGTTTTATGATTTGCAAGAGATGTTTCTGATTCTTCTATTTCATTAGGTTTATATCGACTGACTGACGCATGTTTGCTCAACGCATTATCAAAATCATTCGATACTTTGTCAAATGTTTTTTTCAAATCCTGATTTCCTTTCACATCTCTGGAAGAACGAGTAATAGTAAAAAAAATTAAGGAAATGTAATTAAATTGCATTTTTTGAAACGCAAAGAATATAGTATGAGAGTTCTTGTCCAACAAGAAATTGTATTTGTCAAGATGTGCCTTGGCGGCGTAATCCATCAATGACTCATATTGGACAAGAGATCTTAGAACAATATATTTTAGACTAGGTGAGCTGAAGATATATATGAACTGAAAAGGTCGATTTAAATTTCAACCCCTTATAGGTGCAGAGTTTGAAGCTGATAGAAAAAAATAGCAAATCGGCATTTTAGGACACCACAACATGCAATGATATGTTTTTCAAATAAGCAAGCGCAGATATTAAAATTTTAAACAGAATCGATTACAATCAAAAATGATTTAAGATAACAAAAAAATTTGGGAACGCATGTTGATTTGAAATTTTTTTTGTATAGGTCTAAACTCAGGAACTAAATTTGATTTACCATAATTTTCCCAAATGTACACGTAATGCATGCCACCATGAAACACTCAAACAAGGGTCAATTTTGACAGTTTAATTTGAAGGCTATATCATTAAAAGTAATTTGTCTACTATAAAATCTATTCATCATTGCAATGCAAATCAAGGTAACAAAATAAACTTTGAAAAGCAAACAATTCAAGTTACATTGAAATATCTTAACAATGAAATATTACTCACGTCTTCAGGAAGTGTGTCATGCGTGTGTTAATCGATCTCTGTGCCTGATCTAGGATCTAGAATAGAAAACACCAACTTTTATTGTTTATTAAGAAAATAATCTGGTTATCTAGAATTGATTATTGAAAGATTAGGCATGGTCTGGTAATGTTATAGCTATCTTAGACACAAGTAATCACTATACATTATCAGAGCTTAGAATGGTTTATTTAAAATTCTATTTATTTTTCAAATATTTTGAATTTGTACAATGTCAAAAATATCAACATGATATATGCAAAATTCAATGTTTTAACAGAACATAAATTATGATTTTTCTTTTAGTGCATTTGAAAAATGGATTTTCGAATGTTGAACCCAATTATGTGGATATTTTCAACATGGACATTGAAATTTTTTTTAAATACACCTCCGAACCACAGTTTTGCTGCACAAAAAGCCAACACCGGTATTCAGGAAGGCAGAATCTTGTTTTTCTTTGGATTGTCCAAAATGTTCATGTCCTTTTCTTCTAATAGACAAAAATGCTTCAAAACCATAGCAGCATAGCATAACATTTTTTATAGCAGCATTAATGGTTTGGAACTTTTTCATACGGTTTAGTTGTTACCCAGATAGTTGAGAAGCATCTTCTAGCTAAAGATTTACTACAATATTTCCAATTTGCAAAATTTCCTTCTGATGGCTACGGATGTGTGAGTATCTGATGCCCTCACCATTAGATAAAATTTGAAATACATTGCTTGAAAATCGCATTTATTAAATTCTATATATGTCCTTATGAAGGATGAGGGAAATGCATGACAGAAAACTCTTTTAGACTCTCACTGCCACGGAGTCATGAATGAAAAACCTTTTAGAGTCAAAAAATCTGTCAATTAATTTTGTTACAAGAGCAATCATAAAAACAGTTGAATTGTTAACTTACTGAATGAAATGAATTGATTTCTTCTAGAACATGTAGAAATTGATTTATAATATCCTGTATGATGAAATAAGACAATAATAAATAAAAAAAATACCATTTTTGTGGAATTCAAAATAAATTATAAACACGACCAAATTAAACACTCAAGAGCCATCATTATAACCAAGTAAAGCAAAATTCAAACATTCAACTACATGAGACTACCAGAATAGTTTTTATTTCAACAAGTACTTCATTAATATCTCAATGTTTTTATGTGAAAAATCATATTCACATTCAGTGGGCACAATGGCCAGTGTTGCAGTTCTCAAACTTTTGAAAAACTAAACCATAGCGTGCCATTGGAAATTTTCTGATAACTTGCTTCAGGTTTCTGAGCAGCAGAGTAGTTGGCATTGTGTCAATTTGTAATGGACTTTGTTATAACTTCACTTTGTCTAGCTGGACTATTATATATATAATATATATCATGTTGGCATCGCATTAAGATATTTCAACTTCAAGTCTTGTTTAGTACGGTTGAGGAGTCTACCTCAACCGTTCGAGGTCGTAAATTAGTCCAATATAACATTTGAATTCTTTTTATATTAAATACCTTTAAAAACTCGTCATTTTTATAATATCCTCTTAATTCTAATATTACTTCTTTCAATAATCTGTGAAATGTAAAATGAGATTAATGAACTCGGGACAATAAAATTTTGTTTTATTTGGGTGTCTAAAGCTTCAACATTGTTTTCTTCGGATCAATCGAAAGGTTTCGAAATAATTGTTCTGTGGACACATTTCATTCTAAGTTATTATAGTTAGACTACGTGAAACGACTTCAATCATCCTAAAAGTTCTGTTATATAAATATTCCCTACTCGATAAATTTTCCGGAATACGCAGAATACTTAGCTAATATTCTACCAGTTTAGATGAAATAAAAGCATTTGCAAGGTTGCGCTCCAGTAATGTAATATGTTATGAATATAAAATATTTCAACAAGATATATTGCACTAGTGATAAACTAACAATGAATTGAAACTCACAAATTTGCATTACTGTAATGCTTTTCAGCTTCATTTGCATAGTTGCTTTGCTTTAAAACCTGTTATGCATATTACATAAATCAATTTTTAACAATTATAGCAAGCCCTTGATTTATATACATCTGTTTCACATATCTTCATATCAATTCATATTAAATTGTCAAGTACAGATGTCTTCATCTCAAAGATCAATCGGTAGCAGCCTCTTTAGACTGGAGGAATTGTACTCAAAACAGACTACACAGTCCCAAGAGCAGTGGCTAAGAAAGGACGAGCAATTTCGACAGATATTTTGCCATTTAGCTGCAAATATCTATGGAAGCGTCTGGTGTGCAATTTTTCTAACTAAATAATGGCAATTTATGTTTTTCGGCCGTAAAACAACCGCCCGAAGACTGTCTACAACCAGTGCTCAGCAGGCTATGGTGAAATCAGAGAATATATATCAGAGAATATTCAAATCTACCAACTCAACTCAAAATCAACACAGTAGAGCAACAGCTCATGCCATTTGGCTCTTAATTATACGAAAATGTATTCAAAAACATTCCTGTTGACAATTTTAATACATATGAATATATCATTACCTTTTCTAAAATATTTTCAAGAGTTAGTGTGTCATTTTCTGAAGTATGCAGTAATTCCCTGAAAAAATGAATATATATTTAGTTTGAGCGTGATTCAAATGAAAAGTTCAGAGGTTAAGGTGTCATTATTACAGATAATTTAACTATCAAACAATTTGAAGTAATACTCGAAACAATACGATCTTAAAAAATGCCAAATTGCCAGGCCGGGAAGGAAGAAAAAAAATCTATCTAATTCCGTTTTCATCTATTTCATACCTGAAAGTTGGCGAATCTTTAACACATTCATCAAATTGAAGAGAGGGGGCCATAGCCTGATTGATATCTGTTACTCTCTCATCAAACGTGACAAGGAAATCAACCACCAAGTTTGAAACACGCACTCGATTCTTGACTATATCTATTTATATAATACTGCAATATAATCAAAAATAGTATGTTTTAAAGTTCCATTTATCGAGCTACAGGTCAGGCAAAACAATGTAATAAAAGATTTACGGATTTATTGTGATAGAGGTTATTGCTTCAACACACTCATTGTACCAGAAATAAAATTCCCTTGTGTTAATACATAATTATAACAAAACTCTCATTTTTCAGTATCCAACATCCGAAAGGACAAAGAAGTACAAACTGGAAATAACTTGATAAAACATATAATTCATAGATTCATTTATCAGATCGCACTAGAAATTTATTTTTCACATGAAATTTTTTGAATTTTTCCACATTTTGTCGAGAAAATGCCGACTTAATACTCACTCACTCCTCACTCTGCGCTGCTCCTGAACAAAATTAGTCAAGTTGTGAGCGCTGTTTTACCTTCAAAAAATTCCGCAAGCCTCCGTCGCGCAAATACATTTTACTGTTTGATAATGTTTATTTCGCTCTTAAAACATGTATTTTTGTGTCGTTCTCTAAAATAATTTCGCGCGCCTCCGGAGCACCATTTTTTTTATTTGAAAGCTTTGTTTGTATGTTGAGAAAAATGTGCCCTTCTCTGAATTTTTTTGGATCCGTCACTGTAGTTGGTATAATTCGGGCACTGCTTCTCACGCCATTATGAATTTTAAATAAAAACAGGTTGAAGCACATCGCCATGCTAACGATATATTCAGAATTTAGACCATGGCTTTTATTATTAAAAATTCTGCTCAGCATGTCGATTTTGATTTAGCTATCACAATTTTCGTTGTTACAGGAAATGTATTTAGATAATGACGTCATAAATGAGCGGCTTGTATGCATTTCCCCTCAATCACAAAGTCCCAGTTACTCCACTATCCATCCAGCTGTACACCACTCGTTTTTGAGTGAACCACTTGCAACACAGGCACCACTGGTTTTGCACGCACCTCTTGCGCCACTCGATTTTTATGAGCACCACTCGTTGCTTATTTATTTGATCGCCCACAAATGTGGTATCATATAAATATGCCAAAATAAGATATTAAATAATAATCAAAATCACCATAATTATGTGTTGTCATTTTCATGTTGATTTCATTCAATTTTCCATGAAAAATATTTTGAATTGTGTCCCGTAATTTCATACTCCAATTGAATATTTTGGCAAAATTTCTTTACTTACTTTACGATTTCTACTTGCTGTAATAATTGGCTGGTAAAATTAGACGACGAAAGTATGGTAGACTGTATTATTATGGTGTATTGAACATTAAAGTTCATTTTGAAACACGCCGGAGGTGCGCAATCGTTTTTTGCAAATTTCATTTTTGCAAAAATGAGCATAAAAAACATTTGCAGACCTAAACGCCATATGAAACTTATATTTTCTGCTGTAAATGACGCAAATTTCATGGATACACTCAATTAATATCAATGCGCGCGGTAGACGTTGTTATCCCCGTGTACCAACAATGCTTTAGAGTCCTTAAATTCCCACTGCTTTCCTGAGTGTGCTGATGTGGATTGCTTTAAAACTCAATAGACAATAGACCCCTCTCAGGAATGCCCCCTAACACTATTTGAGAGTTGCGTTTAAAATAAAAGAATAGTTTCCAATTGAAAGTCGGCGGGATTCATCTTAAAAATTATTCCCAAAGCACGAAGAAAAACTCATATTTGTTGTTAACGAGCTGGATCTGTTGTGGTAAAATATTAGAATAATTTCCGAAATCTTGAGGAATGGCTTGACTTATCCAAAACGAGAACGAAGAGAACACACCAGATATTACACCAAAACAATAATATGGAATCAGCTATATGCCAACAAAAAAGCATCGCGGAGTGGAATACAAATACCAAACAGCGGGGTGAATATAGCTCGAGCAAACTGTTAAGTTTGGGAGATAATCTAGAGAGATATAAAGAAATTAAGTTGATTTTAAATCATTACTGAAAAGGCAATTCGGAATAAATATCCAAATCTACACCAACGCTGATTGGAATTGCCACCAACTAGGATAGCATAGGATTTCATTTTAATCCTGGGATGGAGAGGAAAGTCGAGAATGCAGCTTAATCAAATGGCCAACCACTAGGTCTCGTGAAAATACCAGTTTCGAATCGGGATGAAGGTTCTTGGCTTATCATATGTCTCATTTTTCCCTGGTGCGTGGACCTGGTTGGTGGAGGAAGCCGTTAGCAGTGCGTCAATCGGCGAGGTGTCCAGCAGACATCGAATTCGGATTTCGAACTTGCGTCTTGGCGATCTGCACCTCGCTTTACCGATAGAGCTAACCGGGCACACTAGGCGTTATCTGTTGTTTGGCATGAGGTGTGATTAATTGCAGTGCCCCTCGAATATAGCAGTGAATATTACGAAATTTTAAAAATTTCCCGCCCTTTTTAATTCAAACAAAAAAATGCCCTAGTTCCCGACACTAAAACCCCCCACATGCTTAGTCCCAGAATGTAACGCATGGCATTCATTTAACAGTCGTGTGTATTTTAGAACGACGTAGTGTTGACAATTTTTAGGTATAAGTACCTAGTATAATTAGTTTACCGAGTTTATTCTCAAAATACTTTTAGCTGATAACTGACTTACGTAGTTTTTTCTATTTTAAGTTTTACCTCGTAAATAACTGGGTAAAATTAGGCAAATTTTTCTAATTTTAAACTAGGTACCTAGTTCAAAAAAGTAGGTATATTTTATTTTTATTACAAAAAAATTTCAAAATAGACTATTTGAAAATTTTAAGCTTGAAATGTATTAAATGCTGCCAACAACGATTACCTGGTTTTAACCAAGGTACTACCTAGTTTTGAAAGTGAACCGAGGTTATCTAGTGAAAGAAACTAGGTTGTCCTCCCTAGAACGGTGACTGTTTTAACGGTATTCTGCTAAAGCTGTGTTATGAATAGCCGTATTCTCATCCGCCTTTAGGGAATACATTAATCGGTTTCGCCGAGTCAGCCTTCCGACTATTTTCGGAGAGAAAGGTACAGCACAGCGGGGTAGGCCTAATCGTTGTTTGAAGGAGTGGTGTGAGAGGTAGTTGAGTTTGTCTAAGTACAGTAGTGGGGGTTTGTAAATCTATTTTGTGTTCGCATTAGTTCCAAATAAAAGACTTCGCATCGACAACTTTTTGAATGGAAAATTAGTTATGCAAATCTTCGTGTTTTTCCGTGAAAAACGTGATGATAAACGGTTTGATATAGCCCTCAACGGTCGAACCGAAAACTCGTATCTTTATAACGACATGTTCGTCTGTAATTTGTCGCTAGTACAGGTTGTTCTATTAAAATAAAACTTTGACTAACTTAGAGAATTCCTCTTGTAGCGGTTTTGGCGGTTCTTTGGAATGAATAGCCCTTGTCCCTCACTTCGGACGAGAAAACAGTTTATTGGTTAGAGCTGGTTTGGTTGTGATAATGTCATTATAGCGCGAGGCTTTGTGGCGTCATCAGATCATATTAGCCTAAGGGTTATAATGTGAGCTCATAATCAAAGTTATATGTGATGTCATAATGTCAGGTGTGTGTCCGACCATCACATAACGCATGAATCCAGACGAATTTCATATAATAGCAGCGAAGGTCCAATTTAGGGCAGACCTAAGGGGGCGCCAAAAATAATTATTCACACAATACAGCTGTGTTTTAACGCACTTTTCCGGGCATTTTATAAATATGCAGTGTCTCTTTTGTCCCATACAGGCCATGTTATATTAACCAAGCTATTCCAAACTAGTCAAGGGCGCAAGAAAACTTGTTGCTAATGAGCGTTTTTTACCATACCAAGTGACAGATATTTAAACGTTATCTAAAGTAAAAAATTATTGCAACGATTCATTACTTCTTGATCCGAAAACTTAATATTTCTATTCAATTAGAACACGCTCGCGAGTTTTTCAATTTTTAAATCTATTCACTAAGCTATCATTTATTCAGAAACGGGGGAATACGTCCTATTTAGAAATGTACTTTAAGAATGATTCGATAATGTAATGTTAGAATATAAGACATGAACCGCTTTCCCAATCAATAATTTCGTTTTGTCAAGCATGAGCAACAGCTGAACCACACCTGTGCGGTGTGATTTATCAGTGACTCATACTTATTATAAAACATGTTTGGGCAAATTTTATTTAAGGCCTGGGTACAACAGATGATACAGTGAAAAAGGACATGTGACAAGGCCAGAAATCCGCCCGATTGATGCGCAAATAATCGAATTATTAGTTTTTGTATGCCCTCGTCAAACATAGACTTAATTCATTTAGTATTAAAATACACCTAAGTTATAACTTCACACAGTTAACCTCGCCATGCTTTCCATCCTATTTAGTTGCGTCATGTCATATTATCATCTAAAACTAAAAATGCAGGCCTTAATGCAGTCCATTTATTTTCCGCTTTGATTCACGGTGATAATATCAGGTTTACTTAATGAATTTTGTTTGTTGTGCTCAAGATGAGTGACTTCATGATTAGGGACAGGCAATTCCATTCGACTCGAAGCTCAATTGCTTCGAAACAAAAATTACGAAATGAAATGGAATTTTCATTTTTAACGACAAAATTCAGATTTGACCAAAATCGATTGTATTCTGTCGTTAAAATATGAAACTTTTACCCTCAGACAAGGGAGTGTGAATAGAAATGACATTGTCTTTAAGTCTGTTTATGCTAATATTATTGATTTTATCTATAAATTTCTTGATTTTCATGAAGGAGACAATGTGTAATAGTAAAAAGAGCATATTTGATATTGATATGGAATTGATTCGAATAAATTCCCGGATTAGATTCGAATTCCAAGAGATTCGGTTTCGGCCAGTCCCATAGTCATGATTCGATCTCAAGAATTTCCCGAACCTTAGACACACACTTTTAAAATTTTACATGTATATGAGCAATTAAACTCAGTCACGCCGTTCTATACGGCAGAGATCTTTAATAATTCACGTGTTTTCGACAAACTGCGTCACGAAACACATAATCAATATAACACAGTCGTTGTCACGTGACAGTTTCAGTATGGAGCGTATTAGGCTATGGTCTGTCTAGACCACAGATTTAGAGTATTTGTAAGGTTAGGCTTGCCTGAAATAGTTCACGAGGTCGTCATGATAATATCTATTTTGTTGTTCAAGGTAACATAGATAAGTAAGCTAAAGTAAACAAATTAAACTTTAAATACGAAATTAAAATTTCCGCTTCAAGTGGAATACAAAATGCAATACCAGATCAAAATGTTATTATATTTAGCGTAAACATGAGGTAATAGTAAAGTAATCACAATTTGATACAAAAAAATTCTGGCCATTGGCCACACCAATTACGAAATTTTATAAAAAATGTAAATAACCCTGGATTTTCGCTATAAACGTAGTCGTGAGTTATGTATAAACTGTATTTTTTTGTTCGCAATATTCTCAGTTGTAAAATCTGATGCTATAATTTATTGAATCCGGAAAAATTGAGATGGTTTGTAGCGATATTACCGGTGTTAAATCGTACTCGAATCGTTGTGCAGCGACTGATATAAACTGATAAAAACACTGTATTCCTATAGTATTAGACGCCCACAGAGTAAAAAAAATGCGTAAAGAATCTTTGTTTTTATTGGTAATTCACTCCAAGCAAGGTCGGAAGTAGCAGGAAGTAAAGAAACAAATAACAGCTGAAAATATGGTGAAGAGCCAAAGTACATAAAGTAAAACCAGATATTCTACCCCGAGCATTCTATACCCTAAACTGAACCGCTGCAGTAAAGTGCAATATCATTTTCCGTTATTTTTTTCTTCCAGAATGGTTTTTCAAGAACTCCCATAGAAAATAAGCAAAAAATAATAATCCTCCCACAAGATGTAACACCTTTCGACTTGTGGCAGTAGGCACGAATACAAGAAGCATCCACAAAAAAAATGAAATTCCGATTGTTTTTTTATCTGATATCATTTGACCATTACGTATAGCTTTGTAACTTGTATGATTAACATAAATCTAGTCATAGACTGCGTACTGACCGTTTGATCAATGTTTACTAATCAAGTAGTAAATTTATTCAGATTTTACTTAACGTTGAATTATTAACCTTAGGAAGCAGAAAATACCATGGCCATACATAGTACGTGGATGCTGTTTATAGTTTTATTTTCAATGCTTTCTACGGAAATATCAGGTAAAACGGAGATATTTTCAAAATTTTCCGTTCATTTTATGTTTCACAATTGCCGTGCAATATCTTGAAAATCACTGTGTTTATCCAGCGGTGGCGGGAGGGGTCCGACTCGCCGATGAAAAAAGTAAATTGACAGTTTTATACGGAAGAAAATGCGCGCAGAAAGCGCGAGTGATTTTATTATTATATCTGGTCGTAAAATGCAGGAACAGGAAAAATTTAACGATTTTTCGCGATTTCATCCCAATTTTTGTTAATTTAGGGGGGGGGGGCTCCCAATAATATTTGGTCACCCGCTTCCGCCGTGGATTTCTCAAAAGTTTTACAAATACCCGGCGACGTATGTTACTGCATCCTGTAGATCAGGCATATTTGGCGGCGCGATCCATTAGTGACTCATGCTTAACAAAACATGTGTTGACAATTTTTTTCTGATTGGACTGGCACGTATTTAATGATATTTGCAACAATTACGCAGGTTATTGCACGCAGTTATCGTGTCAAAGACAAAATATATTTAGTTCAAACACATACTGTTGTCGAGATGGATATTGTTGTTCCTACACAAGATACAGAAAAGACTTTTCTTATGCATATCGTCGGTGGGGGTGAGTTGAAACTACAATAAGATTAACTGCTGTCGCGTGCCTGAATACTTTTTTCATAACCATGTTCATTCATTTCCTAAAACGAGGTTTCGTAGAATATATAGTTATAATAATTACCGCATAAGATAGCTACAAAAATCCGGCTTGTGATTATATTTTTTGAACTCTTACTTAATCTGACTAGATAACAAATGTGTAATTCCCTGCTCGAAGCGGGGGTAAAGTTAATTGAACTCAAACTTTTGGTCCGGAACGTCGGCGGGAGCACTGACAGGAATTTATTAGCTAAGCTGAAATAATGTACTGGCAATGTCAGTACTCCCAATGCAGTCAAGAACATAAAAGACGCACAAAATAGTGTTTGACATCTTTGCATTAAAATGGGTCATTAATTTGCAGGACAGGGTCGATCATTGGCACAATTGTTGGAAACCTATTTTTCATTACAATATGCGTAGTAGTATGCTGGTATTGTTGCTATCGTAATAAACGTGGTAGAGGACCACAGACAGCCGGGCGTGTCATAGTCACTCAACCGATACCGACAAGTCACCCAGGTATTTCAGATAATCTAATAATTGTGCAGATTATTCTTTTTTATACATTATTCAGAATAACAAGTTAAAGTCTTTCACGTGGACTAAGATATTGTGTTACATCTGCCTATTAGTTTTATGCATCGCATCCAATCTCCCTCCAAACAAAATACTCGTGAAACATTTAACCAATGACCTGTTACGGGAAATCGCTTGACAGAATAGGAATTCTGTTAGATTCTATCAGTCTGGAACTTCTGTAGCCTATGCCTGAGTTATTTCAATCTTGAATTTTTTCTTATTCTATTTTAGAAAAATTTATTGACGCTAATGTGTGTTTTTGTACTTTCATTCGCCATCATATTGCCATATTTCTTCATGAATATCGCACTACACATCGAATTCGCACGCTCTACGGCACTTTAAAGATACGTGCGATAACATAGAAAAATAAACTAAGCATAAATAAATAAATATAAATAAATTTATTTTTTAGGGCAACATACCAACCCGCCAGTTTACGGTATGCCTCCTCAGATGCCACAGCCATATCCGACAGGCCAGCCCATATACCCCCCAAATGCATATCAAGAGACACACTTCACGCCTGTTCAAGGTGGTGCCCCACCGTCCTATGCCGCGGCAACTCAAGCCCAGATGCCTCCTTATCCAATAAAGTGAGCGCGATACTAACTAACTTTTATTTAAAACCTCATTTCTGCATGCTTGAAATTTTATCATCCTTAATAAATGTGCAATAAAGTTTATAACATAAATCAAACTCGCATATAAATATCGTTATTAGTTTCAGGGTGATCCACTCAAAATGAGTTGAAATGGAAACAAAATCTCTCTACACAGCCCATTCTCTTCACTCCACCTATCTCGGCTTATATCCAGATGCCTCTACCCCTACCAATCCGCCTCCAGCTGGCACTTTCATCTTCACTGGATCTGAAGTTTACATTCGACGACACGTTTATGCCAGTGTAACTTTTAAAGGTGTTAACTTCTGTTTTCTCTACTCTTTCTCTTACTAATTTTGTACGCAAGAAAGAATATAAAAAACAAACGTGGAACTCAACAGATGTTAAATTCCCATGGCATAAACGCGTCATATAAAAACCTCCACAGGGTAGGACAAAAGAGATTCTAGGAGGGTTGAAGGAATTGTTAGTGAAGGTAAAGTTGGTAAAGGTAGGAAAGGCCAGGTACAGGGAGGTAGGTTGGGCGTAACGGGTCACAAAATTTACTTTTGCTATTAGCAGAAAAGGTCCACGAATTTGGTGTCCCTGGTTTGAAAACTAAATATCCCCCCTCCGATCCATCCTGACCCTTTGGGTGATACTTTTTTCAACCAGTGGCGTAAATGGGAAACAGGAAAAATGGTCGCCAATCACTTAAGGTATAATTATAGGTGGGGCGTTTAATGGGGAGAAAGAGGAAATATTTGTACAAATGATTGAAGAAAAGAAGAAATGAGCAAAAGCCATAACATATATATTTATTTTTCCTCTCGAATGAAACACACATGTGCGAACAAAAAAATACATGCGGAAATGAAAACACAGTTCAGAACTTTATCTTTGAATCAAGCCAGAATGTCCTAATTCGACATATCTCTGCGTACATCAAACCATATACCATGAACACTCTTGTGTTTCTTCATTTGGATGGCGGCTTCTATATTTTTGGTTGCATCCATGCAATATTCCGGTAAAACTATTTTAGTATCAAGGACTGTGATGCATAGATAATAAAAATACTATTTGCTAGATGTAAACAAGAAATATCTATTTTGAGGTGGTCAAGCAAGTAGTACGGTATGGCACGAAGTTCGGTACGGCACGATTGAATTTCACGGTACGATTCATTTTTCAATTTTCTTACGGTGCGGTACAAAGTTCGATATTTATTTTGTATCATACTGTACTCTTTATCGTACATACCCATTACACAATATTCTTCCCAAAGGGATTCAAAAAAATTATTTCATTTGACATCTTTGCCGTTTCATAACGAGGCACAGGTAAAATAGATTGTGTCTATCAAGGAATTTTTTAAACTAATGTGCAATTTTAAAATGATTTAAAGCGCCACAGTTATAGTAATAAAATATGCAACTGATTCATTCGAGTTGATTAGATGAGCTATGTCGTACATCGCTCTTACTGTCCTATATTTTAAACTAGTAGTATAAAACTGTATCACTTTGATCTAAAATGCTGTGGATATTTCGCTGGAGGCTGCTTTTACAACTAAGGCTGTTTTGGACATTGGTAGTTGGTACTTTCCGAAATTGCCGCCTGTTTTCGTACTGATACTAAATTTAGTAAGATAAATAGTAATATAAAATTAATGTTAATCGAAATTATTATCGTACTGGTACGAAGTTCTGTACGATGTACGAAAAAATAATATCGTACAGTACGGCACGGAAAATTTCATCAAGGTACGGTACGAAGCTAGTCAAGTCAGGCGTCTCGCCCCTGCGCGCTGATTCACGTAAACACTGATTACGATTTCCTTCACCAACCAGGTCCGCGCCCAGGAAAAATGGGAGATATGATAAGCCAAATTGGTTCGTAATAGAATTAAGCTGTATTCTTCGCTTTCATGTCCCGTAGAATGAAAATCTTATCCTATTTTCTCTCCCGCAACTTTTGTTCACAAGACGTCGCTATAGTGTTGTCAACGGCCAAAGCTTTAGGGTAGGATATGGATGGGATTTCATCATAGTTATCTAAAAGAGTACACTGTAGTTTCTGATTTCATTTTATCCTGCGGGAGAGGAAAGCTTAGAATACATCTTAACCATATGGCGAACCACGACCTCTCGTACATAAATATATAAACATTTCAAATGTAATTTTGCATGGAGAAAAAATTAATTGTGCGAAGTTGTAAGTTCCGGTAATCAAAAAAAAAAATGTCGCACATTCTTGTTAAAATAAAGACCTCTCGTGCAGACACCAGTTCCGAATCGAGGGTGAAAGTTCGTTGTTTAACATTTTACTCATTTTTCCTGTGCATGGACGTGGTTGGTAGGATAGGATATTATTTTTATCCTGCGGAAGATTAAAGCCGAGAATACAGCTCAACCATACAGGCGAAGGTTTTTGGATTATCGTATTTTTCCATTTTCCTGTGCATGGACCTAGTGGTGGAGGGAGAGGTAAGAAACGCTTACGTGAACCACTGTGCACTGAAGAGACGTCCAGCAGACGTCTACATATAATCATTCCTCAATGGTACCGTATTCAACCCAGGGGTGATATTGGAGGCGTTTTCCCACTGTTTCAACGATTTTAAATTAGTTTTTTCATTTTTTTTATAGCCACTTCTTAGAGTGGATCACCCTGTCCAAGGCCTTGTAACAGTGGCTACTTATAGACGGACAGGTTTACAATTACTGAAAAGATATGATCTTTTCCTGTTCGACTTAGCCTACCAGAGTTCTTACACCCTGGGTTGAGTGGTGGGCATGGATACCGGTAAGCGAGCCGGACTTGCCGAGATCTTCAACCTGCGATGACGATATGTTTAACCACTAGGCCATCTCGCCCATTGCATGTGCTAAACTGTATAGTAGCAACTCGTGAATTCCGAAATCAATAGTTTTTGATAACGGAAATACTGCGCAATCAACTTTGCAGTTTGTGGAAGCGTAAAATCAAAGCTGCTATGACATATATAGCTAAAGTCACAGGGACCCTGTTGAAGCTAATCCAAGATGATGTAATTGAAACATTGTTACAAAAGCCTACAATGTTATAGTTAGGAGATTTGCTATTTACTTCTGTTTAATGTCTAAAATAAACTTGTAGGCTTAAAGCCCCACTACAAGT
Organism: Styela plicata; assembly: GCA_963675895.2. Lineage (NCBI taxonomy): Eukaryota > Metazoa > Chordata > Ascidiacea > Stolidobranchia > Styelidae > Styela > Styela plicata. Next base: position 13,027,658 of record OZ023145.1, read on the forward strand.
TTGCGTAGGTTGAGTTTTTTCTAGGTTTGTTTTATTTTAACCTTACGTTTTATGCAAGTGCAATGCTCTATATGCATTTACTTGGTGTTTTCCTATAAAACTGAACGGTTTGCTATGAAAGCTAGCGAAGAGTGCTGTTTCGTTGCGTGCATGCTTTGTAGGCATGTGAACACTATTAAACACAATTCAAGTATTGACGTTTAATTGTTGGCTACTGATACTGTTTTTAACTTTGCAAATGCAGAGACATTAAGAACCATTTATGTCTCAATTGCTTAAAAAAGATTGTTAGTATTAAATATTCAACTTTGTCTATAAATATTGTTGGTAAAAATTATTTAACTTATGTATATGTACTGTATTTTTCCAAAAAAAAAGCTTTACCGATTGAGCTAACCTAGTAAGTTGCAATTTGCGAAACAATATGAGCGTGTATGTGAATTTTGTATGCGTATGTAAATAGCAAGTTGAAACTCTGTTGCATCTGTTTTATTACTGTCCAATCACTGCTCAATTTTAGTCGGAAGTTGACCAATGGAGGGTCTTCAGTACTGACAATATGCACTTACACCTTGGAATAAAGGAGAGCTTTTTTGTTTTGATAATATTCCATAAAATGGATTTTGGCAACTGAATATTGCTTGCAGCTCACTTCTTCATATACATATCTGAAATTCAAAAACACGGGCTGACATTTACTCTTTTATTTCTAATATCTGTGAGTCTGAAAACCATGCATCAAGAAATATGGGTAAAACCCATATACACAACAAAAAGTTTTTGTAAACTTTTATATTTTTGTAAACTATGTGTATTATTATCCTCTATTTACGCTTGAGATGATTTTGAATGAATAATAACCCAATTGTTTCATCCATCTCTGGCTCATATATGAGTTGGACGTATTGTTCCAGTATTTTTATGTAAATATTTTATTTATAAAGTGAAAATAATACTGACTAACTAATCAAGTTTTCAAGAACAAATCGATCTAAAACTCGGCAAGTCTTGAGAAAATTATCAAAGTGAGGTTGTGGTCCGCATATTACAAAAGCAGGTAAGTTTTCCGGAATTTTGAACAATTTTTATTTCCGCGAATTTTCATTCGATTCCCTTTTTGATATTACACTGCAACTTCAGAATTCGTAGGCGGGTAAGTTTCTGCGAATTTCTGGCAAGGATGCGGATTGACCAATCGCTCTTGATAGAATTTTGTACTCCTATGAATCGGCCGCCCCCACATCTCATAGCTATTTGGGTCTCCATTCTGCCCTTACCCATTTGGAGATTTCATCCTGCATGGGCAACAGATTGATCTTGTCTATCTATGGCCCATACTCGACAAAACAACTTTTGACAAGATTTTTCCCAATTGAGTAATATCTAAGTAACGGTTGGACTAAATTGTGTACCGGAATGGTATCAAATATTGGCATTCTAAATCATATGTAGATTAAATTTCAATGTCGCTACTCTGCACATATTTTTTATCCAGTATTAATGTGTTGCTCTTGTACCTAGTTCTATTTTTCTCAACTGTGACAGATTCATGGCATGCTATTCCTGAGATTATTTAATTATGTTTAGCCCAGTGTAACAGAAACAGCTACCTAATGTAACTTGTAATCCTAAACATTTTCAAATGGAATAAAATATTCACCCTGTATTCATACTGTTAAATATGGTCTGTTGTTGTGTAGCAATAAACGTTCTTTTATCCTGTTTATCTGACATGAGAATTGGGGGAAACGGGGTTCTGGGATAAATTCTTTTACGCATAACAGCGAAGATATTTTCTTATAACACTAACAAATATTCTATACAGTTATGAATTAGACTGCTAATTGTATCTTATCTGTTAATACAAGTTTTGAAATATATCACTGTTTTCACCAGATTGTTATAATAACTCGCTGCATTTATTTTAGTCGAAAAAATGGATGCAGGTGATATACCCGATCTTGATGATATGAGCGAACTTGTGGAGAATATTAAATTAAATAAAATGAAAACTCCCAAAGCAGCCGCAGAATACAATATTCAGGAAGAAGAATATGATAACAGTTCAATTCATGTCAATGACCCAAAACTATTAACCCAGGCCAAGTCATTATCAAAAAATAAAGCATCAGCGGAATTTGGTGGAATGAAAAAGGGATTTCTCTTCAGTGGGGGTAATGTAAGTTCAAAACCTCGATATACTTCCTCACAATCCAAATCTTCAAAAACTGATATCATATCTCCAAAGAACCCGAAGGAGGATCAGAAAAATCCATTGGTTTTGGATGATGTTCAGAATGCTATGAAAGAAAATATGGATAAGTCATGGGTCACAGATGATTTACTAAAACAGGTCGAATCCAATAAAAAGCTCACGCAGCAATTATCGGACCCACATATTGCGAAAGCAATATCTTGGATGCAAAAAGATCCGAAGGCAGCAATGGAGTATTACAAAAATGACAGCGAAATCCAAACTTTCTTTAAAGAATTTTATGGTATTCTAGGTAACCATTTCACCAGTCTTGGTGCTGAAAATTCGAATAGTAATGCTAATTCTGAAGATGAAAAAACCATGCAGAGTATTCTTGATAAACCTGAAATCAAAGCGATAATTGCTAAACCAGATATACAGAAGTTGATAGAGCTTTTGCGTAACAATCCTGATGAAGCTCAAAAATATTTAAATGCTAGTAGTCCTACATTCAGGGCAGACGTGAACAAATTAGTATCTGCCGGGATACTAGGTTTTCAAGCTCAGTAGCTCAAAAATAATAAAGTTTGGAATGCATATTACTGATTTTTTCTGTGAAGCATGAATGTTTCAAATCCAGCTATATTTTATTCAATCAAACATCTATTGAAAAGCAAGCTAATCTACAATTTTCCATACTTGACGTATTCAAACTTATTTTCCCTTTCTTTTCATTAAATGTAGAGATTTTTTATTGTAGTGAATTTTGGATGTTAAGCAAAACAAGGACAGGACAGCCATGTTTCAGAGTGGGTGATAAAATGTCTTAAACTTGAAAATACCCATTTTTTTGTTACTCGAACAAATTTTTAGCAGGATTGGCAGAATAGAGTTATGAACACATTTTGACTATCGTAAGATATGGTAGTGCACGGAACAGGACGTAGAGAGTCATTATTTTTTTGTCTCAAATGTGTAATACTTTCTTAACTTTAATTTGTTTTTAGTCATTTTTTTATAGGAAATCCTTATTTTATTAATATGTGTGTGTAGTATTTAAAATTAAATATGTATATTTTTGTAAGTTGATTGATTACGGGTTATTTATTTTATTGAGAACCTGGAAGGGCTGTTCACTGTTATTGGACTCTTGAGAACTGACTAAATGTTTAATGTGACTTTAATGCGCTCAAAGACAACTTTTCAAAAGTTGCTGGAGCATATTTTGAATGGATTACCATGTCCTTTCTGCAAAGTTTGGGCTGATTATGACTGTGTATCTATTATACAGTGTTTCGGTAGCCCCTAAGACGATGCCCTGCTGAATGACATGCCGAAACGATCAAATATCGAACTATCAGGTTTTCAGGCAATTTTACCCGCGTTTTTTGCGCTGCAAGTAAGCTGATTATATAGACCCGATGAAACGCAGCATGGGTCATATGGGATATTTTGCACATACATATACATATTAATTACGAAAACCTGTAGAAACAACACTGCAAAAAACACGCGCAAACATATATTCACGATTTCAAGCTTTTTGTCGAATTTGGCGGTATTTCAGCTTTCCGTATCGATGGATGCACGAGTTTGAGGTTTTTTCGTGCAATACTGCAGTTTTTTTACTTACGTTCCGATTGCGCGTTGTTTGTGTACGACGAGGGGACACACCGTATTCGTGCTTTAAACTTCGCTTTAGGTTCTGTCTGTTCCCGGTCTCCCCAACATTTATTGTTGTTTTTTGTGTGTGTGATTGAGAAAACGAAATAAACTTTTGCACCATTCAGTTGATTATTTTATCAAGCATGGAAAAGGGTACCGATAGATTTCCACTTTCGCTGTTAAGTAACAACTTGTACCGCCTGAAGTACAGTAAATAGTTAATGCGATCGAGTTTTTTCCTAACCTAAGTAAAACGGATTAGCCAGAAAACTAGGTGAAGTATCACTAGGAAACCTAGTTTACTTTCAAATTCGGTAGAAACTACATTAAAAACTAGGCAATCGCATTCAAGATATTTTTATTAGATTTGAAAATCGAAATCACCGAATTGTCTATTTTAATAACATTTTCACAATGGATATATGACTTAACTAGTTTTTCATACCAGGTACCGTGTTTTTGAAACTAGGTGAATTTACCTAGTAAAATTAACTAGGTAAAACTTCAGACATAAAAACTAGGTAAAAGTATTTTGAAAATAAACTCGGTAAACTAGTTGTACTCGGTAAACCTGATGTCTTTACCTTGAATTGCCAACTCTATAATAGTATTGGAAGATGTAGAGTAGACCCTTCGGTCACTGTTCACAAACGGAAGACAATGAATATGGGGACCTAATTGAACATTACGGAATAGTTGGTAGCGATGCCAGATATTTTTGGGGAAGTGATTGACGCAAAGAGGTCGACCAATTTGTCCCCCGCGACGTGCCCGCGTTTGCATCGCTCGTTACCGTCGCACTGGCACACATACGGATTATCCACCTACAAGGAAGTATTGCTGTTACACACAAAATGAGTATGGACTATAGGAAGGAATGTGTGAACATTTTCTCGGTTGACATTTGACGAGGCAAAGCGTAGCAAACTTCAGTCTATCAGTATTTTTACGACTATTACTGATTTTTGCACTTGTAAAATCACGATAGAAAATCTGCGTAACGTATCTCCGACTGGCAAGGGTTATCTTAGGTTGCAAACTTGGCGTGCTCGAACAATCTTTCCGCAAAAGTGACTCAATTTAGACACTCAGCAAAGCATCGTTGGAAAATGTCATGTAGTCTGACAGACTGAAGTCAGGCATACTGGTCATGCTTGTAACAAGCATGGATATTCTATTATATATATATATAGCATTAAAGGCTCAACAACATTTGATGGCAAGGAGCAGCTACAACATATATTACTAGTAACTGGTTGTAAAACTATCTTTAGAACACTTCTTTAGAAGCTGGGATTTTATAAACTCGAAAGACTAAAGAAAAACGATCAAAATATGGTGATAAATGACTGCGTGTGAAAGTCACGTCACCCAACATTTTAGAAAAAGTTTCTGGCCGACTAAAGGAACATAACGTTAGTATGCACTTTGCGTGTAAATCCTAAATTCGCAAGAAAAATAAAATGGGTCATACGAAAAGAACAACAAGTACGAAACAGTGACCGGGAATAAATATAACGATAAATGTAGCTTATATATATATATATATATATATATATTCGTTGGTCTCACGCTTTCTGAATGTATATGACTTAGAATTACCATGTCACAAGTATTGCTAAAATGGGTTTCATGAAAGTAGATTCTTTCTATCGCGCCCGTCGTTAACATTTATTTATATATTATCTTATCCGATCCTGTATGGAGTATCGTTGCCACATTTGGGTTTCCGCAGCTGCTACTTCTAAACATGCTTGGTCGTGTTCATCGATGTGTGATTTACCCATAAAGTTCTTTTAATTTGCTAAGCTTCTCGCATCTTCGTAAAGTTGCCTCACTTTGTTTATTTTATAAATATTATAATGTACAGCGTATATGACCATTCTCTACCAGCCATCGGTCCGCATGCAGAATTTCTGTACAGCACCGAATATCTTTCAGTTATTGTGTGCGGAAAAGACCCGACATAATACTGGACACTGGGTCATCACTTACGGGCTCCAACCGCAACTGTGATCATCGGTATCGATCATTATTCCTTACCTCGACCATCTTGCAGTTATCACATTGACAAAAACCTTGACGCATACGCTCAACCACCACAAGAGGACTCTAAGCACCACCTCGAAAATTATTAGGAGCCATTATCTCACATCCCCCGTTTTGCACAATACACAGCACTTAATATCTTTCGAATCATGGCCAAAATGATGAAAGCCAAAAAATGGACTCCGGAAAGGACTATGCACAATCGTAACCCCAACCAGCTCAATTATTTTTTCAGTTGGTACAATACAATACAATTTATCTTGATTTCATCAATAAAAAATGCCAAAAACACACAAGCACAAAAGGAGCAATCTGGGAGTAGATGAAATCTAAAATAAAGTGCAAAAAGTTTGGTCAAATGTTTTTTGGGTTATCGTGGTACGCAAAACATACCAAGGCAAGAAGTGCTAACAAACTTACAAAAACCATCAGCATACCTAGTAAAGTAGTAATGAATAGTAAATTCGATAAATAATGAAGAAGTCAGCGTTCCAGGACAGGTACATAATCCACTTTTCATGATTTATTTCATGAATGTACAGATTTCCGAACAAGTATAGGTTTGAAGTGGGCTCTGGTAGTGCGCCATCTCTGCGGCGGCGCTGGGGAAACAAGCGAGTAAAATCATTTCTCAAACCAAATTTCCTGTTGCTGTTGGCCCCGCCTGCGCTTCGTTCCAGGGCTTGTCAGCTTTCGCTCGGTGCATTGTTCAGTGCTATTGGGAAGGAATGTAAGTTCGTTAAGTTTCTTCATTTGACGGCTTGAACCCTGGAGGACAATATGGCATCTTTCCCGTGAATGCGTCTGACCCTGAAAGACGCTATATTGTCTTTCCAGTAGCTGGAAAACAGGTCGAGTTTAAAAGGTGGTACGGTATTTCCATACCTAATAACAAAAGATATGTTATAAATACATGACACAGAAGCCTAAAAATGCAAAAATATGTTGGATATAATTAGAACCGGGGGTCTAGTGAAGTTTAGTACCATAATACCTTTAAAAGGTAGCACAATCATGAAATTTGGATATATTGTTAGGCACCCCTAAAAAACCTCGCATACCAAAAATTACGTCACTGCGACGTCATATGACGTCATAACAATCCAAAAACGACCGCTCGCACACGCCCTCAGTGACGTCCTAAATAACACTGCGATAACGCTATGGCGTTAGCGCTCATTCTCCGTTTACGCACTCGCTCAATTACTTTCTTTTGTTCTCTCCTTTTTAACCTTCGGTCATTCATCAAACGGGTAAACGATTTAACACCTAACGCCATATATGAACCGCGCTAAGGCCGATTCAAACCATATAAAGACCATACGTGACATATTACGGAAGCGATAAAAGTGAACTCCACATGAACATGATGGACTGGCCATGCGTGTCGCTAATTCCCCAATGAACTTTTTTAATGACCTGAAAAAGCTAATATGCCCAGCATGAAGATTAGTGCCACAGCCATAATTCCCCTAAAAATGCCAATACCCCAAACATGAAGATTAGTGCCACAGCCATAATTCCCCTAAAAAGGCCAATACCCCTTCTTAAAGATGAGAACTAAAGCCATGAAGTCCTTAAATACGCTAATATCACCTTATGAAGTTGAATGCCACGGCCATACCGGCTCTATAAATGCTAATATCCCCTCATGAAGTTTAGTACCACGGCCATATTGACTCTAAATATGCTAATATCCCCTCATGAATTTGAGTACCACGGCCATATTGGCCCTGAAAATGTGAATAGCCCCTCATGAAGTTGTGTACCACGGGCATAATGATTCTAAAAAAGCTAATATCCCCTTATGAAGTTGAGTACCACGGCCATATTGGATCAAAAAATGCTAGTATCCCTCATGAAGTTGAGTACCACGGCCATATTGACCCTAAATACGCTAATAACTCCTCATGAAGTTGAGTACCACGGCCATATTGACCCTAAATACGCTAATAACTCCTCATGAAGTTGAGTACCACGGCCATATTGACCCTAAATACGCTAATAAGTCTTCATGAAGTTGAGTACCACGGCCATAATGGTCCTGAAAATGTGAATAGCCCCTCATGAAGTTGAGTACCACGGGCATAATGATTCTAAATAAGCTAATATCCCCTTATGAAGTTGAGTACCACGGCCATATTGGATCAAAAAATGCTAGTATCCCTCATGAAGTTGAGTACCACGGCCATAATGGCCCTGAAAATGTGAATAGCCCCTCATGAAGTTGAGTACCACGGCCATTATGGCCCTGAAAATACTAATATCTCCTCATGAAGTTTAGTACCACGGCCATAATGGTCCTGAAAATGTGAATAGCCCTTCATGAAGTTGAGTACCACGGCCATATTGACTCTAAAAATGCGAATATCCCTTCATGAAGTTGAGTACCACGGCCATATTGACCCTAAATACGCTAATAACTTCTCATGAAGTTGAGTACCACGGCCATATTGACCCTAAATACGCTAATAAGTCCTCATGAAGTTTAGTACCACGGCCATATTGACCCTAAATACGCTAATACCTCCTCATGAGGTTTAGTACCACGGCCATAATGACTCTGAATACGCTAAAATCCCTTCATGAAGTTGAGTACCACGACCATAATGGCCTTAAATACGCTAATAACTCCTCATGAAGTTTAGTACCACGGCCATAATGACTCTAAATACGCAAATATCCTCTGATGAAGTTTAGTACCACGGCCATATTGACTTTAAAAATGCTAATATCCCCTCATGAAGTTGAGTGCCACGGCCATAAAGGCTCTATAGATGCTAATATCCCCTCATAAAGTTTAGTACCACGGCCATATTGACTTTAAAAATGTGAATATCCCTTCATGAATTTGAGTATCACGGTCAAATTGACCACAAATACATTAATATTCCCTCTCGAATTTGAGTAACATGGTCAGAATGGCCTTAAAATGCTAATATTCCCTCATGAAATTCAGTGAAACGACCCTAATGGGTCTAAAAAGATTAATCGTGAAGTTTCGTTTACATTTATCGCGATATTTCGATTACTTTTTTTCAAAATTCAATCAAATACATGCACAAGACTACAGTTGCTGATTATGTAAGAAACATTTTTTGAAAAATGAAAAAATATTAATCCCTGACAGGTATTTTTACTACATAGAATGTTGGAATAAAATAATTTAATTTTAGTAAAAAATTTTCCGAACGTTGTAGATATCGTTTATGCATGTCACGTTTGAGTTCTGTCGTTTAAGCATGGACCATGTTTGACTCGAGCAATGGATTGCGCGGATAGAGTCCCTAATAATATAATTATTAGATCAAAATGTGTATGATGTCTATGAACAATAGTTATCGATTGGTTAAGCTGGTAGTACTTTAGGTACTTTCCATTGTACTCCAGCAAATTGATTTTTTCCTATCCAGATTCGTTCAGATTCTCCCTATAGTACAAAGAGCTATATAATCGCTGAAGTAACACTAAGGTATCTTCATCACAAACTTACCCGGTTCACAGAATTCGTGAAAAAACCTCTTACATAAAATTGATTGTAGTGCTGTGGTGGAACTGACAATGTCAGTGGGAATAAGGTAGCCAGTCATCTCCACTTAGCCCATTCAAAAACTTTGTTCGGAGAAGCGAGATCAGTAAAGGGAGTCAACGATAATTAAGTCTTCAGACTTATATCTTTATATATATTGGTATTGTTTGTCTTTTATTACATCACTTTCATATCATATACCTCTATTGTGCACCCATTGGAAATCTATGAATAAATGAAAGTGTCTTTTCCACCAGTTTCCAGTATCAAACGGTTTTGGATATTTTTTAACGTAAGCAAGAGCATCATCCATTTTTAAATGAAAATATGTGAAAGACTGCCACAGAGTATTCCAGCAGTATTTCGTCAAATGAGCCGAATCCTCGAAAAATTTTCACCATTCTTTGTTCAAATATCGCCAGCTGTGTTTTATAAAACATTCTGGATGGGAAACCAGCTTTAAAATTTTGAATTATGGGCAAAACAAACCTTTTCGTCTGGTACTCACGTTTTTATAGCGCCTCTGTGCGATCAGCACAGGATTCTTGGTTTATGTCAAACTTAAAGAAGAATGTGCTGCATATTTGAATTTGTTCTTGAGGATGAAAAAGCATTCCATTTCGACCAATTCCAAACTGTATGATCTGAAAACGGAATGTAGCCTTCGTATATTAATCAAATAGTCATGCACCCAAGAAAACCACTCTAGAAATTGTTGATAATTCAACAAATATCGAATTATGATATAATTTATTTCTATTTTGCAATGTATATATGGAGCACTTTTCATGTTAAAAGCTTGCATTCAAAATTTTATCGTCCATGACATGAATAAACGATTCAATAACGCGCGGGAAAATTTGCTTAGTGTGCACAATCTCAAAATCCGCAAATGTCAAACTAAACATTAATTTGTGCCTTATTAACGGGATTTGTGAACACAATTAAATTATTTTATCTCCAAGTAAGTAGCAACAATCTTCCTTTCAGGGGATTAAATTTTTTCCATTTTCACGCAATCCGCAAGTGTAGTCTTATAGAATATGGGGAGGCTGTGTTCCACACCACTGTTCTATTATGCTTTCTAGTTCTACGACGAACCACAAATGATACAATACGACGTATTTGAACCTAATCACCAGGCAGTATATATGTATATTTTTATTCACCAAATCAATTTTAATTCATGAGGGGATATTAGCATTTTTAGAGTCAATATGGCCGTGGTACTAAACTTCATGAGGACTTATTAGCGTATTTAGGGTCAATATGGCCGTGGTACTAAACTTCATGAGGAGTTATTAGCGTATTTAGAGCCATTATGGTCGTGGTACTAAACTTCATGAGGAGTTATTAGCGTATTTAGAGCCATTATGGCCGTGGTACTAAACTTCATGAGGAGTTATTAGCGTATTTAGGGCCATTATGGTCGTGGTACTCAACTTCATGAGGGGATATTAGCGTATTTAGAGCCATTATGGCCGTGGTACTAAACTTCATGAGGAGTTATTAGCGTATTTAGGGCCATTATGGTCGTGGTACTCAACTTCATGAGGGGATATTCGCATTTTTAGAGTCAATATGGCCGTGGTACTCAACTTCATGAGGACTTATTAGCGTATTTAGGGCCATTATGGTCGTGGTACTCAACTTCATGAGGGGATATTAGCATTTTTAGAGTCAATATGGCCGTGGTACTCAACTTCATGAGGACTTATTAGCGTATTTAGGGCCATTATGGTCGTGGTACTCAACTTCATGAGGGGATATTAGCATTTTCAGGGCTAATATGGCCGTGGAACTCAACTTCAAGAAGGGATATTCGCATTTTTAGAGTCAATATGGCCGTGGTACTAAACTTCATGAGGGGATATTAGCATTTTCAGGGCCATTATGGTCGTGGTACTCAACTTCATAAAGGGATATTAGCGTATTCAGAGTCATTATGGCCGTGGTACTAAACTTCATGAGGAGGTATTAGCGTATTTAGGGTCAATATGGCCGTGGTACTAAACTTCATGAGGACTTATTAGCGTATTTAGGGTCAATATAGCCGTGGTACTAAACTTCATGAGGGGATATTAGCATTTATAGAGCCGTTATGGCCGTGGTACTCAACTTCATAAGGGGATATTAGCGTATTTAAAGTCATTATGGCCGTGGTACTCAACTTCATGAGGGGCTATTCACATTTTCAGGGCCATTATGACGGTGGTACTCAAATTCATGAAGGGATATTAGCATTTTTAGAGTCAATATGGCCGTGGTACTAAACTTCATGAGGTGATATTAGCATTTATAGAGGCGTTATGGCCGTGGTACTCAACTTCATAAGGGAATATTAGCGTATTTAGAATCATTATGGCCGTGGTACTCAAATTCATGAGAGGATATTGACATTTATAGAGCCGTTATGGCCGTGGCCCTCAACTTCATAAGGGGATATTAGCGTATTTAGAGTCATTATGGCCGTGGTACTCAACTTCATGAGGGGCTATTCACATTTTCAGGGCCAATATGGCCGTGGTACTCAAATTTATGAAGACTTATTAGCGTATTTAGGGTCAATATGGCCGTGGTATTCAACTTCATGAAGGGCTCTTCACATTTTCAGGGCCATTGTGGCCGTGGTACTCAACTTCATGAAGGGCTATTCACATTTTCAGGACCATTATGACCGTGGTACTCAACTTCATGAAGACTTATTAGCGTATTTAGGGTCAATTTGGCCGTGGTACTCAAATTCATGAGGGGATATTAGCATTTTTGATCCATTATGGCCGTGGTACTAAACTTCATGAGGAGGTATTAGCGTATTCAGGGTCAATATGGCCGTGGTACTAAACTTCATGAGGACTTATTAGCGTATTTAGGGTCAATATGGCCGTGGTACTAAACTTCATGAGGGGATATTAGCATTTATAGAGCCGTTATGGCCGTGGTACTCAACTTCATAAGAGGATATTAGCGTATTTAAAGTCATTATGGCGTGGTACTCAATTTCATAAGGGGATATTAGCGTATTTAGAGCCATTATGGCCGTGGTACCAGACTTCATGAGGAGTTATTAGCGTATTTAGGGCCATTATGGTCGTGGTACTCAACTTCATGAGGGGATATTAGTATTTTCAGGGCCATTATGGCCGTGGTACTCAACTTCATGAAGGGATATTCACATTTTCAGGACCATTATGGCCGTGGTACTAAACTTCATGAGGAGATATTAGTATTTTCAGGGCCATAATGGCCGTGGTACTCAACTTCATGAAGGGATATTCGCATTTTTAGAGTCAATATGGCCGTGGTACTCAACTTCATGAAGGGCTATTCACATTTTCAGGACCATTATGGCCGTGGTACTAAACTTCATGAGGAGATATTAGTATTTTCAGGGCCATAATGGCCGTGGTACTCAACTTCATGAGGGGCTATTCACATTTTCAGGGCCATTATGGCCGTGGTACTCAACTTCATGAGGGATACTAGCATTTTTTGATCCAATATGGCCGTGGTACTCAACTTCATAAGGGGATATTAGCTTATTTAGAATCATTATGCCCGTGGTACTCAACTTCATGAGGGGCTATTCACATTTTCAGGACCATTATGGCCGTGGTACTCAACTTCATGAAGACTTATTAGCGTATTTAGGGTCAATATGGCCGTGGTACTCAACTTCATGAGGAGTTATTAGCGTATTTAGGGTCAATATGGCCGTGGTACTCAACTTCATGAGGAGTTATTAGCGTATTTAGGGTCAATATGGCCGTGGTACTCAACTTCATGAGGAGTTATTAGCGTATTTAGGGTCAATATGGCCGTGGTACTCAACTTCATGAGGGATACTAGCATTTTTTTGATCCAATATGGCCGTGGTACTCAACTTCATAAGGGGATATTAGCTTTTTTAGAATCATTATGCCCGTGGTACACAACTTCATGAGGGGCTATTCACATTTTCAGGGCCAATATGGCCGTGGTACTCAAATTCATGAGGGGATATTAGCATATTTAGAGTCAATATGGCCGTGGTACTAAACTTCATGAGGGGATATTAGCATTTATAGAGCCGGTATGGCCGTGGCATTCAACTTCATAAGGTGATATTAGCGTATTTAAGGACTTCATGGCTTTAGTTCTCATCTTTAAGAAGGGGTATTGGCCTTTTTAGGGGAATTATGGCTGTGGCACTAATCTTCATGCTGGGGGTATTGGCATTTTTAGGGGAATTATGGCTGTGGCACTAATCTTCATGCTGGGCATATTAGCTTTTTCAGGTCATTAAAAAAGTTCATTGGGGAATTAGCGACACGCATGGCCAGTCCATCATGTTCATGTGGAGTTCACTTTTATCGCTTCCGTAATATGTCACGTATGGTCTTTATATGGTTTGAATCGGCCTTAGCGCGGTTCATATATGGCGTTAGGTGTTAAATCGTTTACCCGTTTGATGAATGACCGAAGGTTAAAAAGGAGAGAACAAAAGAAAGTAATTGAGCGAGTGCGTAAACGGAGAATGAGCGCTAACGCCATAGCGTTATCGCAGTGTTATTTAGGACGTCACTGAGGGCGTGTGCGAGCGGTCGTTTTTGGATTGTTATGACGTCATATGACGTCGCAGTGACGTAATTTTTGGTATGCGAGGTTTTTTAGGGGTGCCTAACAATATATCCAAATTTCATGATTGTGCTACCTTTTAAAGGTATTATGGTACTAAACTTCACTAGACCCAGAACCGGTACATGGGTACGGTACCGGTACTGTTTTCAGTCAGGTAAGTGAGAGACATGAAATTGTGCGTGATGGCGCAACGTCAATTACGTAACAGGGTCTTTAAAGATAAGAAATCCATGCTTACAGCTTGATTGAATTGTTTATTAAAAAATGTCTGCTGAGATCGGCCTGAGTACACATAAGTTACGTTATATCTGTATGCAGTATATCGAGTAACATCTTTTTTGAGCCAATACCTTCCAGAGTTGAATTGATTACATTGAACGATATTGCTTATCTGGGGCTGCGGTTAGTTTGTGACGCCGAACTACGTTATGAAGAATATGTAAAGCATGGGCCCCAGATTGACGCAAGTTTTACCCTTGTAAAACATTGTTGTTCTGTGCGTCATACCCATACTTCATAGTCAATATGCTTCGACCTAATTTTTATATTGGTATTAATGTTTTCAGACTATTTGAATGCATAATACTGAGATATAATTTCTCACATTTTATATTTGTCATAATTTTATTATTCCCGATTTACCAAATCGGATCCTTAGTCAAGTTAGTCAGTTTGTCGTGAATTCTAAATTGGATTCATTTTTCTCGATTTGTCTTCTCTATCTAAATTTGGTTTGACGATCATATGTCACGTATGATTGTGAATGTGTGACCCTATTTTATATTGGGCGTGAATTGGATGAATAATGCTGTATGATTATCAATAATCATAAGGCGATAAAAAACAATATAATCCCTGATGAACAAATTATAGTAGATCGGCTAGAGAGAAATAGGATTTCTATTAAAATTTGTGATGCATCCCAAGTTTTGTTACGCCATAAGATGATTACCATTTGTTGAACCGAGCACAAAGATATTGGCCGATGCTTGAAATTAATGGGTCGTCGCGTGATTTGTTCATGACTGATACATGATGAATGTATACTTAAATATGCATACGTCATTACTCAAGTTATGGACACGGACGGACGACCAGTTTATTCGATCCTGATTCAGATAACTATGAATTGATGATCGACTGATTTTCCAAAGCAATTCAAATTCAATCATTTTGAGGCACATATGCATGTACACATTCAATTTCATTAAACAAATACCATCATCAAACATAACCTTAACGTACAGATAACATTGAATGCAGCAGTGCAGTATCAATCGAAGTTTGCTTATTACAGTAGTAGTCCACTTGCCAATCTCCTATTCATTCAGCATTCTGGGAACACGCAAAAAAATCTGCATGCAATAACAGATTTTCATTAAATTTTCATCCATTAATCATATTTAGTTGACATACTGATCACATTGCTATTAGGCTGAAAAGCAATGCTAAAAAAATGAGCATTGTTGTGTTTCATCTGGATATTTTTTCAAGTCCCTATATAAATACATTTTCCATTTGCTGCTATTGACCTACCCAAATTATTTTGTATATATATATATATATATGTTTTTTAGATCCTGTGTTTCTGTCATTCCAAATCAGACTGGGAAAGATTGACTTGTGTATCTTTTAATTTGATTCAGTATATAACTCTTTTGCTTTTTTATGTGAAGAAGATCAAACTTCCAGTTTTGAATCAATAATAAAAATAGGTAGCAGAGTGCCTCAAGCTTGACGATATTAATTAAAACAAAAATGGTCAGTCGGAATTGCTACTAAGCAAAATTTTGCATTTTCAGGCTTCTCTCTTAAAACTAAGTACATATCTTGTCAAAAAACATATCTTGTCAAATATGTTAATTTAAAGATTTTTATCATGGAAGATTTTGAGGCGTTTTCTTCCCAAGATGAGCTTAAACCACCTCAGCATGAGCGTTGGGCTCCTCTAGGAGCAGCCTCATCTCCTGACTCAGTCATATTTTCGGAACCTTCAGGCTTGAGTGGGAATGCTGGAAGAGTAGAAGTTTTGGAAAAAGAAAAGGAGGAACTCCAACAGTCTTTGTTTTCATTGACATCAAGATTTGCCCAAATACAGTTTCGTCTTCAGCAAATTATAGAAGCTGATTCGGAGGATAAACCAAAACTTCTTGAAGAACTTGACGCTCTTGCAAACCAGGGTTGTGTCGACAGCAGCATTGTGCTCAAAGTCAAAGAACCCATTGAGAAAAATGACGAAAAAACAGCACAGCAAAAACACGTAGAGCATCATGAAGAAATTATTCATGAGTTGAAAAAACAGCTTGATGACCTTGAAAATTATGCCTTCAAACGTGGCTCTGGAGATGTTCCTCAATCTTTAATGCTGCAAAAGCAACAGGTGGTATTAGAACAACTCATAAGCAAGCTCAATCTGAATGTGAGCACAACAGAACTTGCCCGGTCGTCGATTGATGATTTAAGAGATAGGGTTGATGATGCAGTTGCCGAAATAATCAATCCTGCGAAAATCAAAGAAAAGTTGGTAGATCATCTTCAAACACAAATTCAAGATCTTGAACGTTTTGTCCAGTTTTTGCAAGTTGAGGTTGAATCAGAGGGTTCATTGCCAAAATCATCTGGTTCTGTACCCGGTAATACTGATCAAACAAAACAAGAAAGAAAAACTCAGAATTTGGCTTTATTGAGACGTGCACTGAGCATTCTTCAAGTATTTGCTATTTCCCAACTTGGATGTGGAACGAAACAGATGCATGCTGAAACTATGCAGGAAGTCAAGAAACCTAGCACGGAGTATCTACTAAATGATCTAAAAAAAGCAGTCAGTGCTGTGAAGGGATGCTTAACGGCTTCCTATCAATCTGATAGTGATGATTGTGCTGTCAATTCTGTGAATAATCAGGAATTGTTTTTCGTTGATTTTGAGGATAATGAAAAGGCAGCTGTACTTGCTGTCGACAGTGAGTTGACTCAGATTGTTCGAAAGCAATTATGTCCAGCAATAATGAAATTATTAGCACATGGACTAGTTGTTGATGCTACAACGTCAACAAGTACTAGTCTGGTCACTCCTATATCCTGTCTTTTGCCAAGAAAATTAAACGGTTCATTGGCCACAAAAGCTCTCCATCCTTGGGAATTGTTTATTGAATATTATGAAGCAAAAAAGGGAGCAGATTTAGCAAGAGCACCATCACGGATGTTAACTCGGTCATTTGACCTTGAACCACTAGTATCAAGCGGTGGTGCACATAGGATAAGCATCAAGCATTCACTTCTTGAGGCAATTCACATGGTTCTCAATGAGCATAACCCATTGAAAAGAAGCTATGATATGATGTTAAAAGCACTTATCTGTCTCGGCCTAAACTCTGGACGCTTGGTTTTATGGATAAGGTTAGTTATGAAGACATCGTGGCTGATTGTGAATCACTATACAGACTATAGCTATGTGGCACAAACAGGATTCGAGGGGGCTTTAACAATATTGAGCAGACTTGACTCTTGTACGTTTAATTTACCTGTAGACTTGGCGATCAGACCTTTCAAAAATATAAGAGATGCTTTTTAGATCCAGAGTAGCTACTGCTCTAGTGGTGTCATTTTTTTATTTTATGTATTTCATCTTGGTGAAATGATATTACTGTAATCAAAATTGTGGAGATGTATTAAAAAATGTGGTAATATTGAGATATCTATGGTGGTTAATATAACATTTATTCTTTGCACAGTCAACAATAGTCCAAATCATGGTTGGAAATTATTCCTAGTCATTATCGCTTCTGTGCCATACCTCTAAATATTATGTCTATAATAGGGCTGTCCAAAATATTCAATTCATGATTCGGGAATTGTAAATTATTTCATTCTATTTCCTTAGTAATTTAAAGTCGGATTGAAAAAATGTGCATTTTTAGAAAGTATATGTAAATTTTGAAGTCATTAACAATTTTCTGAGAATTTTTTTTGTTTATTATAATAATTTTAATTCAAACATCCTATTCAATTCATCAAAATGATTCTACTTGATTTCGAATTCTATACATATTCGATTTTGGCCAGTCCTAGTCTCGCACTTGAATGAAATTGATATTATTCGCTGCTGTTAGAGGGAACATGCACATTAAATGATTTTTTCTATCTCTCCTCCATTTCATTGAACTTGGTAAGCGTTGAAAGCGTGAAATGTTGACCTGCCCTATAATATTGGTTAACTTTGATGTCAACAATTTGGTTTTTTTATTTTATCTGTATAAAAAGGAATTAATTCGTGGGATGTGCTTTATCAAGCGGGCTGTGCAATACCATTTGCTAGATGTTATTAGGCACTTGAACTTCTATATATTTTCTTGTTTGCACTTGTTTTATTTGTTTATTTGAAATCAACATGCCAAAATACACAATTTGGTTTTGAGGATCAAAAATCCTATCTTTATAAATTGACTTGCTGACAAGGTATATTCTTCTTTCAAATTCTGAACACCAGTTACAAACCAATGTTGGTGCTTGTGTGTTTTCATTGCATGCAAATAGTACCCTCCAACACTGTAGACAAACAATCCTGGCAGGAGAACATTAGCATGCAACAAATGAATAAAATTCTTTCTGGAAAACAACAATTTTAATAATAGCAGACATACGGGAATACACATTTTCAATAATACGGAAATAGGCAAGCATATTAGTTCTTTACAACATTCTATTGGTAAAAAAGTTCTTTCAAATTATGTGGCACGATAAACTTTTCTTTTTACAAAAGTCTGCTCAAAGAAATTTTAACAATGACTTCCTCAGAAGATACCAGAGTCCACTATAGGACTCTGACCGACTACAATCGTAACACAAAACCTCTGAACTGATTTTTGTTCAAGATGAAGTTAGTGGTGTATGTCTGAGGTGGGAGTTGCTTGAGCAATTACCATCCAATCACGGAAACATGATTTTCGAAGTGTACGGACACATTGTGGTGCTATGCCTGTATGTAACGTTCAAAGATTAATTTTAGGTCATTGAATTGACAATGTTTTTCCTAATGCTATGCCAGAGAAATGCAATGCAAAAGAGTAATAGGAAGTACTGAAGTATGAGTGCTTTTACTTAAGATCCTACCCACATTTATCTTCAAGTGAATTGTAGTAATTTCGATAAAACAATCATCCAAATAACTGAAAAGTTTTTGCTCTGTATATGTAGTATTTGTAAATATATGGACGTACATTTTGTAAATTGTCCAAACTCTAATTGTCGGTCATTTTGGGATAAATGTCAGCTGTTTTTCAATTTCAAATTAATGAATGACTAGTATTCATATCCTAATTCAATGGTTGTTCTTAACACCATGCGATCATTCATGCTATTGCCGATAGATATTTTTTGAAGAATTATCTAAAATGTCATTTCCAAGCAATGATGAATAAAAACATATAACTTTTTTCAGATATATTTTTGAATTCAATTTAGCTGCATTCGGAGAAGTAAAGTTCTAAATGAGTAAATTTTGAATTAAATTTTGAATTAAATGTTTTGAAGTAAAAATTTTGTTTTTCGCTCTCAATTTATTGCTTTGTATCATTGTTGAGTTCCATCTGATGTGTCTCGTATTTTGAATATGTCATTCAGATGACATTTTTATTTTTATGTTGTTCATTGTATTTGCACATTCAATGCATAATACTTGTCTGTTTCAAACTACTGAAAATATGATTTTGTTTGTTGATGTTGAACACAGAGTTTCACTCAACTTATTGATTGTACATCTTTCACTCGGCAAATACTGTATTGAGGTTCAGGGTATTTACTTTAGTCTGTAATCTTCCCGATAATGTCTGCCTTTGCTCTTTGAGTAGTCGGAATAGCGTGAAACAAATTAACTATTCAACAACTCTAATTAGCAAAGTATCAAACAAATTAAAATCATAAAATTTTGTTTGTGAGATTCTAGTTTGGTCATTTTCACTGATATTATTTTAGTAACAGATTAACCTATGTTTCATATCAGGTGAATGTAATGTCTAATTCAGTAAAATTTTATATAAACTAAGATTTTTTTACAAATGTTATCTCAGTATCAGGGATCATGCTCTTTTGAGAGATGATATCGAAGATTGTTTTTGGCACAATTTAAGTAAAACATTAAATCTTATGAAATTTTTTGTCTTTACCCATTTATCTCTTCCCTATATTTCTTCAATATGTATTTAGTGATGTAGTTGTATAACTAGCTCTACATTGTTGTTAAGAACGTTTTGGTCAATTGAATAATAAATATGCTACAAGTATAGACCGGTTATGTTTCCAAACCATGTGAACAAAAGCTGTTGTTGCAAGATTTAACAGTTTACCTAGTTGTAGCTGATTAATCGTCATTAATAAGCCCTAGTCGAAATGCCAATTTTTGCCAACCCGCCTGAGTTAATAGTCTTTGTTTAAGGTTTTAAATTTATTTGTAGTTAGGTTTATTTTTATTGAGCCTCAGACCCCAAAACTACTCTGAAACTTTTCCATGGCCTTGTCACAGATTCTATGCTATTTATCATGATATGGCAAGAAGTGCTATTTTTTAGCAATATTATAATTTCTTTAGTTGTTGCCCACAGCCATAGGCGAGACATGACAACAAGGTTCGGATGCACCCATTTAATGATTTGGGAGTTTTATACGAAAATTTTGTAGCAGTGAGCTGAAGTTTTAAACGTTACCGTACCTCCTGAAGCACAATCATATTCGTAAATGAATCTAATAAAAATTGTACCGACATTGAGGATTTGGACCAACCTTTTATCCATTACCTTACTATGCTTTAAAATGCTGCAGGGCGAGGTCAAAGACGCGGATTCCGATCAGATTTGCCGATTGATATAAACTAATGCAAGATTTCTTTTTTCCGGTCAGACGAGATTTTTCAACTTCACTGTTTTGATGATGAATGCAAAGTGAATTGTGATACAATAAAATAAATTGTTGTATTTACAGTTCACTTTGCCATAGCTCTTCTGTCCCGATTGGAATATTTTTCGCTCAAAAAGTATGATTTTTTTCGCGTGTGATCGTTGCATTCGGTTTATCAACAGGTAAATATCTAAACTTTCCCTCGGAAATATAGTGTTTATTGTATTTTGCTGTAAAATAGGCCAAAAATCGATTTTTGAAAAAAGGGAATTTTGGGGCCTATAATGGGCTAAATAAGCGCAATATCGTGAAAAATGACCGCGAAAGAAGTTGGGATTTCTCAAAATATAGACTCAAATATAAATCTCCAAACATTTTGCAAATGTCACTATAATCTCCTCCCCTGTCTGGAACAAGTTCATAAGCATATATTAAGAGATGGGTTTAGTCGTCAGATTTATAACATCCGAGGATAGGATATCATTTTTTGTCCTGCGGGAGAGGGAAGCCGAGAACACAGCTTAATCGTTCGGCGAACCACCGTGCCGACCGGCGGGCGTCCAGCAGACCTCTCGCATATAATACTCATTATTCCCAACGCTTTATTCCCGATTGAGCCAAATGAGCACCCCTCCTGATGTGCGCCGCAGACGAAAATTTTCCACTTGACACATACAAACCGATAACTGAATACAGCAATATAGGGTTCCTGGTCGGGTCAGTTGGTCTTGTGGTGCAAATGCCCTTTGTATTCGGTCTGCAGTCCACAGAGCAGATCGGCTCTGGCAATCTGTAGTGCACAACGCCTCGCCTGTCGAAAGAAAAGGGCCGTGGTTGGCGTACAATAGCACAGGATAGGCAGTATAGGTCACTGCACAACGCCTCGCCCGCCTGTCGAAAGAAAAGGGCCGTGGTTGCCGTACAATAGTACAGGATATACTGTATAGGTCACGCTGTAGCATTGTGGGTGAGGGACAACTCATATGTAGCTCATACCGGTAACTTAAACAGTGCAGTCAATTCAAAACCAATTATATTATTTAGAACGTGAACGAGTACCGGTGCCGTAGTCCGTACTGTCAGACTGTGAAAGTTGGGGTCTCGCGCAGTTCATTACCGGTACCGCTCCGTATTTCCGAGTAGCATAAAAAAATTACATGTTGGAAGTGACTTATCCAAACCCCTCAGACAGTGCCCCTCCAGCAGCAAGTTATCCTTTGTTTAGGATGAGAAAATTCTGAAAGTTTTAATTTTGATCACAGTCGGGAATATATTACCAGTACCGGTAATGAACTTCACTGCGCTCCAGCGAAAGGCATATTAATAACGTTAGTTTATTCATTTGTATTTTGTGAGTCATTGAAGTCTGGAGAATGTTGTTTGCCAGAAATATAAAAAAACTGCAAGACGACTTACAGTGAATCGGACAAAACCCATGCCTACTTGATATCATTCTAACCTCACCTGTCACAACCCGGTTCAATATCAGGGTCTTGTGAAGTTTATTACCATATATGGTATTACTGGTGTCATAAAAATTTGCCATGTTGCAAGCGACTTATCCTAACTCGGGAGACAATGCTAGATGCTTGCAGCATTGCCACCCCCTGGTTAGCATGCGAACATTCTGCCACATTTTATTTTGATGACATTCGGGAATATGCTGTATGGTACTAAACTTCAGTAGACCCCAATAACACACCTTGATTATCTTAAACCATTTGGGAAATCTGAAATATGACCATGAAATTTATCATATTTTAATACAATGGTGTGAACTCGTTCACACAATATTTCAAAAAATAAACTTGACTCAAGAAAACAGGATATTCAGTATTGGTGAATTATAAGCTAAAGGGTAAAACAAATTAGCAAAATTTGATAAACCATTCCTCAGATACACATGTCGTTGGTAAAAATTTTGTGGCAATGAAACAACAAAAGTGAAAAGTATACAAACAATACAAAACAATAAAAAATTGGGATGCATATAAAACAGCTAGAAATAAATTTGAAGAATATAAAGAATGAAAGTTTGAGAAGAGAATAATAAATTATAACTGTGCAAGTATTCTAAAAGTTACTACAGATATATATACCTATCAATTCCATGAGATCAAAAGAAAATATTTTGGACTTTGTGTATTCTGTATTCTGAAGCATTGGGTAAAAGTAAATTGGATGGCATTGACCTTTCGAAATTAACAGGCCCTGATGGAATTCCTGGAATAGTTATTGAAAATGCTATCACATCTTTTGCTCATCTATTGTTCCTTTTGTTTAAACATTCATTGAAATGAGGTAAAATACAGAGGGTTTGAAGAGGGCTAACATGGTAACAGGGTACCACTTCATAAAAATGACCCATCGCATTAGGGATCAGTAAGTTTGACATCCATCATATTGAAACTATTTGAATCCATCATTCCTCTTAAGGTCCTTACTGATCATATTGAAGAAACCAATATTTTGTGTAAAAATCAACATGGTTTTACTAAAGGAAAATTTACTTTAATAATCTTCTGGAAATCTGCAGTGAAGTTACAAATCTAGCTGGAAAATCAAAACAAATTGCCGTCATTTATACTGGTTTGTTCAAGGCCTTTGATGTTATTCCACACAGTTTACTCATACATTCCACTATGGAATCCGAGGTAATTTGGTGATATGGATTTCATACATTTTGTCTGATTGCAGATGAGTGTTATCTTCAATTGAGTGTTCAGATATTACGAATGACTATAGTGGAGTCCTATAGGTGCAATCCTTTCAAGTTTTTTGTTCAACTTATACATGTGAATGATTTTCCTTAAATTCTTTCACATGTAAGCACATACATGGATGATGCAAAGTTTGCGTTTGCAGTAGAAAACCAAAATGTCATTTCAAAGATTCAGTATAATATCAATTTCTTCTGCTCTTGGTGCACTACATGGGGACTGCAAGTCATCAACAACAGATTTTTTTATACTGGAAACTCTTCAAAAACAAAATTAATTTTAGAATAAACAATCAAGTTTTAAATCAGATTGAGTAAATTTAGGACTTAAGTGTAACAATCACAGGCTACCGGTACTTGAAATTCCCTTCCCAAGTTGATGATATCATAAACAAAACAAATATTGGAATTGGAAGAATTAGAAGAAGCTTCAAGCGCAGAAATCGTAAATTATGTCAGGACCATATAAAACTTACATTGGCCCAAGATGAAATACTGTGTTGCTGTTTGGCATCCAATAGACTTTGGTTCATGCTTATGTGCAAAAAGTCCAAAACCGATTCACAAAACTTTTGAAAAGTAGCTGTGTAATGTACCAGGATGTAAGTTTTGGAATTTCAAATAAATGTTAATAATTCGAATTGATTCTAAGCATTTCTAGAAAATTTGTTGTGATGGCAATAGATTCTTGTTTTGTCGCGTAATTATTGTTTCTGTCTTTGTGGGACTTTGAAAGTAAACATTTTTAAAATTATTTGGCTATTTCATCAATTTTTTATGATAACTCTTTGCCAATTTTATTGTGCCCAGGCCTAAAATCAGTACACAGCTATTTTATTCTTGTTCAGTGTTGGTCAAATCTGAACAATGAATGTGGTTTTTGATGACCAAATACACAAAACTTTATGAATTTAGACTGCAAATAAATTAATCCGTTAAAAGAAAATTTCAATTCCATATCCACTGACTAACAATTTAATGGAGAACATTTCAATCCCAATCTTTGAATTGAGGCCAAAACCTTCAATTTGTTCAAATCTAGATATGATAATTTTATGTACAATACCCAATTTTTGACATGGGTTTATCAAGATAATCTGTTACAGACACCTAAGTCTAAGGATTATAACTTATTCCAAATTCAGTTTCAGTGACAAATATCCATATTTAATTTTTAGCAGCTTCATGACAATGTTTTTTCTTGAGTCACTATTTGAAAGAAATCCTAGAAATATCAAGATAGTCACACCAGTCACTCTTTGTTGTCAAATAGAAATTACCACTGCCTAAGGTTGTACTTGAGCGGTTTCTGGAAATATATTATGTATATAAATAGACTATTGCAAACCGGCAAAATACCAGCTACTGTGCTATTCAGACACCCAAAGTGGTTTCATCAGAAGAAAATTTAGCAAATAGGTAGTATTTCATGATATATCTGTGGGTATAAGATTTGAAGTGCCTGGTGGTGACAAAACGATTCACATTACGAAATAACAGTGCAAAATACGAAAATTACAAAATAGCAATTTTTAAGCTATGTTTTTCATCCAAAGAAAATGAAGTCGATATTTCATGCACCCGAAGAAAACCAAGACTCTGCCACCCTGGAGTAACATTTCAACATGTCAGATAAACGATACATTAAACCATGACTTGCTCGTTATGTAGAATCATGGCATTCATTGCCTTTATGCTGCAAAATAACTTAATTCAAGAATAGTAAAAAGAAACGAAGCTATATTAATATAGGAATTTTAGAATATCTGACTATTCGGACAAGGAAATCCTGGCAGTGATAGTAGCGGTTTGTATTAATTAAGATTATAACTAGTCAGTTCCATCTTATAACCTAACGTAGCTTAGGTCCTAACTGCCTAGCCATTCGGTCCAAAACATGAAGATGAATTATATGATATATACACAGAAATAAATTGGGAAGGGAGGACAGTTTGCCAGACACAACAATAACAGGCTAGCAGTGCCTGCCCCCATTTTTCAGTTTAGCTTGAAAAAATTTGTAACCACAAAATAAGTGTTCACATCTAATATGCTATATGAATTTTCTATAATTTTTTTTTATACCTCATTTATTTTTACAGGTTTAGTAAAACTTGTGATAGCATGTCATGAGTAATCCTAATCCTGACATTGTTTTGGATGAGGCTGATACCAAGTAAGATATCTATACTGTCATTTATATTTGATCCTTTCTCTACTATATTACACTTACTACTACTACATTTATTCTTCATTATATTTAGTCGTTCCAGTCAGCAGCCGATTTCTAATCCAACTACCAAAAAGAAAAGTGGGTTTCAAATTACAAGTGTGACTGACAGTGGTCATGGTCGCCCAGCATCTATTGTACGAGATGGCGAGGAAAGTGCGGACGACTTAGATGAGTCGCATGCATCGTATTCTGACATTTCATATTCTCGAGCAACAGATGTTGATCATGATCAAGAAAGCACTGCTTCGGAAGATACTTTAAATATAAGTGCACATGAGGGTGCAGGTGCACATTCTGATAGTGGTCATGTGAATCACTATGCTGCGATACACCATCCACATTCGCAACAGCCTATCGCAGGACAATTGAATCTGCACGATAATGCTAATGCTTCTGGCAAGCCGAGTGTGCATAAAGACATTGGCCATGATACTAAAAAAGTGCATTATATAACACCAAATGTTCCTTCAAATGTTTCCAAGGACTCAATGCTGCATAAACAGCAGAGTGAACATTTGGAATCTCCACAGGAGCTTCCACATGATAATGCGACAAGTGCTTTTCAAAAAGTTAAAAAAGCAGTCGATTCAGATAAAGTGGTGAGTTGATTTTAGAATACTTTGTAGTATTTAAGACATAGGTTTTACAAAAACAGGTTTTATGGACCCATTATGTGTTTTTTTCCTCAAACATCATAGAAATTAAAAATCTCTTCGTCACTTGACTGTTTGCCAGATTGTATTAATTTAAACTTTTTCAAGTCCTGCGTATATAAATATGTTTTTGTAATTTCTAACAGGTTAATTTAGCTATTAGCCTTCAGTGGCTTCCAAGATATCTACATGATAATAGAACTTTGTGTGTATATATATGAATCACTTTAATGGGACATTCATTCCATTGGATTTGGATCTTTAATCCAAATCGGTCTTAATTCTTAAAAGTCGATACTGCTAATATTTTGCCTCTCTTAAGATTGATTTCTTTTCCTAACATTTGTTAATGAACATTGCAGTGTAACCTATAATTTGTGATTTATACAGAACGAATCGTCTCTACAGAAACCTGCTTCAATTACAAAAGTTCCACCTCAAGATGGTATAAACACATTAGAGCAACATACCAAGCATACAGCCACTGTATCTTCTTCAAATGTTCCAGCATCCTCACAGTCTGTGCAGAAGGTTTCTGCTGATTCATCTGAGGTCGCCTCAGCAGATCGATCTTCGGCACAGATTGCAACCCCAGTAACCTCGTCCACTACCATAACCAAACCAGTATCTGTTCCATCTACTGTGACTGGTGTGAAAGCGCCTGGCACAAGAGTATACAAAGTTGTTAAAAGAGAAACTGCTCATCCTACAAAACGTATACGAGGCAGATGGAATTGGTATGATTTTTCGGACACACAAGCTCCAATGACAGGGGTTGCTCAATCAGTTGGTGAACCTAGAATTACGTGTGATGCCGCATCGATTCATACATTTTCATACACAAATACACTTATGTCTCCCAGTGTTGTTCCATATACTCTACAACCGTCTGACAGTGCATCATCCCTGTTGAAAGCACAGTTGTATTCTGCTGGTTTTCCGTCCAATAACTCATCTTCAGCTATAGGTTGGGAAAAATCCGATGGAAGGTTAGTCTTTTGAGAAATTACTTAATAATCTCAAATAATATTATCTTTTGAAATATTACCATTGGTTCTACAATATTGGTGCTTCTATCAACACGGTCCTGATCATTTGGGTATGTTGCAAATTTATGGGGTCCTCATTATTGTTTTTATTCAAAATCAACCGGTATACATATTTTGGAAACAAACTTAGTTTTGATTACGCTGATTTCAAATTTTTCTTAAAAAGACTTTGTGTTGCTATGATATGAATATGTGATTTTAAAGTATTCAATTGATTTAATTTGATTCAATCCTGAAATGAAATAGCATGCTAGCATCAACAACAAACGGTCAAAATATGCATTTGCGATACAATCCTACCCCTCAAATTTGCCCTGGATGTTTGCTAATCTCCATGGTTTAAGCATAGTTTCTAATACCCCTTTTGGAAAAAATTAATGAACATGAAACAACCACATTTTGTGTCATGTTGTTGACGAAAATGATTGGGTAGAACATATAGTTGGTCTTTCCACGTTTTCATCACATTATCTATTGACTCATTCTGTTATGTCAGAGATGGGCCATTGATGGCACTTGCACCAGAGTTGAGAACTGCGATGATGAAAAAATATGTAAAAACATCTGGTGATCCTTCGACCGGTGATATGAGGTAAATATTGTAAATGGTAAAAGAAGACGCATTGATTTCAAGTCAAATTTGTGAAGAGAATTTTTTATTCGAATGAATTTCATTGAATTTGTAACGTTAATAAGTCACTGGGTTCCTATTTACGACACACAAAATACTATAAATCTCTGCTTAAATGGGTAAATTAGAATTTGTAATACTCCAAAGAGTATTATTTGTTTCTTTAGCTTTATTCGGATAACCTCTTTCTGAAATTAAGATTTCTTTTCTGCGTCTACTAGTTTCGTATCTGGTTTGGGAGTGTTTATTGGCTATTGGATTATACTGGTAATCTGCGCTATGCAAATTTACATGAGTTGGGAAATTCTGAAATCATCATTGTATCATCTCTAATCTAAAAATATCTGCTGGTGTCATTTCGGTCAGTATGGATCCAGGTTTGTTCCAGATCACAACATCACATATAGAAACATGATTCAGTTATTTATATAAATAATTTCTCTGACCCTATTTATATGGTTTATATTTTTTATAGTCCAATAGTTGATTCAGAATGGTGTTTCTGTGTGCAGTCCATATGTGGCATATACTCGACAAAATATATTTCAGATAGTGTTATTTTCTATTTTTTAATGTTGACAGCCTGTGGGTACATACATGGTGTGATATATTTACTTTTGTAATGAAATTCATGACGTACCTATGCTTGGAATGCACTGTTTACATCCAACATATTTCAAGCAAATATTGAGATTGTTCCAGTTTTACAGCTTATATTATGAAAATTATTTGATAACCTGACATGACTCAACTTGGTTACATTGACAGACACCCTGTCTTGTTCAAAATAGTTCGGCTTATCGTTGTCATTATTTGTTGTTTAAATTTTTTTGCAGTTGGAATCTTTTTTTCCAGTTTGCTGTCATTATGATGTCAATGTCATTATTTCGTATGGATAAAAGAGCCTTTAAATCACGCTGCTCTTTTATAGCAGTATTGATGATTCCGTAGGAACTTTTTTTCTGCAGTTTGTAACTCAAAAAGAGACTTTTTTCTCCTCTAGAAAGAAATGCTTCATTCAATATTGCTCATTTCCTAAACTTTCTTCTGATTGGACGTATTTTCTTTTGGTATCCCGGTCACAGAGTAGCTGGCATTATGCCAGGCTGGCTCGTGCTCAAGCGAGTTGGTGGTTCAGGTTAATGCCTAACAACTGTGAGTGGTGGCAACTGTCGCAGTTACATCCATTATATTCTCTGCTGAAGAATAATTAAATGCTCGACGGATATTATGAATGAAATTGGCCAGTAGCATCAAACTCTGAAACAGATTCTCTATCTACCTATCCAATTCTGTGGACTGTGCATTTTGCAATCAGCATACGTACCGGTATTTTACTACTCAAATATCGCTGATTCAGTTTTGTATTCTTTTTTAGTGTGTCTGCAAGAACGTTAAAAATTGACAACAAAATTGAAGCTGCAATGGTATGATTTTATTCTATATTTAGTTGTTTAGTGTTGATTTTTTTGCTGAAAATATTTATTGCTTTATTTAGGTAGCGAGTTCTGTAATGATGTTTTTTTCATTTCAGCTACTTACAGGTATGTACTAATATATTTCTGAGAAGTGGATGGGTTTTAACACATCTTTTTTGCAGGATATGTTGTTGATTGTTACTGGTGATAACAAAATTTCTAGTATTATTCATAATTTATATTTATATGTACAGATACTAGAAGCAATTTCATGGATTCGGAAGTCTCCATCCCACCATCTTATCTTATCAGGATTTTTGAAAAAAATATCAGTTTTGTAATGCCATTTGCCAGGATCTTATTTTTATGTTTATTACAGAATAGTATTCAATTTTCATTTCGTCACATACAGATCTTTACTTGCATTCGAGCACAGTATTTACAACTTAATTTGATTGTCAATAAATGATTGTTTCAGATCATATTCCCTCCACTTATTATACTATCCATATGTTAACTAGGAGGATTTTTAGGATTTGGTGAAGAAGCATCTCATGTCAGCGGTTCGTGATGAGGTTGATGAACTGAAAGAAAAAATCAAAGATCTCACTGAAGAAACTAATCGTTTGAAAAATGAGAATAAAGAGTTGCGAGCAGCTTTACCAGCAGATGTATTATCGCAAGTACAGGCTTCTATTATATCATCAAAGGTGATCTTTTTAATCTTGATTGAATATGTTCTGTCATTGTTTGAAAGAGCTGCTACAAGATGTAGTACCAGCACTTGTGCTCTAAGCAGTCATGGCTTTATGCCCTGGGCGAGGGTAAAAAAATTTTGTTTTCTTATACTGTCCTCTTACGACACGCAGAAAATATTTAGGAGATTTGAGAAACAACTATTTTTTCTTTGGGTGTTCATGATATTTTATTGGGATGGACTAAAAGCTTCAAAACCATAAACATATTTCATAGCAGTATTGATGATTTCAAATCTTTTCATACAGTTTGGTTGCTACAAGATAATGATTTTTTTTTTAGATTTTCTTCAGTTAGAACCAATTTTCTTTGGGTGTAGCAGACTATCTAGCATTCTGCCAGTCTAGATTTGGTGTATCTTTATTCGTCGTGCTTTTAAATTGCTAGGTCTATCGTTGGGTTTTGTGTAGAAAACGATCTTTTTTCTATGATAAGCTGTAACAAGATTACCGTACTTTGATTTTTTTTAATGTTTTATTTGTTATGGAAATAAAGTAGGTGGGTTTTTGGGGAAATCGTTATGCTTTGTCAGACCAATTCATGTACATATTGAGAAAAAGTTTCCATCTTGAAGCACTATGTATATAACTTTTATCACTGATGATTGTTTCAGGACTCTTTAAAGGAAAGCATACAAACTTCTGAATCCTCTAATACGGTAATATTTCATTTTGTATTATCTTTATTACTATTTGTCGTTACTAGCCCGTAGTCGTGTGGACTCCAGCTATAAAAAAAAGTTGAAATGAAAATTACCATTTTTTTAATCAATCTTAAATACTTGATAAAATACTCGTAATAAATTTATCTTTTTTTGTGTCAGACTGCTGATGGGCAAAGTATTCAATCAAGTTCTTCAACATCTTTCGAACATTCCTCACAGAAAAGTATATTGTCTGATTGTAAATCTTTTTGTTATATTATGGTAGAACGAATTGACCGAAAGTAAGCAACACTGTTTGAATAAATGACTATAATAAAATGGATTGATTAGCAGAAAAGTC
Organism: Styela plicata; assembly: GCA_963675895.2. Lineage (NCBI taxonomy): Eukaryota > Metazoa > Chordata > Ascidiacea > Stolidobranchia > Styelidae > Styela > Styela plicata. The sequence goes on from OZ023145.1 coordinate 13,059,066, forward strand.
AGAATGTACGCATTTTTTTTTTATTGTAATTTGCTCTAAGTAAGGCTGGAAGCCGCACCTGGAGGAAACCAACTAACATCCACTGCAGGTGTAAAAAAATACTTGTACAAAATGAAGTACTAGCAACTCCACTCTATGTGGAAAACATGGCAGAGAAGACTGAGTCACTTTAAAAAGGTGCATTGCATGGTATCTGCCTTGGGCGATGGAAAATCTGTCTACAACTTCTTAACCGAACTTCCTATTAGTCGCCTCATTCATCACAGAGAAAATATGTTCGGCCAATTCTGGAGTTCGCAAGTACGGGGCGGAAGGTTTATTCATTTCGCGAATAATCTGCTCAGTATAATGCAGCCCAAAATTCATTGATTCACTAGTCTCTCCCTTTCATTAACTGAAAAAGTACTTTAATCAGGGTTGCTGCTTTCAGATACGTCTATTTTTTAAATTGAATATTTGCTAATTTAACTCCATATACCGGTAAAAAAGATTTGAAGAAAACTTTAATTATGGACGTATCATCACACAGCGTAGATATACCACATGCTGTACTTTAACAATTATGGTTCTGTACTGTGTAAGATGTTTTCAGTGCAGTTGCTTGCGCTACATCTTGTAATACCATTCCGCAATTCGAGTGATCGTTTGTTGGCCTATTTTAGGCACTGCTTTCAGACTCGCTTGGAGTGAATTTCTATAAAAAAAATGTATATGGAGAATATTTTTGAAATATATGGAAAAATTTTGATTATAACCTTTTATAGATTTGAATCATTTAAATCTAACATATATCGAAATTTGTTCGTGATCATGTCATTTAGCATTCTATGGTTTTGTCACTGTTGTTTTTAGGTATCTCAGGTTTGCCTCAAGATGTTATCAACCCTTCATATGCAGTGAGTAATTTATTTTTATTTTTTTCTGAAATTATCTACTTTCGTCTCATTATTTAGTCTATCACTTGGAATCGAATAGTCAAAATATTCTGCATTCATCCATTATTTCGCTGGGTGACAATTTTGATTTTCTTCGGGTGCCTGAAAATGGTCTTGTATTTATCTTCGGAAGGAAAAAAAGCTTCACAACTATCAACGCTGCTCTTTTGAACCTTTCTGTACAGTTTGATTGCTACCACACACTCAAAAAGCCACAATTTCATCTTATAGCATGGAAATTGTAACTGAAACATGAACCATTTGCTAAATTTTCTCGATGTATTCAGTGAGCAAGCTAAATCTGAATTAGGTATATGATAATGCATTGCTAGCAATATTTAAATAATCGGTATTGTACTTTTACGTTAGACTATAATCTTCCAATTTCCCCAACAGGGTTTTCCACGACCATCTGATGGTAAAGTAAAAATGCCGGCAGCAGCACTCAATTCTGCCCATCATTCTCGCCAGGTCAGTTTCAAATTTTTTATCTTCACTCATTTTTTTTTTATTTTATTTTTTTATAGATACTTTTTAGAGTGAATCACCCCGTCCAAGGCCCTGTAACAGCGGCCACTTATAGACGGACTGGGTTACAATTACTGGATTTTTATTACGCCCGGTTGTTAAATAGTGTATTTGTGCGATATCTTAATATTTTATGCTTTATGGTTCTATCACAGAGTTAAGAGTAAATGTAAGAAGTGGTAGATGTTTTTTTCATTGCTCATAGCAGATATCACCCACGACGCTTTATTACAGGGGTTCAGTTCTGTTTGGGGTGTGCAGATGCTTGTTCTAGTATATATAATTCATGATATCTCTTTGCTATATGTGGCCGTCAATTCGTTCCTTTCAAGCTCTGCTTTCGACCTTGCTTAGACTGAATTTGAAAAAGTTCGCATACTTAACAAATATAGTTTGCCTCTATATATTTGGTCTGTTAGCAAAAGTTTTGGATATTGTTACTCAAAATAAAGGTTCTTTAACCTCAGTGTAGATTTCGCTCATTTGTGGGATAATTATGTGTTGATTGCTGGACGAACGCCCTGATGGTACATCTCTTATGGTTAGGCTGTATGTTTCGCTCCTACAGAAAGGTATAAACTCATGTGTGTTTATTATTTCATTAGGACGCAACTAAAGTTTCAATTGCAAAGAGTTCCGGTATAGTCGGCCACCTGCCTAATATTGGCCAACCTCATGTACAACCTTCGAATATGGTACCACAACCAAATGTGATTCCAGTTCAACAACCGAATATGATTCCAGTTCAGCTATCGAATACGATTCCAGTTCAACCGAATGTAATTTCTAAAGCTATGCAACAACCTGGAGCATCATTACATCAGCAGCCTGTTCTCTCGCCGAGTTCACAGCAGAACATTTCGGTTGACCACAAATTGGAGCCAAATGCCCAAATGTCACACGAAAACCTAAATAACCCTGCCAAAAACAGGCATGACACAAATTTTGAGAAGAAAAATCCATCTTAACGATGGTATGCCTCGTACAGTAGCAAAGCATTATACCCATGGGACGAGCCTCAAAAAGTACTGTGATCTGTTAACTTGAGAGTATTAGACCAAATTTCAAGATTTGCCATCCTTTGAGCCACCAGTAGTATTTCTTATACCTGAGATGATTTCGAGCACTGCAGAAGAATTTTAGTGCAGATAATAAATCAATAACCTCTGCGAAAAATGGCCAGAATGAAAGTAGTCTCTATGGAAAACTTAATGAAAGGGATAATTATTTTTATTGAGCATTAACCACCAGGGCTGTGGAGGGAGTTTTTATAAAGACCTGTTGGAGTTGGTGAGTCTGTAAATTGTTCAAACTCTAAACAGACTATACATACAGTCGTTTCATTCATCATATGTACCATCCTTTGTCCATTGATGTTCAGAAATAAGTATTGAAGATTTTATTTAAAATCAACAAATATATAAAATCATTGAATTAGGGGGAGATCCTTATCCTATCAATTGTATTTTATCAATTATTCTTGAGTCCTGTTTGGAAATAACTTTTCCTGCTTGGTTATTGTTAATAAGTTAATTCTGTAGTGAAATCTTAAATATGCCACTGCGATTTCTATGTTGTGAAATTTGACATAAATTATGGTGTTGCTGCATGGACAAAAATTTCATTTCTTTGCATATCTGATTTTTGAAGCAAATTCTAAAACTACCCTTATCTTATGTCATTTACACTCACCTTGAAGCTTAGTTACTGTAGATTTATTATATGTGTAATTCCTTCCATGATTTTGTATAATGTTGCTAATATTAATTATATATTATAATTTGTCATACACAGATCAAAATTATAAATGCAATCATAAAATAGAATAATTAATTTTTACAAACAATCAGTTCCATATCCCTGTTGGAAATTTTATTCTGCTGAGCTTTCGTCGCAGATGGACTGCGTCTCATCGACTGAAGAAAAGGGTCCGATTATAATGCGCATGATGTAATCTTTGTGTTTGTAAGTTTTTTCTTGTTTGTATGCACAATTTATAAAAAGTATATATACAGAGAAGACAATTTATGAGAAGTAAACGATTCAACTATACAAAAAAGTAGGCCCGGACAATTTATAAATATTCAACTATACAAAAAAGTAGCTCCTGGACAATTTATAATTATTAAACGATTCAACTGTATAAGAAGTAGGAATCCTCTGCATTTTATAAATAGTAAATCATTCAACTATAAAAAAAGTGGGGGTCTGGGTATTTTATAAATAGAATACGATTCAACTACACAAAAAAGTAGGCCTGGACAATTTATAAATAATAAACGATTCAACTATACAAAAAGTAGGCCCTGGACAATTTATAAAATGTAAATGATTCAACTATACAAAAAGTAAGCCCTCTACAATTTATAGAAGATAAAGTTTTACTATTTATACAAAGAAGTAGGCTCTGGAGAATTTATAAATAATAAACGATTCAAATATACAAAAAAGTAGGCTCTGGACAATTTGTAAAATGTGAACGATTCAACTCTACAACAAAGTAGGCCCCAGAAAATTTATTAAAGATGAATGATTGTACTGTTTAAAAAGTAGCCTCTGGACAATTTATAAAACGTAAACACTTCAACTATACAAAATAGTATTTTTTTTCTTTTAATATTTTTTTGGCGTACTTCAAACAAATTTGATATAATGTCACGACAAATGCTTTTTTTGTTGGGAGTGCAATGATAAAACAAAGAAAAAATTTCCACAATAATTTATGACCGACATCGATCATGATTTTGCTCTTACACGAGCGAATTTATTTTGAGTGCAGTAACTATATTATGGAAATCAGACCTTTCAAAGAGTATTGATGAACCAAACAAAATATCAATGTGGTTTGTTGCGAGTGAATCATGATGTCCTTTACTATCAATCTTTCTCAAATCCTTTTAGATATTTGTGTTTTTGTTGGTTGGTGCCGTTACAATTATATTTTTTAGTTAAATTCAATTAATTATTATTTTCTAAAATATATTATTATATATGTGTTTGTATGAAGAGGTTCTACCGATTCTATTTTTCTGGATATGATTATACCAAAAAATGAAAGTGGCTGAATCTCGTTTTCTTTGGGAGTCTGAAACGTTCGTACCATACCATTTTCCTCAGCTGACCAAAAAGCTTCAAAACCATCAATACTGCTATTTCATAGCAGTATTGATGATTTTGAACCTTTTTCTATTGTTCGGTTGCTATCAGACACTCTAATGAAGGCATTTTATCTTTGAGCAAAAGATAGGTCATGAAATTATGCACATTTGCTAAAGTATTTTTCGACGAAACCAAATTTTCTTCAGGTATACGAGTAACAACAGAGTAGCTTACATTTTACCAATTCATCATTTGTACTGTTTAAAAATTGAGATTGCTTAATTGTTTCTCGATTAATAATTAATTGTGGGATTGATTTTTCTGTACTTTTTGAAGTTCACCTTTCTTCAGTACATGTCAGAATTTCGAATTCCATATGTTGAATTGCTTGATCAAAATATATATTTGAAAATTGAGATAGTAAAATATCGAAACCATGACTTCATATTGATCAAAATGATAATTGTCGAGCATGGTGCCCCGGTGAATCGTGCCACGGAAGCAATGTGCCTCAAAAAAAGATGCTTGGAGATTCTGACAGGGACCTTGCATGCCACGACTATGTCCTGAACATCGTAATGTTTTGAAAACTGAAATCACTTAGATGGAATGTAGAATTGGGTGGCGAAGCACGATCTCGTGTGCAAATTCCAGATTCGGGGATGATGTTTTGTCTGACCATTTGCTACAAATATCAAATCGGATGTAAAAGGAATATTTTCAAAAATGCATGCTATTTCCAGCCAATGATTTCACCTAACAATTCGCTTGGTTGCATTAACATATTTTTGTGCCTGCACGAAACATTCTAGTATTCTTATTTTGTACATTTTGTTTGACATTGTTGTTTCGTCGAGATTGCGAGAGCACCGAGACTAATGCGTAGTAATTGCAAGGTGGTATTCCTATAGTGTTATCATCTCAAGTGCACCTGCCTATAATGCGTTTTTTTCTCCTTGTTTACAAATATAGCAGAGAGTAACTTATATAAAACAGTTTGTCTTTTTACTGCGAAAGCGATGGAGGAATAAATTTTTATTCAGTCCCACATAAAGCAGTGACCAATGAGTGGTGCACTTGTATAGTGTGGTGTTTAAAAAGTTCCGATGCGATGCGTCCTGATCTGAATTGTCAGACAATAAATCATGATGCTGCGTAAGACATATGCTGACCACTGGCGGCGGACCCCTAAATCAGCAAAAATTGTTACAAGGCAGCGAAAAATCTTTTCGCGCGGATTTGGTTAACACTGGTACTTTTATCGTTAGCTGAGTATACTCTCGCCAGTTTCATGGAGGGATTGACAAAGTGAAAATAGTTTATACAAGCATGTTTTTCTCCTTTTTATTTACAACAAATTACAGTTCTTAATATTTTTATGCAGGTGCCTAACTGTTAGTCAAAATTTGATTTTATCGTTCTATATAAAATTTAAAATATTCAATTCAAAACAGGCGTTGGTGCTTTCCAACTCTGTTCAACGTACCTTCTGAGTTATAACTCACTATATGCGGACCTGAAATTATTTATTTTTTTTTTATTTATTATTTATCTTTAGTAATGTCCCAAGGGAATCTTATTTTTTTTTTTTGAATGAGGCTGCTATGGTGGGTTTGTCGTTTCTGAATGCGAGCAATAGATGGCTTGCTCCGATGAGGACCGCTAGGTGTCCTTATTGATTGGCTGACAATAGTTCCTTAATATTGCCTGGTCAACCCGGCCCAACTCGGTGGCTCAGTCGGTTAAGCGCGATCGTATTGTACGTATGGCTGATGGTTCGATCGTTTCGCCATCGAGCGTTGCGTGCCTTCAGCAAGGCACTTCGCGTGTAACATAGAACAGATACACACTCACTACAAAGGTTCTGCCTAACGGTTGTTGGGTATAAGCCCACCCCGATAAGTTCACGGACAGGTCATAATAAAATAAAAACCAAAAGAAAAAAATTTCCTGGTCAACCAGGGAATAAAACAAAATTATTGACTATGAATATTTACCCAATCAGAGTTCTTTTGCCGATCATGCGCCACAGATGGATTGCGTCTTATCAACAAAACCATTTGTGACCCATTCTTAAACAAAAGACGCATGACGAAATTGTGCGGATTGGGAAAGCACATAAATATATACCTTCATATAAACTTAATAGCATGTTAGATCTATGACCCATGCTTGTCAATCTCGTGTTTTGTTTTAAAATTTCGAGGCTCATGGCAGATAGATCATAAGGAGTTCGTATAGCTTGCATGAGTGCTATTTTGACTGAAAAATCCCAAGATTCTATGCCATTAGGAATTAAGATCGAAGATATTTGTCAGGGTATTTTTATTGCCGTTTCACGCACCGACATAACTTCAGCAAATTTTATCATCTTTAAAATTTAAATTAATTATTTCCGCTACAGTCATTCTTCTGGATGTAAAGAATTTTTGGTTTCAAAATTTTAGGATATGTTCCGGAATATTTCTTAAATTAAATTGTCAAACAATATGATTATGACGAAGTGAATGTTACATTGGCGATTAAAATGACCAGTTATCGCAGTTGCTTTAATAAGAGAATTCAGAATACTCAACCCAATCAGATTTTTTTCGTTTCGTTAAGCATGGATTGGTCCTCGTGTCGAAACATCAGTGACCAGTGCATGGTCTAATATGTCTTAAATTAAACTATTGAAAATATTCCAACATGATAAATTAATTGCTAAATCATATTTTGGGAGTACCTAAAATACCTCGATACACAATATCTATGGTGTTCGCTATACTTACGTTCATCGCAAATATTTATTTTCAACTTCAATACCTAATCTAATAAGGCTCTCACAAATTAAGAGGAGGACATTTTCAACGACCCCTCCCCCTGCCGCTGGCGGGCATCCATCTAATTGAATAGAATATTTCATCAAAACTTTGATATTGCACGATTTCTAAATCAATTTGATCCTTCCTTAGTCGACATTTTGGTCCAGTATTATATCACAAGGAGAGATGACATTGTTTTGGCTGGCTGTCTATATGGCGTGACAGCCAATCTCTTCGTATACTTGAGGGATTATCTTCAGTACACACGCCAGCACGTTTGCGCTTGATCCGATCTCGACTTCGTATTTGCTCACATTAATAGAATCGTGACCATCGTCAAATCTGGCATCATAAGTATTCTCTTATCTACGCCCATATGTTATCGTATGTTAGCATAGCGACAAGCATGTTGGATAATAAACTTTCTGATGTCTTACATGCTTCATATGAGGGCGAAGTGTGTAGAGGGTCTCATCCCAATCAGAAATATTTCGAATAAACAGGCTTTGTTAAGCATGGGACAGTGATGGATTGCGCCGCACAGGCGCGATTAATTTATGACTCGTGCTTGACCAAATAGAACACCTGATTGAGATGTCCCATCCACGATACATCTTAGTCCCACACATCTAACATGTTTTCTGAAAGGTCAGTCCGTTGGACAACATTCAAAAATCAATGAATACATCGTGCTATAATATAGGCGAAAAGCGAGTGTAAACACGGAATACATTCTACTTATTTCCTGTTGAGAAGGACACTCGAAATGATCCCTTGACAGTTTTAAGCCGTCTAAAATACTATTGGCGAAACTCCAAATTTCAATATAACTTCGCGAGCGGCTCGCCTGGGCTACGGGGTCACCAACTTATGCCTGAACCTTCTCAAGAGTCAATGGACTCGACGGGAAATTTTGTACGCGTTTATTTAATGAACATTTATAAATCTATTATTTTAAATAAATCTTACTTAATAGAACATCTAAGTGGTTATAAATCATGTCCTCATGTGACGGCAAAGTGGATTCTAAATTCATAATGAAATGCTCCCACTCAAATTTTTGTCAAAGCATCTTTTGTTAAGTATGGATCACAGATGGATAGCGTCGATGAGTCGCGTTCCATCTGTGGCGCATATTTGCCAATATAATATTTCTGATTACGAATTCGACACGAAGTATTTAATATGAAGAACCATACTAATTGCTTTCTGTAAACTATAAATCACTTACAAGTGTCAACGAGGTTTATTTCCGTATTTTTCTAACAGGGGTTACGTTAGATAGTTAGGTAAATTAAATTTGAACCTGTTGCTAAATGGTGTTGGCCAAATCAATGGAAATTGCGCCTTCCTATAATGGTCCAATCTGTTAAATGTTTTCTCACGTGTTATGCTGCTGGGCCACCGATTAGGAATCTGAAATGGCTTTACTGAGAATTTTTACATGCCCATATTTAGTTTAACAAGCATTTTCAATTCGTACAGCTAATATCATCTGCTAATAGTCGGGGTTTTGATTCCAGTGCGGAATCTTCTTCCGCGTGATGGAAATATTTTGTAACAAATATTAACAAGAAAAACCGCACCGAATTCTCAGAATTTTTATGCGTCGGTCGCAAATATCTTTGGCCGTCGTTGAATTCTTCCCAAAAAGAATTCCCTCTCTGTACAGTGTACTATTTACAAATATATAATCTTCTTTTCCTTTCATACATGACCAATCGTAGCGCAAATAAGTATGACCGGATAAAAAGTATGATATAATATACAAAACTGTTTCAGGGAAATATGCGAATTTCAAAACAAACAAACAGGATTAATTTTAGTAGTCGACTCCTTTCCGGGCTCTTTTCCAGATTTTTCCCTACGCCCAAATAATGAGCCACTGATAGACCGGACCGCCACTGCGCGATCCATCTGTAACAAATACATCACAAAACTTGTTTTGGGAAATATGGTTTGCGGAAGTATTGTCTGGGAATAACAAAAGAGAAATTACAAAATGATAATTTACATAATAATGATAAATGAAGACACGAAACTTTCGAGAATTCGTGATAACTGCTCATTGGCACAATGCTCGAATAGTTTGTGAGAGTTGAACAGGTGCACATTCTGACAAATTTCTCCTGGGGTTACACAATGCGGTTTTTCGCGTATCGAATTTCTAGACAAAATAAAATGAATTGGACTTTAGACTAATAAAGTACAGCCACTGTGTCATGATTTAGTCATTATTAATATCAGGTATGTATTCACAGTAAAATCACGTTTTATACATTAATATGACGCAGCATTTTAGATAAAACGGTGGATCAAAATTGAAAGTTGTACATCTCATATCACGTCATATGTTTTTGCCAAGCGAGGGCCGTGATGAATCGTGTCCCGATGGTGCAATCCATCAATAGCGCATACTTGGATATTACCTGTAACTAACCTAAACAATACAGTTTGCTCATGCCACACTGAAGCTGTTGTTCTTAATGATATGATGTAATAAATTGTATCAACTTACAGGTTCTTATAAAAGAATTCGTGTTTTATTAACGACGTAACTGCTACTGTGTCGCCCCCTGTGGTTGATTTATAATGAATTAGGATTGCCGATGTAGCCAGACAAATCGGATTTTGTTTGGAAATTGACTGTTCATGCTACGCATACGTGACTTCCCATCAATCTGGAAGTTTGTATTAAATAAATAAGCATACAAAACGAACATAATCAAAAGAGACGGCTCATTTTTCTTTTTGTATTCGGCTTTTATTTGTTCAGGCAGTGTCCTCGTCGTCAAGTATCGAATAACAATGCGAAATTCCGGCATAAAGAAGGTTAACTTGGCTTTCAAAACTGTTGGTAAAGTACTCTCGATTCCGGACCGCTTATTGTCGGGATTTCAAGATCCTAAACACCATTAAAACGGCTAAGCCGAAATTGCTCCCTCGCTTCACGTCGCAATTAAAGTTGAAAGAATAATAAAACTTATGTTGGTTGTGGTGGTTGGCCGGGAACGTTAATTGAAAATGTGACATTGAATTATTTGTTTTAAATAAATTCATATTATATGGCTGAGTATTTAAAATGTCTAATTGTAGCCTAATCCAAATTGTTCGCATCAGTATGGAAGTCCAGGACAGGGAACAACAACTCTATCAGAATTGTATCAATTGCACTGGAACAGTATTTACTATTTCGTCATATATGCCAACAGGAAATATTTACACCCAACCCCTACAGATAACTTTACCCTCTTTACAAGTAAAATGTTTGTTTCAACAAGCGCTTTGAAAGCGCGATCCATCAGTGGCTCGGGCTAAACAAAATATGATTGGACAAAAAATCTGACTGGGTTGGAATTCTGGTATGACAATACGCCCACGGCTTGTGTGCGAAAGTCAAAAGCATGATTTCATGACTTAAATATAATATGATTAATTGCTAGTTATTAATCCATAAATGCCGTTGGTTCGATGTCTAATCGAGTCACAGCAGGGCTATTCAATTTGACGGAACGCGGGCCAGAACCTGACCTTTGCCTGCACACATCCGGATATTTACGAATCTGAAAATTTTATTGGAAGGAAAACTGTGTGAAATAACCCTCCTACTTTTGAAAACAAATCACAACAGTGGCTGTTACCATATTTAGTAACTTTACTGCGATCTTATTTTGAATAATTTATTGTACGAATTTTGGCTGTTTCACCTCAATGTACAACGAAATGCTAATTTTTGCAAACGTTCTTCCTTCGCGGCCTCATGATTGAATACAACAAAATATTTCAATTTTTACCACGTTTTCTAAAGTTTTAGGTTCCTGGTGGCAAACTTCAACTTGATTTCATTTTAGTGATTATATTATTATCATTTGATAGCGATAAATCCGAACAAACAGCACTGAGTCCGGACCCTTGAATAACTTACCCGCAAGTCGGGCGGGACCTTCGCTTAAACTAATGGAAGAGACTTGACCAACAGTAAACACCTACAATTTCTACAGCATGACACTTCTTGGGTATGTAGAATGTATAATGTATTTTCACGATTTGCAACAGCCCACAATTGGCATAAATCTCATCAACGTGACGTTTTGTTAAGTTTGGAAATATGCAACTACTGCAAATTACCAGTAAAGTTACTGTACTTTTGTTACAGTGTACATAAGTACTCGGATAGGGTCCTCAGCGCATGGTACATCAACAGGCTAAAGAAAATCAAAGATTATCACACGCCATATGCGAATTCACCTTTTATTATTATTCTCTTATAAGCATGCATATTTAATATTATCATCATTATCCCACCTTTATCTTATTACCAATAATAATATTAATATCAATAATTATAATATTCTCAGTTTAATAAAAAACAACTTTATATTAAAAAATATTAACTAAAATATTGAACTTTTAAAAATAAATTATGAAGCAAAATAACTTGTTATAAATAATAGCAAGTAAAAGTTCAAAACCTCGTATCTACAAATTCCGGGTGACTTCTGCGCCATAGATTGAATCTTGGAGAACATAAGCTACAAATTGATTGCGCTTCGGCTGATTTTTCTTGTTTTTTATAATTTTTATAACTAATTTTTACATAGTTGCGAGGATTTGAACCTTTTCTTTAGCTTGTTTAATATTCGGTGAGCTAGAAATATAATGTTTTAGGTGAGTTCAAAGATCATTATGAGTATGAAAATGCCATTATCGCCAGTGATATGGGATCACTCCATCTTTGTTTGTGACAAGACAAGACATGTTTTGTCAAGTATGAGTTACTATGGACCAAGCGTGGCAAAACAAAATTCTGATAGGGTTATACAATGCTAGAAAAAACAACCTAGTTCCACCAAAATTTGTCAAGTGTGGGCCACCTATGCATTACGTCACCGAAGCGCGGTCCATATGTCTTGACGATATTCTTAATATAGAATTTGCTACAAAAAATATGCAAGTTTTCCGATATTCAATTCAAATTAATTTTCCAGAACTCGCAAAAAGGTATTACAAAATGGCGTGTTTTTTGTCCACCGACGATAAACTTCGCATAGAAAATAATCTAAAATAACAACAATAACATTAATATTATAAAATCATAATTACTATATTATAAGTAGTATATTAAACTCTTTCACAAAAGAAAATTCGTTGGTATATTAGTCTCTATTTTCGTACATGAATTTAATATTTATTTCCAAATTGGCACAATGTCAGCAATGACTTATATAAGATTAGGTCCTTTTCTTTCACACGATAAGTAGCTATTGTGGGTCATCTAAGATTTAACTATGGTCGATCTGCATTAAAAAACAATAATATGTTGGCGAGACCGATTCAAATATGATCGTGTATTGACCATGTATGGTAATTATATACTGACGAGGTTATTTTACACTAACAAAATAAGTGAATAGTACAATATTTCCATATTTAGAATATTCTATAAAAACAATATTTCTGTCATACATGGCCCAAAGAAAGACATATAATATATAATATTATATGCATATAATATTAATGTAATATTATAATACTGGGCTGCACAACTTCGATTTTCGAAATATCCCCGAGTTTAGTATTCTATGTCATCGAGTACGGTCCATTTATGGAACGAGTCTTAGATACTCGTTCCATCTATGGCTCATCCTCGATGAAATAAAACACCTGTGCAAAATCTTCTTGTCAGTGTTGGTCACTAAAAGTGGCAAAACAACAAATACAAAATCGTGCCAAACCGCGGAAATGGCGAATATATTCCTTGCCAAGTTCAATAACATTTTGTATTTTCAGTTAAAATAACAAAAAGTTTCTTTTCGAGCAAGTTTAAGCGAATAGCCTAGGTCAAGATCAAGATTCTGTACGGACAAAATAAATCCCGGAACGTATTGTTTGATAGTTTGATCCTGCGCGAATGTGTTGTTTCAAGAGCTCATTGTCGACTTTCCAAGAATACATCGGAACCGTTGTTCTCAGCGACGATAGAATATGCCGGACAATGGAAACGTTTTGCCGATCTAACTTTGACTAAAGATCATAATATGATTGACACAAAGACTTTGCAAAATATGAGATTGCAGCTAATGAGAAGTTTTGGACATCGTGGCGTGGGTTTTCACGTAATGTTTAATTTAGCATTACCAAATGATGTTTAATTTTTTGCCAGAATATCGCAATTTGTGTAAGTCATAAATTGGGATAGTTTTTTTAGGACTATGAACTGCTTATGCTATTGTTTAGGCGACGTTGAGTACTGAGCACCAATATTTCATTTCTTCACCAAGCTGGCATTTCACAGTGGAATATAAAAACATGTTCTAGTTCACCACAATTTCCCCGATATACAATAACGTGATTCCATTATCTCGTTTTTCTTTGGTTACTGTCAGTCTTCTTGCATCTGCCGTTCACTATTGCTCAGTTCACGTTCTAGAGCAACGTTATTTGATGCATATGATCACATGTTAAATTTAGCTTTTTGCTCCTTTTATATGTCGAGATCAACCGCTGTAAATTACTGTTATTGCTGTTTCTCTGCTACCGTTTGTCGGCGAAGGACTGATCGATGATTCTACTTGTTGTTCTACTTCGTCCCCTGTTTCCGCCGTCAAAATCCATTGTATTATTCTCTTCTCTCGGAAATCTGCATCACAAAGATCATCATCTTGTTCTTGGAGTACAGATGCATCAATAACAGATTCATCGTCTTCATCAAATATGATTTGATTGTTTAAAAATTCCTCTACTTTCGATATTGTAGTTTGTGGTATGATATCTTCAGTTTCTTCAAGGTCACTTGTATCATTGTGTTCTCTAGTAGAATTTATACCAACTTTTTCATCTAAAGGTATGTCGTCCTCGCTCATTTCAGACATTTCAGCTATCGTGTCACCGTGTGTAATTGATAGTTTTCGTGTAAACATTGCGCCGTTGGACACCGATGTTTTCTGCTGGTCGCTTTTGTCTTTCAATCCGCTATCATCGCCACTCGAAGTGTTTACGTCAACCGAGTTATAATATATCATATCATCTTTATGAACGGAAAGAACATCGTTACGAAACGTGGGTATGACACCGCTTCCAACATCACTCTCTTCTTTGGTAGCTTCGTTGACAGTAAACACAGGTGTCCCGTGCAATTCAGAAGGAATTTCTTCAATTCGCTGCAGCGAATCCCGCCGAATTCCGGGAGATATGGGATGTGAACTCAGTGCATCGCGTGTTGTGCTTGAAGAGGGTGGCGTGCTCAGCTTATCAGATAGTGTCCTAAAAAAGAAAACAAAATATTACTCATGTCGGCACTTCATTTGAAAATTTTAGAGATAAGGATGGCATTTACCAAATTTCAAACACTGACATGTTGTATATTTGTACAAAAATCACATATGTTTTCATAATATCGAGAAAAAATGGCTCCATGACAGATTTGATGAACTTATTCCCAAACAAAAATTTATTTTGTTAAGCATGCGCCACAGATAGATCGCTCTAATCGACGCGATCCATCAGTGACACATATTTAACAAAAGGAGCTTTGTAACGACTATGACTTAATAATCCTAATATGTTGATTTTGCGCTAATTATAAAAAGTCGCAGAGCATAATAGTACTTATCATAAGGCTACATTCAACCAATAAAAGTCCTTGTTTTGTTTTTAGTATCATGATTAATGTGGGCGTGTCGTTCAAGTTCAACCGAAATGCTTGAGGTTTCATGATGACTTCAAAATCTCATAAATTTTCCAGATGTTATTGTAATCAAGTGGTTTTCAAGTACACTCGGAGCCTAGTTGAACTTGAACCAAGTCAAAAAATGACTCACATTATACTAGTAACTGTTTGAGATCTCTTCATCCCGCCATTTGAGTCGTCAGTCTGTCTCGAGAGTTCTTTGATAGCTTTGTGAAACTCCCGACTTTTTCCAGGAACGAGTAATGAGGCAGGAGTTGTGGAATTTACTGGCAACGAAAGTCTCCTTCTGGAAGCAAATTTAGCCCTAAAAGCGGCAGAATTGCAACTGCCCTCACTTGATCGCGAATGTAAACTCGACGCTTTTAATTTTACATGAAGATTGCGGTTTGTTCCGGTATGTTCAGGCCGTTTATTGCTACCGAAAGTAAACACAGCTTCATTACGTTCAGGTCTTGTATCGGACAATGATTGCCTTGTATCATTTGGTAAACCATGACAAAAATCTTCGTGATTGGTTCGCTTCGAAGACATGAGATCATTAGGGTTTATATTTAAGTTTTCTGGCTTCTTAGGATGATCGAAGCCATTTTGTACCGCGGGTTTCCTTGGTGTATTTTTCTCACTCTTTGCGGTAGATTTCGCTGACAATAGTCTTGGGTTTCTTAATGATTTATTTGAAATTGGCGGAAAAATGTTATTTGTTTTTCTGAAACCGTCTTTCGGTGACAATGGAACGTCGATAATTTTTAAATTTTTCATTCCTTCGGCTGTGTCGGACAATTTCCAAATCTGAAATGAAACGGAATGATTGGGTCAAAAATTATGGAAGATATTAGTAGTTTCTGTTCAAAGCCTTATATTTTTATATTTTAATTCTAACTTTATTCGTTCCTTTGCTTTAGTATTTTCAAAGCCTGTTTTTTTCAAACCTGTGGCATGCTTAAATACAAGCCACAAATGGACCGCACCTAGACGGTGAGATTCATCAGTGGCTATGCTTAACAAAGTAGTGAAGCATCAAAGTTAAATTCTTGGTATTGTACAGTTACGAGAAGTGTACGAATTGCAAAAATCAAAACCATGGATTGGCCAAGTCCTGAAAAGCTTATACAAACAATAAAATGGCTCTATGGTTCTTAGCTTCTGTTTTGCTTTATATATCATATTCTGCCCTAAATGTTACCAAGCAGACCCAAATGAATGCGTTGTTTGTTCAGAATCTTTCAGCATGAAAAATTTTCTCAAAAACAAACCATTTTTATTATAATTTTAGGCGTTTGTTATTTGGTGCTGACCACATTTAACCCCGTACTTACGTGATAAGTGCAATCTATAGATCTTCTCCGATTTGGACTTTCGTTCTGCGCCGTGTGTAAACTTCTTCTAGCAAGATCGCCCTTTGTGTAAGCGTGATTTAAAAAATTCGATGACTTCAAACCTCCGACTCCGGACCTTTTTTGCGCGTTCGTCTTCAGCTGAACGCTTGTCTTTGATCGTCGCATTATGAATTTGCTGTTTTCACACACCACGTTGCCTAGTCTTACCATATTAACTAGTACACCTTGATTTTCACCAAAGGCAAATCTTTGAAAACATACTGTAAAACAAAATGAAATGATGTTTTCATCTGATGAAGACATTTTACACGATTTTGCAAAAAATAATCGAAAATAAAACTCAGGGTTACCTGAATCTCAAAGGCAGAGGACATAATATTTGTCATTAACCTAAGATATCATACGAAAAACGATGTTTTCAAAACATTGAAAATTAATGAAACATGCTATGGAAATTAGACACCTGAACACTTTTCAAAGGCATTCGCAAAACGAATATTTTAAACGAATTCTGTCGTTTCTTTATATGTTGTTCCATCACAATTTGAATTTCGACGTCGAAAAATATTATTCTGTTAAAGCAAATTTGCTCTATTGTGGCTTCCCACACTCTTCGTTTAACTTGAGTACTCAACACAATACAGCAGTAAAAATATCTTTACCTAATCTTTACCCTAAATCTACTGAATGTTGGCAGTTTTGCAATGGAGTAAGGCTGCCACTCTGGTACGCTCTCAATTTCAATCACCTTAAGTAAATATTAATGGAGTGCTATTTGCACTGGATAATTTTTGAGTAGGGGCGTCGGTTATAAGAAATATTAATATTTGCACAGAATATTATATCTCACCACAATCCTATTTAATACACTGTTCTGAAAGTTCCCCACGTGAAAATTCAAAAGTTGGTGAGGGCAGCATTCAACGTAGAAATATTTTGAATAATAATCTTTTGTTTAGTATGAATCACTGATGGATTGCGTCGATGAGACGCAGTCCATCAGTAACTCATGCTTGACAAAATAACATTTATGATTGGGAGTGATGACTGCGTAAAAAATTATGTTTTATTAATGATTGGCCACTGCAAATTTTATATTGTCAAGTTCATTATGAAAATTGGATTTGTAGGTCTGATGTTTTGTAACATACGAATGCGCAGAATTGATTTAAACGACCGAAGCTGCAAGTTAAGAAAAAGGAATTCTCCTCCTGATTACTTTCCAGGTAACTTGTGTGTCGTCCTTACTTTGTTATTATTCTACATCTTACACCACTTCAGCGATATGAAGTATAGTAAAGATTCGTGAGATAGTGTAAAAGTGATTTCACTAATTTTGAGGCCTGTTGTGTTAATTCAAGTGGATTAATTATTATGAAGTGTTCTCAAGTAGAATAAAACATTGACTTTGTTGACAATGATAACTCTATACTCACCGCCATGAACTTAAAATGTTACCCTCAAATGGGAAATTTTCTTTTGTCAAGTATATGGTCAATAAATGATGTTAAAAGCACATTCTCAAGTAAGATTAGACTGTGTTTTTCATGGGCTTAAAAACAAAAACTATGTTAAAACAGGCGGAAGATAATAACAACTATAGTCTTGTAGGATATTCCAAATTATCATTCAAACATCCATATCCTCAATACTTGTTAAATATGGCGGTAGGTGGCATCTGCCCTGGGCGTGACAAAGCCATAAACCACTTCTTATTACTTTTGTACTTTTGTAGCGTATTGAACAGATTTTGAAATTCAAGCGAGCACATTTGGAATGCAGATAAACGGCGGCGAAGAGAAAGGTCTCCGATAAAAAATTTTACCATGTATTTCACTAAGGGGAAACCAAGTGTAACAAGGGATACTTTACAATATGATGAACAAGTTTTTCAATAACTTTGTTCCCCCAAACGAGCCCAAAT
Organism: Styela plicata; assembly: GCA_963675895.2. Taxonomy (NCBI): domain Eukaryota; kingdom Metazoa; phylum Chordata; class Ascidiacea; order Stolidobranchia; family Styelidae; genus Styela; species Styela plicata. The sequence continues at coordinate 13,077,383 of OZ023145.1, forward strand.
TCAATGTCGTCAGATGTCAGAGGTTACGTCAATATTCTCGTTAATTTCCATCACAACCGAGCAATATTTAGGTTTTGTGGTTTTTCACGTTAATACATCTCGCTTGTGTGCGGATTTGTCTTAATTCCATTCACGTGTCGCTCGCATTCTTCGCCTAGTTTACTTTTTGTTGATAGAAGACTGATGATATCTTCTAGTTTCATTTTTAAGCACGTGCCACTAATAGAAGGCGCCGTAAGGCTCATTTAATTTATGGCACATGCTTGGAACAACGATTTTTTCCTTCAAAGTTCTAACAATTCTTGTCAATTTTGCGCCGATTGTTTACAAAGGATTGGTCATAAAAGATACTTTTTGATACAAGGAATTAAGAAAAATCACAAAATATTTTTATCCTGTTCATGACATTGAATGAGGTTTGCCCACATCCTGACTAAATCAGGATGAATAATAGTTGTTGAATTTATGAAATAATCGTTTTCTAAGAAATATCGCAACATAAAATTGATCGTGATTTTCAATAGAAAACGCGAAAAGAACAATGAATCTAACTCAAACAATGGCGACCTTAAAACGCACTCAATAAATGGGGTGGTTGGAGAACTCACTCAATAAGTATGATCAATCTCACTTATTAATTTCAACAAAAAAGTAAAATGGAAAAGAATGAAGATAAAGCTCGCTACATTTTTATTGTGGCACAAACAACGAATTATTAAGTTTTGATTTTTGAAAATCCGAAAGAGATACGATAAAAACGTGGCTTTTTAACTGCCATACTGCGGACAGCATTAATATCTTAGTCAGAAACATTTTTACCTAACATGCTTTGTTACTTGGCCGCTGTTACAGGGCCTTGGACAGGGTGATCCACTCAAAGAAGTGGCTATAAAAAAAAAAAAAAGACTCAAAGCTTACAGTTGAATGGTAACAGTCGAACGGAAAAAGGATTAAGATCCGACGCAATTTGTGATAAATGCGTCGATTAATATTTAAAAAAACATAGAAATAATAGGCTTTAAACTGCGTATGTTTAAAAAAATGTTAAAATAAACTTTTAACGTTCAAATCGATTCTATGTCGTGCTAAGCCTTCTGATCCAAATTATTCCGTACAAGCGCTGTCGACATAGTCGTAAATCAACAAACGGTTGTCAAATATGTTCCCATATTTACATTCACTCGAAAGTCGAACCAGAGTTAAAATAAAGTCTATCCACTTCTGTCAATAAAAGGTGATATATTTCTAATATTAAAATCCCATTTTAGTCATCCGCCTCGATTCCCTCAGTTCAATCTTCGTAGAAAAATAGTCTAGGCACCCAGCAGGGTCCAAGTTTTTATTCTACTAATAGATGATCTATGGTTAAATTTTACAAATCATTTTTTTGTAAATTATTAAAAAATTTATTTTATTAATTATGGGCCTCAGATGGACCATGCCTAAGCGGGGTGATCCATCAGTGGCCCATATTCGACAAAACATGCCATGTGATTGGATCGAAGAAAGTGCGAATTTATTGCTTTACTTTGAAACTAACATTAAAACTTCGAGCAATATTGAACGAGTTTATGATCAGCGAATCATATAAAAAGCCGAGTATCGGTCGGTTTCTAATGAGTCCAGAATATGCGAAGTCATGATGTCGTTTTATGTTTTATTTACAACAATTATGAACTGGGAGAAAAATCGTAACCTGCTACATATTTACAGAACATGCCCCGGTTTTAAACATCAGAATTTCTAGTTTGCTAAAATATCTTTTCAACGCCATTCCAAGATGTCATAGATCAATCAAGTTACTACAACCTTGAAAAAACTTGCAAATAGTAGCGAATATAATAATTTCGCTGACATAAATCCTTCAAAAACGATACTAACAACGGTTAATGTAAATTTGGTCTGTTTTACACATTTTTGAATTGGACATTATTTTAATTAATGAATATTATTGATTTTGATGGTTTCCAACTTGTTATTTAATGAAAACGTAATACACCAACGAATTTTTTCACGTCACCGTACCCTTTTTCAATCTTCAAATCTGTTTCGAAATTCATAAAATTAAGTCCGTTATCTCAATGTAGCAACTGAATACTTCCCACTCAAACTCTAGACTAACGTCCATAACTGAATGTACCGGCATTGAAGAGTCGGTTTTTGTCTGCGAACTTCCGATGAATTATATTGTTTTCTTAGTCTCCATTGTCCACTACGTTACATAACTTCTAATAACATTAACACTGAACTGACCCTAAACCTAGATCGTTATTATAGTTTAATCATTCACTTCAATCTTAAGAATTCAAGGTAATCGGATTCAATACATACATTGGATCTAAATATAACTCGTTACATTCTATTTCCAATAACTGGACTTGGAAATTCTGATCACACTGTTTACTTACAGCGTATGTCATATATTGAATTTATTTGATACACTCTCTGAGTTTAGGTATCTTATCAAACCTATTTAGTTACCGTTAGTAGAATTCCCGGCATAATTTGTGAATGACCGTTGAACCCGATCAGAATTTTTTTTGCTGAATATGAGTCACCGATGGATCTCGCCATCAGTGACTCCTACTCAACAAAACTTTTTTATGACAGACGGCTTCTGGTAGTAACTTACGAACAGAACGAGACAAAACGAATTATTTCATTGAAATACATACAACATATATATTGCATAATTAATTAATGTCTCGTTTTTCATTCTCAGATGGAAGTAATCAAAATAGACTCCAAATAACATTTTTAAGCAGCATCAAACTTTCAATTTTCCCCTTCAATGCTTTGACCATCTGGTTGTCGAACTATCGAGCCAACGTTACAACTGCTAATGGGCACACAAAAAAGTCGGTACTCAACCCCAAGCTGGTGAAAGTCATTCGAGTGCGCCTAGTTCGATCAATAAAAAAGTCCTTTCAGGGCATCGCGTTCGGGTACGACAAAATCATTAGACCCCAAACACTTTGGAAAACAATGCGGCGCAATATGTTCACCGTGTCGAGTTCCGAACTGAAGTATTGTCCGCCAAAGTAGACAAGGCAAATATAATTCTGTCTTTTGTGTTATTTTTGGCGTAAATACCTCCCACGTGCTCGTTAACAATGCCGAAATCGACACTTCTCTAAAACAAATAGGTTAGGGTCAGTTTTACAGTACAGTACAACGAAGTTTACGTTAATCTTACGAAATGGCAACAAAAAGATGTCGAATAAGAAGTAACTACACATACCAGAACAATCTGCCGCTGCTGTCACTTTCAATTACAGGTCGATGTGGGTCGCGAACCTAGTATAAATACAAGAGAAAAATGAATATCGTTTTATTTGTCGAATCCTTTTTTCGCCGCTTCTTAACTTTTTCTCATCGTCGGCATCGTTTCAACCGGCTGTCCTTGGTAGATGACAAAAGCAGGACGACAATCATGACGTAAGCAAATAATGAAACAATTGGACTCATGTTACATAAAATAGAGAAATTTTTGAAACCAAATTGCCGAATATAGTTCGCAGGTTGATTGCGTGTCTCGCACCCAATTCACCATTGGATTTTGATTGAGAAAACACCATACTAACTTGAAGCACTGAAGAATAAATTTTGAACGGGGCCGAAGATGTTGCCTATTTTTTGAGAGATGATATTTTTGCTTTTGCTGGATATTTTTTTATATACTAATAATCAGAATATCTGTTAAGAATGAGTAACTGGTGGATAGCGTCGCTTAGTTGCGACCATCTGTGGCTCATGCTTGACGAAATAAAATTTCTGATAGGATGTTGATTGAAGCTTGCTTTTGCTGTTTATTTCCTTAATACCCATCAGAGTGTGTTCCAAGATCAGATTCATAAGGCAAAACTATATTTCCTGGACAGTAAAAACGCTATGAAATCAAATTATAATTTGATTGGTTGTTCAAAGAAAAAACCGAATTCGCTTTGTATAATTGTTTTTGTTGTTGTTGAAACTACCAAATGCATGCTTTAGAATGGCGAGACAGCTAAATTTATAACAATTTGATATTCATAATATTTTCAAATTTCAGAGATAAGGAAACTAAAACGTTTACCGAGCCTCCTCTGCTCAGGAACATTATTTCTTACTTTCTAGTGCCCTAATGACGGTGCAATTCTAGGAACTTTATCCTAAGCCGAAAGTCAATCTGACGAGATGAACTGCGGAATTAGGTTTTTGCAAATACGAGCAACTACTCCAACAGACATTTTGAAGTATTTAGAAAAAATGATATGGGCTATTTAGCCATTTTATTTTCGGTTTTTTGGAATATCGGACCCCAACTATCTAACGGAACGTGAGTGATATGACATTTGACAAGTAATAACTCATCCAGAGAATATTTATAGAAGGCCGAGTTTGTTCACAAAACGATATATACTTACCCAGGATCATCTGAAAAATGTGAAAATCTTCAGAAAATTAAGGAAAATTCATAAATTTCAAGGTGGTGATTGCGCTTTAACCTTTAGTACCTTTTCTTTGTTATTCTCTCTTTTTATCCCCAATTTTAGTTTTCATTTTCAAGGTGAGTGTGCATTTGTCTACTGAATCAGCAAATAATAGTAATTATTTTCAGCGATAAAAGTCGTGATGTTGCTGTACAACAGGTCTACAAAAAGTGAAATTTTCGTTTGTATAAATTGGCACTAATTTTTTTTAAATGTAAGAGCAAAAGCGCTCCTCGAACGTTTTTTCTTTCGTTTTGGACTTTAACTGATAACAAATTCGATAAAAATTTACAGAATTAGTTTCGATTGATCGCGACATTCACTTGGAAGCGTACATTAGAGCACATTAAATAAATATTTATTTTCGTGAAATCATAATGTAACGACAAAGGACGAATAAAAAGTAACAACTTTCGTTGGCTCGGGTCAAAGTGCTTTTCACGACCTCACAAGTGCAATTTGGTGGTATTGTCAATATGTTCAAAGATGTTCTAATCCAAGCATCACACCCTTTGTTGAACACAAGCCCCCGATGCACCGCGCCTGCTGCGCGATCCATCAGCGACTTGTGTTCTTAGTGCTAACACTGCAAAATTGCGCTTATCTGGTCTAAAGAGCGATAACTGTGGATTTTTTTTCATTATATCCAAGTTTCTTAGTGTTGGATGATTTGTATCTTTCATTTACACTAAATAACTTTTATATATGGTAACTGTGGATTTTCTTTTCATTATATCCAAGTTTCTTAGTGTTGGATGATTTGTATCTTTCATTTACACTAAATATCTTTTATATATGGTGTGCTATGGTATATTTATAATATACCATAGCAGGGGTGTCAAACATGCGGGGGTTGATTGGGATGGATTGACTTTTTCTGATATTTCGTGAGACTTAATGGGCTATTCCGTTCGACGCTACACACTACATAAATTAAAAACAATATCGTTTTGATTGCAGAAAACTCGACTTCAAATAAGCCATAATTTTACTGGAATAGTTTTCTTTACCAATAAACTGAAAACGAACAATAGTCATACTATTCCGAGTAAATAGTTATCATAAAAAAATTTCCGAAAAATCTACCCCCACACTATTATATTTAAAACAATCGTCACGCGATATTATTTGATTCAATAGTAAAACTAGGTGTATTTTTCAGGGCGCAGTTAATTTTATTGAATAGTCTACATATTAAGTCATTCAAATCAACACATCTACAGACAAGTTTTGTTTGTTTTATCGCTCAAGTGTTTGGTCTCAAAATAGGGATAGCCACTATTTTTCTTGGCGAACAGTGGGAACGAATTCTTGCTAAGAATATGAATAATTTGCTTTGATCTTCGCCTCAATGGATAGGCGGTGACTATGCTGGTTATTTTAGTGATCAAATAATTGTTTGGAGAACTAATACGAATCTATTCAATCTATCTGTGGCCGTTCGATTACACTGGCTATTGAAAGACAAAAAATAGCACCGAGACTGCATGTCTCCGTCGAACTAAATTGAATTGAACGATGCTTAAATGAAACATTATCATTTTACCAAACATGAGTCGAAGGCGGATCGCGCCTCAGGCGAGATCCATCTATGGCTCGTGTATAGTAAAATCGAATTCATGACCGGGCCATATTGAACTTCTATTTAGTTTGGAATCATAGAGTGGTCCTCGTGGTCGATTTCTATTATTAAATGTTATGTTAATCTGTCAGCAGCTAGGTTGAAAAGAGAAATATCTTATAGTTCCTTTGGAAAGGCCAGAAAATTCCTTTACAGTTACTAGCTATATTTATGTGAAAAGATTATTTCAGAATGACTCATTCGAGTAAGTAAATCACCCTGCATGAATAGCAGCTATTCATAGACGATTCATGTACTTTGTTAGAGATAACGTAAAAGTCTAAAACATGACTTCATGAATAATTTCAGTCAATATATTTCACCAGCTTCATGTGGTTTAGATAGAAAAAATACGGTGACTGCTTAGGCTATTCTACCTGCAGCCTTTGTCACGATGGATCAATATATAATCAACCAAATATATTTGGCTGGTTTTAAGCTCAGCCTTATAGGGTTGTCAATTTTTGATTCATCACTCGGCTGATCCAAATACTAATTCTCTAATGTGACAAAAGTCACTCAACAACATCTACTATATATGTGCAAAAAATATTCCTGATTGGTTGGAGCAAGAAAATCACCGAGACTTTATCAAAGTAATTGAAAACATTTGTCATTCATCAATTTTAGAGTTAATTCCTTCCATAATCTAAGAGTCGAAAAGATTTTATTCCAGATGACATTTCGAGATTGACATTCGTTTTCAAAAACAATGTATCTGGAAGTGGCAACCCCTTCTTCCCATCATCAAGAAAACTTTAATGAAAAAGTTTAAGAAACAATTTACTACACTCAGGGGAGATACAACTCATTTCACTTTATTCTAGCAGTTCAGTTCAGTTTGGGATGTTTCTACCTTCAGAGTTGAGTCACTGGTAGTACCTTGCCATAGAAGTAGTTGTTTATTGCCCTTAGGGGCTGGCTGCTTACGGCCTTGCCTACGGCCTCGCTTGCTTTCATCAAAAAAGCGCAAAGCGCTGAGGCCCTTGCACATATTTTGTACCTGCTCCTCGAAAAGTTCCGGAAGTGTTATCCAGTGTAATATACACGATCTTCGGTTTATTGAAAGTTCATAATTGGATACATTTGATTTTACATGATATGATAAAATATAAGCGAAAAAAATAATCACGATAGTTTTACTTGATTGCACATTGAAGCAAAAACAATAAGCAGCGTAATACTAAATACTTGATAATAGAAGGATTTTGACAGAAAAATCATAATAGAATTATATTGCGGGGAATAAAAAAAAAAGCTTATTTTTCTTTTTTTTAAATGGAAGTTACAGAATCTCGACTTAATTTGAACATATTTGTTTTAATTTGTCCTCTATTTTGTTTATGAAAAAATGATTGAAAAGATTAAATCCAGATTTAGTGCACAGAAAGTCTCCAATTTCACCTAAAAATGATATGCAACCACGGTACCAATATTGCCTTAACTCAAAAATTAATTTAACATGTTTCGAAACTTACCCAATCAAAAAGAGGCCGTTAATAGAAGACGCTTTAGGCGTGATTTATCAACGGCTCATATTTGGCGCAACTATAGTTTTCACAGCAAAGTGTATCAATTTAAATAGTTTCGTAATTAGCACCAGAATTTCTTCTTCTTCCGATGACGTAAGCTACCAGAACAATGACGACAAGACCGGCAAGAATAGAACCAACGATGATTGGAATCAACGGACTCATGTCGTCTGCCGCACAGCTGTCAGCTGCTCGTCCAATATGTAGATGAAGGGTACGGGAGAGGAGGAAGTGAGTAAAAGATGAGAATGGGATAAGAGATGAGAAGGGTTTATATAAGGAAGAAGAATGAGCAGAAGAGGAAAATTAAAATTCACAACCAAGATTTGGGAAAGTTCAAATTTAATACAGAACAAGTCCGTAGGCAATGAACGGTCAACATAGAAAATCGACAAGAACAGAAAGAAATGGACAAGGTATGGATGACGGTGAATGAGTTATGGATGAACAAGAAAAAAACAAAAATAAAAAGTTATTTTTTTTTCATTAATTTTAATTTTGGGTGCAAATTACGAGGGTCAAACCTTTGCCCGGCTATTTAATTTTTTTGCTCCATATACTACCGCTAGTTATTCACCGTCATTCCACGCCTTGGTAAAAAAGTAATAGTTCGGGCAAAATAAACGATACATTTGTCAAAATAAGAAAACGAAACCTTCTACAAATATCATATAGCCGGACAAAAGCTCAAATATATATTATAATAGTTATAGCTATCATACAACTTGTAAAATACGTTGTAATTTGCAGGAATTAGCATAGTGCCATTGAACGGCCAGGTACCCAATCATAAAATTTTATTTTGTCAAGCATGCGTCACGGATAAACCGAGTTTCATCGACGCGATCCATCAGTGACACATACTCACAAACAAGCCTCAATGGCGTCAATGAGTGCTGCGTCATGTTAGTCCATGTCTGGATCACACCTATTCAAAAATTTTATTTTGTCAAGCATGCTTAACAAAATATGTCTCACCAGAGAGTTTCTGACGGGGCAGTGACATAAAATAACTATAATCTAAATCACGTCAAATTGCATTGAATTTTACAAGTTTTGTTTTCAGTTAGATGAACACTTCAAAATTACTGGAATGCCTTATAACCCGCTTGTTTCAATTTATATTTACGATAAGCAAAGCAACAAACGCAAGTTAGCAGTGCAATCCCTGCCACGACAATAGCGCATAAAATTCCAATCCTTGCTGCTTTTGATAAATTATTGTCAGCACTACAGTCGTCAGCTGTTAATAAAAAAGTAGTTAGATTTTTTAGGATTTCGTAAAATACCCAAATTCGGAAGCAGTTTGTGTATAAATAAAATGCATTAGAATATAAGGTTTTTCAATTTTGAAAGGCAGATCAGGCGATGTATGAGCTAGAAGTTATTCAGTGGCATATTATTGCTTTAAAACGATTTTATTTTATATGACTTTTGATCTGACTGCCGAAATTATAATACACCTTATATTCTGAAGCTTGTTTTTGTGTTATTCAGTAACCCCGAAATAGAAATTATTCTGTGGTATGAATTCTCTGAATTGATTTTCATTCCGAGTTATTAAATCGTGATGTCATGTGGGCCACATGTGTAGTCTTCATCATTTTTGCCGTAATAAGTACTTACGGCGCCGAAAAAGTCAGGTGCGTCGGAGCAGTTATTCTGATAAGATTTTGAGACTGTAACAGATCTAAATGTGTCATGTGGCATTGAATGATAATTTTTTTTAATGGCTTTTCTAATTATTTGCTGTGGCCTACCCGTAGATCGATATGTAGTTTATATGATCGCACCTTTATAATGACCGTGTATCTATTTTGAATTTCAGCTATTCGTGAGGTCCCTTACTGAAGAGCAAGACAATTATTGTCCTGTTTACTCGACATCTTTGAGACTTTAGAGACACCCAGTGGTTGTGTTATTTGAGTAGTTGAAATATGGGTGGCGCCCTTCCTCCCATTCTGTTCATCGACAGATGAGACAAGTTTCTTGAAACCGTGTTTCCACATCTCTAAGAGTTCACAGTCATAAGAGCCATCTTTCAACCAAATATAAAACAAAACCCAAAATTTTCCTTGGGCTATGAAATAGTACGCATGGTTGATCTTGTGATTCTGGATATTGTTAGGAATGTTCATATTCGAATTGATAACCTTCCTAGAATTATGATTGAAATCGATTTCGTGGTAGCAAAAATTGTATAATGTACAAATTATTACCTGAGGAGAATTGTCCATTAGGCTTCACGTTGAAAGGTTGCACTTGAACGTTACTGAAAGAAATAGCGGCTCCACCTGACAATGCGGTACTGACATTCGTTGTACATTTATATGAATGATCATTGTCCGTTGAAAATAGATTCAGGGTCATGCTGGATAATGGCACAATGTTACCCTCTGAAACATAGAAAGTTTTCTTTAGGTGTTAATTTTTTTTGTTTTACATCCAAGTTTATCTCCAAGAATATTCCCTAGGGCGCGGGCTTTGGAATTGCCCTAACGTATTTCCTGCGTGTCCAAAGAGGAGACTTAAAAGGCATCAAAGATGTGGTAGATGATTCTGCTACCATCCAGGGCAGACTCATCTAACTGTATTTTATTACAGCACCTCCAATTCAGTTTGGAATGTTTTTGCTTTGAGTGAATACCTTTTGCACTTACCGACATATTCGTGGTTTGGCAGATATTTTGTATCAGTCGAATATATAACCGCAATTCCTGTCATCGAGTATTCGAAAGTTTTTCCATCATTGCTTATATTTTTCTTTTTGAATTCGAACGTAAAATTCATTTTATTGTTGTCCATTGTGATCATTAACGTTGTTTTGTTTTGCATGCACATTCCGAAGCTTTCAGTTACATTATGCTTCACGCTGTCCAAGGGGATAGTAACAGTTTTATGCTGTTAAGAAAAGAAAATAAGTTGGTGTTTTCTCTGAGCAACATCGTGGTGAGACCCGGGTTGGCATTTTAGGTACATTTACATTCGAATCAAATATCAGTTCGAATCGAATCACCACGAATCTGATACTATTTCAATAATTAATGAGACATTTAATAGATAGTGAATAAATAAAATTACTGCCATAGAACAGCGATTTACTGCATTTTTGTTATTGATAGTATGGTGCAACAGTGCGACTTCACTAAATTTAAGTAGCAGAATAGGTGGAACGGAAACAAATACTCACGTTGCCATCTACAAGAAGTTTATAAGTGATATTGATGGAGGATGCAAATTCAAAAGATGCACAGACAGAGGAATTATTGTCTGTGCTGTTGATGTACCATCTACCTGTTTCTGGTTTGGGTACTGGCATATCACTGTAACATTTGTGTTCTGAAAATACATTGCAAAAGTAAGATATTATTAAGATCCACTGGGAGTGATGACAAAGAATTGGAATTAAATGCATTACATTGCAATAAGGTATAGTTTTGAATGTAATGGTCACAAAATATTGTAGTTTTAAATACATATAATATGTTGCAACAGCATGTGAAATTTTAAATAGGTCTATTATTCTACATGTTAATTCGCTGCTACGTCATCAGCGGGGGCAGATGGAAATTAAATGATCCTGACAGACAAAACAAAGATAAAGAGCATGTGCCATTTTCCCCTCTTGACCGATACCGCGATTTTTTACACGAAGAAAGGGTTTGAAAAGGCAGCGAGAAGTACAGTTGAAAAACGTAACACATGATTTTTTTTAGTGAACGTAAACACAAAAAAATTATTTTAAGATTTGAAGTCAATACCATCAATTACCTGGTGCGAATTTGTTCGATTTAGGAAAAGCCTCGACTATTATCGGAACAATCCTTACAACTGTGCCCATTGTATCGACAGTAGAATTATCGAAACTATGCATCATTACATCTGTCCAAGTGCTGTTACATCCAAAAGATTTTGTGCTCGGAGCACTCAAGTACATGCCGGATTGGCTGTATTTTTGCACGCCTGTAAATTGTTAAAATGCATATTTTGGCAGATCAACCAAAACGCCCAATCATAAAATTGTATTTTGCAAAGCATGCACCACAGATGGACGCGTCTCATCGACGCGATCCATCACTGACATATTTCCTAGCAAAAGATGCTTGATTAAATTTATCAGACTGGGTATGGCAAGTAAGGCATGATTATATTGATTATCATTACCCCGCTAGAGCAGGCTTTTGATTTCAGTTCAGTTTAAGAGTCCAGGCCGTTTTCCGCTTGAGAAGCAATTGCTGGTACCACATTTTGTAGTTGTTCACTACCATTGGGTGGTGGTCGTTAGTTGGGTTTTGGAAAAGTTTGGCCTATTTCAAGACTCTGGATTGTGATCAGTGTCCATTCCTTAGAAATCAGGACTGGCAATCAAGACAAAACAGGACCAATTTGAAACACCCCTGAAGTTGTTCGGCATACCAAACTAAACAATGTATATAACGTAAACGCAATGATTACAATGGTTATCATTTTGACATAGCACTTTAGACTTGGGTTCGAGTCCCGGACAGTCCGGTTGATAAAATCATGTCAACCGCAAAGAATGCTCGTGTTTTTCACAACACGTAAGTGACGGCTTAATAGACCAAGTTGCTAAAATAAGAGACTCTGACACAATCTTTTTTATTGAAATTTGCTCTGAGCAAGACTGGAAGCAGGCTTCAAAAATGACCGAACGGCTACTTCGATGGCACATATCTACTACAAAATTTGTATCCCAAAGATGACTAAAACACTATAATAAAGTACAGTCGGTGGTATCTGCGCCGGGTGATAACCCACCTTCTCCTTTTGCGTCTGGGAAATGTTTGTTAAGAGTATATTGGAGAGAAACATCGCTCAAATATGTCATCATTGATTTCGCGTCTTTAGTGAAAGTTAAAATCAACGTTTGTTCGTAATCCCCATTTCGTTCAAATGTAACAACAGCAGTTGAGGAATTTACACACTTCGCCGACGTAGTACAGTTGGCAGCATCAAAATTGAAAAATATTTCCTGAATTAAATATGAGACAATGGGTCAACAGAACTTAAAGAGAGAAAATGTAGATTGCAATAATAAAGTAGTACAACGCTCAAAAATATTTATTTGAAATACGTTTTCTCTATCAGAAATTTAATTTTATCAAGCATTAGCCACAGACAAACTGTGCCTTGTCGATCCGTCGGTGGCTGATGCTTTGACGACCTTTTTCAGACTGAGTCAGGTATGGGTCAGTGATGGATTCCACCGCAAAGACGCGACCAATCTTAGTTCTATACGATAAATTCTGACAAAGATATTTATAATAATACTCAGGTTGGCCCTTGCAAATAAAGAATTTTTTTCGATTATGGGAAGTTTTAGATTTCGTTGTCATTTTTACAAAAAAAAGTCGAATTGGTGTAACAACGGTTTATTCTGAATGAAAGTCATTAATAAAGTCAGAAATAAAATAGTTAGATATATTTATTGGAAACAAAGGTCTGAAGCATGTTTTCGTATTTTGAAGATTATACTGAAATAATATTTTCAATTTTGTTCCTTGATTTGATTTCTTTTTCTATATTAATTTTCAAATCCTCGAATATTTATTACAGCAAATAAACGGTTCAGTGTTCCAGTCAGCTGAGCGCGACCAAACCATCCTAAAAGTCGATCGATAGATACATGGTCCTGCCAACACCCATTTCTCATCAGCAGTATACTCTGCGACCATTTCTGTCATTTATTGACATGTGAGTAGTCGCTATAAGAAGGTATGCTTGAAATTTATTCAAGTTCTCGAATACGTCCACTGTCATTCCAAATAAAATACTACAAAAAATTTGATACACCAGTTCACAACAAAAGATCTTATGATTTTACTCCCAATATCTACCGTAAGATTTCCGCTAGACATGGATTTTTGTTGATAGAGAAGTCTGATCTGCAAACCGATGTCCGCGTGTAAACACGTTTCATTGCCATCTTTCACAACTCTGTCACCTGAAAGAACATGTATGTATTAAAGGGAATTTGAAATTAGAAAATTAGAATTTCTTTGAATGTAATTAAAAAGTCTTCCGGAAGAGACCGGCATTATAGGAAAATTAAGGTTTTTGAGGCGCTATATGGTTGGGCGTATTTTCAACTCCCTCCCTCGCATGATAAACATGGAATCCTATCCTATCGATCAATTATTAGTTGATAGCGATACCTATACTCAGAATATTAATAACTCTTAGCCATACCAAAATTATTCATATAAATTTTTTCGAATCGGATTACCTCTGGTACTAAATTCCTCATAATATTTTGTAATTTCACTTACTTGACATTGGCAAAATTGGATCCGGGAAAATGGGTTCAGGTGTGGCTGAAAATTAAAAAGGTTTATAATCAATTATAAATAAAATGATATGTTACAAAATAAAGCCACATGGATGTAGTTTAAACTTATCTGGTGAAAATGTCAACAATTTCGTTACTATCTTTATCGCGTCGAACTGGAACATTTGAAAAAGGTGTTTTTTTCAACCATTATAACACGCTGTGATCGGCCTAGGGATGTCATCCATCCGCATAACCAAGTATTCCGCAATTTTCACTAAATTTTTTTTACAAAGCTTGAATTGCTTCTTCATTTTGAAGTGAAACCGGGATTTATGCCAAATATTATGTTGTAAAATTTGACATAAATCATGAGTTTGCTGCAAAGCGGGTAAAATATCAACAATTTCATATATATCTGAAATGTTGAAATTATTCTATTTATCTAGTATTTCGAATACCGTTTATACTAAATTTTGAGAACAATTGTAGTTCAGTCCAGTTGATTTGAAATTTCCAACTCGAGAATTGATATTAGAAAAGTAGGTTCAAGTAAAAAGCATAAGTATCACAGGAGATATTGACTTTATTCATCGAGAATCTGTCTCAGAATAAATACCTCACCCGAAGAACGATTAGTATTTGAAACTGCAAAATATACTCACTTGGCGCTGCCGTAGTTTTGGCTGCCGTAGTTTCGGCTGCCGTAGTTTCGGCTGCCGTAGTTGTTGGGACAGTGTGGCAGTTGAATGCTTTGAATAAAAATGCAATAATGTAAAACTTAGTTTTTTAAAAATTTATGTCATTGAGATACGTTCACAAAAATGTTCTTGTTTTTGTGCAGCCTGATATTATAAATCATTATATGCTAGACATCATGCCAAATATTCACATGTGAAACATTTGGGGGGATAGTGCCATGACTGAAGGTCTGGGGGAAACCGATTTATTTCAATTTTTCGAATTGAATTAAAACATTAATAACATATAAACTTCAAATGTTCCGTTTTTGCAACTGCAATTTGTCCTTATCAATCGAATTTAATTGCTCATTCCTAGTAATGAGTGCCCCTCGCCTATCAAAAATGACGCAATAGCTTTTTTAATTACTACTTAAAAAATAGACATTTCCTGGCTGCGCAGTGGCTTATTTGCCATTTTTTGCCAGTCCCATTTCTTGAAAATGCGTTTTGAAAACCTTTTTCGGCACGATTTTTAAACTGTTCTAGGCTGATCTACGAGAAGTATGTTGACTATATAAGAAAAAAATAGGCAGCAGATGTTGTTATAGGATCATAAATCGAAACTTTCTAAACGAAGACTTTAAAATTTACTATGTGTGCTCTTATATAAAAATATAACACGTGGCACTGTGCAATTCATCCGTGTGCCATATTTGTAACAAAATGTCTGAGGCAAGAAACAGGTTAAATCATAAAGATTAAACCCAAGTATACCGTCACTGTAGTTTCCACCGTCCACATTGAAAGCTTGCATTTTGGTATTGTTGAATGTTACTGTCATATCCTTCGTAACATTAACTTCTGTCATAGAATCGCACTCATAGGAATTTGCAACAGGTGTTTGAAACCCATCGAGGCCATCAGCAGTTATAGTTTCTCTTTTGTTCATGGCTGTTCAGAAAAAAAGGCTTGTAGTATTATGAAGCATTGGTGCGCATTTCAATGTCGTTTTTTTATTATATTTATTTTTATGGGTACTCTTCTTGTAGTTGATGGTCATGACCAAGGCCAAGTACTAGCGCTCACTTTTAGACGGGCAGGGCTAGTGTCGTTAGAAAAATATGATCTTTCCGGTTCGGCTCCATGTTATTACACCCTGGGTTGAGTGGTGGGCATAGATTAACGAGCAGGCTCGACGGGATTCGTACCCGTGATCGAACCTGCGACGTCAACAGTATCACTACTAAGACATGTGTACGAATTATGTTGGTCAAATTGAAGGTCTATATTATTAAAATAAATAGGAGTTCGGATCATTGCTGACACAGATTATATGGAATGGCGTTTCGAAGTAGGGTAGAGACTGAACCCGACGTGACACAGACAGGACTATTGCGCGTCTGACAATCACGTTCTTATATGAATAATTCGTCTTCGTAAAGTAAAACGCCTGTATCTATTGAACTCATAACGAAAATATTATTTGCGTCAATTTGAGTCAACTTCAATTTTCAAGCATAATCCACAGACGAGCCGCGCCTCGGCGGCGCGATTCATAACTAACTCAAGCTTGACAAAAGATGTTGGGCAGTAGAATCGTATAAACAATTAACTACAAATGAAACTAAATTTGCTTTTTAGGTTTGAGACCCACAGGAGAATTATGCACCGAGGATGTTTTCTGAAATATGTTGTCGAACTTGAAAGAACAATAAAAGACTTACATCCATGGTTAGGAAAGAAAGGTGACATCGGATTATACGCCAGAGTAATATTATCCAAAACTGATTCCTGTACATCGCCATAATACTCAGATTTCATAACTTTTATGACGTATTTCAATGTTAGATTTCCAGTTGAAATCCCGTTCGACTTCCCAAGATCGATGACAATTATGGTGAGATTCTTCTGGCATGATCCAGAAGGTGGAATAACCGGCATTGCGATGGGTACTTGGGTGACCATGTCCTTGGGAAAGAGTAAGAAGGTAATAAAATTATAGACGAGATTTAAGTGTGGCGTACTGTTATTATAGTACGGAATAATGATGACCCGCGCAGTGAAGACCTAAGCTATAGTGCTGAATATGCTTGAAAATATCTCTTTTTTAAAGATTCAGGACTCGGAAAGCGATCACTTCACTTGGCTTTCAGAATTGATGTATAGTACCGTGAGAATTAAAATAAGTGGCAGATGGTGTGAACGCAGGAAAAATGCTATGGTGCACTGGCATGAATTCCTGATCACTCTGAGCAAAATTGCAAGCGTGAACTGAGAGATCTAGTTAACAATTACAAAAAGCCTATTACAAAGAGCTACATAAAATAGAATTAGGCAAATTATATTCCATACTAAACTGAATATCACTGATAAAGCGCAATACCTTGGATATGATAGAAAGAAAGAAGAAATGATAGAAAGAATTATGACGTCACTTGATGTTTCCCCCGTGGACCCGGAAACTTGCAAATACAACAGTAATTTTAATTATTGTATTACCTTCAACCTTGCATAGATTCCGGTAGCCTCCTTCTTCGCTTGTTTTTTCCCCTCAATTATAAACGGACTACATTTCTAACTTTTTACGATTTTTATAATCAGAGAAATATATTTGAAGTTTTTTTCTTTTGAAAACATAGATTGATACACATTAATTTTACACTTACCGTTCCGTCGATAGCCGTGTAATGAACATTTTTTAAGTCAATGACTGAATCAAGCATGGCACAAATTTGTTTCTTACTGTCCAAGAGTTTGTATCCCATCATTTTAGCGGGGGGAAGTTTATCAGTAAAACACGGTGATGCTGCAACGAAGAATACTATCGTGAATCAAGAGCAAAAGAAGGGAATGAATTAATTCGATGCAAGAAATGTGTGTAACTACCTTCGTTGGGTTAGACAATCAGAAATTTTGTTTTGTCACACAGGAGTCACAGATGGACCGCGCCTCGGCAGCGCGATCCACTGTGTACGAAAAAACATTAGAATAAAATGCTCGGCTAGGCAGCTTAGTCGATTAAGCGCGATCGCATTGTCCGGAAGGCCGATGCTTGACCGTTTCACCACCGAGCGTGCCCTTCAGCAAGGCACTTCTAGGGTAGATGTAATAAATACACGGTCAATACAAGTTTCCGTGTCTAAGAACTGCACTACTTCGTGAACCCTAGACTTTTATCGAAACAAAATTTTACTGAAGAAAATGAAAATTTGTGTTCTATGTTTCTAGTTCGTTTTATAGCGGATTGAGAGAACCTACTACACTTTTAGCGTGATACTAAATCTCTCCCTTGTGAAAACTCTGTGTAATCTTATGGCAATTTATATCAAAGCTGTGCAGATTGGACTGGAGGTCAAGGCTATTTCACTTAAAATCCGATCGAAGGCCTTTTTTCGGTGTAGGCCCTGATACTTATTCACCACAGACTGGATCCATGAGTATATTTTTGTTGAGATGTTATGACTACTCCTTCATTCCTTTTAGCAAATTATAGAAAACTTCTTTGAAGCAACATACTCTGACAACATTTCTATTCACGAAAAGAATATAATCTTACATGGATCATATGTGTCTTTCTTTGAAAAGGTTATTGCCTGTAACATGAGTGATTTGCCTGATGGAGGGACAAATCTAACGTAAATATTCATTTCATCTTGTTTAGTTGTTTCATTTGACATCAATCTGAATTGAGTTTGAGTAGAACATGCGTACGACTTCTTTGTTCCAGTTTGCAGTAAGGCGAGTTTTGCCGTGGAGACAACGAAATCACCAATATCTAAAAATGTGTTTATTTCATATTTTCTTTTTCTATTATTTTCCCTATGTATCATAAAAGTGTATGTGTCGCAAATAAAAAGGTGCAAAAAGTGTTAAGGAGTTAAGATATCGCCAAGAGCAGATACCACGTACTGAACTCCATTACAGTGGTTCATTTATCTATGGAATGTTTTCCGTTTAAAGTGCAGTTGCTTTCTAGATTTTATGTAGCTCTGTACCATGATAGCGGTCGTTATACTTGGTGCTACCATCCCGATCAAAAATTTTCTTTTGTCAAGCATACGCCACAGATGAACCGCGTCTTATCGACGCGGTCCATCAGTGACCCACACCTAACAAAATTGCTCTCATTGAGTTTAAAATTGTTTATCGCATGAATTCCCAATAAAAATATAAGTTCACATAATAATTATTCTTGTTACAAGCCCAGTCCAGACTTTTCCTGAACTCTCGTTAAAACGGGTTTTTGATAGCAATAAACTGTGTCCAAAATCATACAAATCCATGGACTAGAATCAACCCAAATAATTATTTTAAACGCCATGGTTTACAAATTGATATTTTTCTGCACAAAAGCATATGAGAAAAAAAATCTCACGCCGTATGAACATAGCGGAAGCAATCACCCATGCCGATTATAATTTTTGTCACCAATTCACGCCACAGCCGTAACTTGGACTATTTCGCAACTCATAATATATTTAGGCATTTTTTTTTAAAACAACCGATCAACGATAGACAAAAGAATATAATGAAAAACATATTACTCGTAGCATCAGGAAAAACGTCTTTGAGTATTTGGAACGACAACTCTGCTTTTGTCAGGGTGTACATGTCTCCATCTAACTCAAATACCAATGTCAAATTTTGATCCTTTTCTTTGTCTATAAACTGCACTTCAGTGTAATTATCATTATGATCAACCAACGACAATTGGCCTTTATCCGTGAATTCAAAATACATATCCTGTAAAATATTTTATACATCGATCAACAGATCCAACAATCAGCAGAATATGCTTTACGTGTTCTACTATTAGCAATGTTGTTCGTTATTTATGTAGTTGAAAACACAATCGACAAAATCAGAGATTAAAACTCGTTGAATATTTGTTTAATAATTTAATACGATTGGAGTAGATATGTAAACAGGAGAGAAAGAACTTGTTTTGTTCTCAAATGAACAAGTGGATTGAGGAAATCAATATACCTCCCACCACTTGACGGTGAAAATGGTTGATTTTCATACATGTTTCACATTCTGTAAGGTAACGAAGATTGCCAGGCCGATCCCGATACTCCAAAAAATAACTAATCGATAATGCATTGGGATATTTCTACTTTTGCTCTACCTCACAGACAGACAATATCTCAAGATTATCTTTTAAAGGCTTTAAAACTTATATAATCTTAAAATTATTTATGCGCTTCCGCCGTGAATGGGCCTTTAACTTTTTAAGATTTTTTTCCCCTCCGTCGCAATTTTTGGCATGTTCCATAGTGATATACAATAGGCTATTTTCTAGGGTAGATTAATTGCCTGCGACACCCACCATGATGTCATAATTAAACCTCAAAACTTTTTCAAAGTTCGATCACATCTTTTTTAACACGCCACTGATGCAGCCCCTACATGGGAAAAATCTACGATAGAGAAGACCCGGAGCCATAAAAAAGTCCTCAGCGTGAATATTTCAATTAAAAGTGTCGTAGTAACATTTACCCCAATCGCATTCGCGCGCTTCGTTTTTTTTTACAATTGGATCGCAGCCTAATTCGAATTACATTACGAACTCATACATATAGATATTAACAAATGCTCTTGTAGTGCCTTGCGAGGGCACACTCGACCATTTGTCCAGAAACTTTTCTCAGCTTCTTCTCAGAAATATGATGTCGAGAGAAAACACTTACTGTGACTTCGACTTTTGCTGAAACGTTTTTATTGTATTTGACATGCCATTGAATAGCCATATCTGCTTTAAAAACCGTGGCTTTATCTTTGTCTTCGACCTGCCATGACACTGTAACGAAAGAAAAGAGAAATTGAGTGACGTTTTGAGAATGAACCGGGATGGTTGTTACAAAGTTTTTTAGTTTTATACGTTAATATTTCGAAACTAAGCAATTTTCCCATTCCTTCCGCCTCCCTTCGCATAGATTTTCGTGGGCGCGATGGCCTAGTGGTTAAACATGTTGGCATCGAAGGTTGAAGATCTCGGGTTCGAGCCCCGACGAGTCCGGCTCGCTGGTCCATGCCTACCACTCAACCCAGGGTGTTATAACTTGGGTAGGCTACGCCGAGCAGTAAAAGATTATATCTTTCCAGTAATTGTAACCCTTTCCGTATATAAGTGGCCGCTGTTACAGGGCCTTGGACAGGGTGATCCACTCTAAGAAGTAGCTATAAAAAAATTATAACACACTCCGTTGCTAATTTACACGGGCGTACCTTCTCGGTAGCCATAGTGTTAGGAATTGCATGTCGTCCGTTCCTCCTAGTCCGACAACTTCTGTCAAGTTATGTGTTGTTAGGCTTCGTACACTGATAGATCGCACGGCCTAAACTTAACTTGGTTTTCTACTACTGTTTTTCGTGATAAAGCGTGGTATTAACTTTTAATATTGACGGCTAATTTGGAGCAAGCGCAAACAGAAAGATATTCTTTTGCGTTAAGGAAATTGTCATTTCAACATGGGGCCGAGCTTCGGTGGAATACTTACCGAAAAGTATTTAGATAGAACTTATTCTGAATAGGATAGGTGTGATTGGTATATGTATGTAAAATTGGTGCTTCTAGTAAGGAATGTATATTTGCACCAGGTCATGGCGTTCAAAAGTAATCAACTATATAGTTATTGCAATCAGGCGAGGGTATTTGAGGAAAAGCCAATGGCTACTCCATTTCACGGGCACAAGAGTGTTCACATGTCTAGCAAACGTAGAAACTAACTTCAGTTTTCTTTTGGCAACTTCTTGGTGAGGCATGGGTCACTGATGGCTCGCGCCGGCGAGAAAATGAAATTTCCAATTAGCTGAAGACAATTTATGTGTAGGACTATATTATGTTCCCCTAAGATAAATATATTGCTTTTTTCATTAGTATAATTTCGTGCCCATAAATCCGCAAAAAAAAATAATCCATTCCTATGCGCTATTAACCACAAAAAGAATTTTACTCCTACATATGCCATCAATTTGCAACATACCTGACTTTATATCCGGCCATGATCCTAAAAATAAAAGAATATACAAGTTCGTTAAGTCGGATCTGATTGAGCGAGAAAATAATATTTGACCATTAACGGTCGTATCAAAATAATAAAATCCATATGCAGGGGCCTTATTTTATCAGCGTCTGAAAAATCTCAACAAACCAAATTACGCAAATATTTCCTCATATAAATACAGCGCTCGCCGAAGAATCTATTTAACATTCGAATGTTAGGAAATACTGTATTTTCACACAAGCGAGATGATTTACGAAAACTGTGTATTTAATTTTGATGAATTGTAATCATCAATTGAATCCATTGTAGAAAAATTCTTATTCAATTAAATCTCAACTAATTGTCAAAACGTGCAAATTGGCAACATGCATGTAAAACGGAATAATAACATACCTGCTGCAAAATAACATAGCCTTGCTTATACATGAGCTTACCATACTAAATGTCCATATCGGAAATATCTTTTTGCAAGCCATAGTTCCAGATGACGAAGATTGCGCTTAGGAAATGTTCTACACAAAGCATGGTCGGAAGCGATGTTGATGATTGGAATATATTGGCTTATTTTACGTACTCTGTACCGATACGGATGACTGTTTGCGCTTGTCGGATGCTTACTACGTCGGACAAAAGCAGTTTGTGAAACAAATGCAGTATCTCTATAGGTTATACACATCCAGCACACATTTTCAACTCTGCTCAACTGAATTCGGTTTTATAACTGACTTACGATGAATAACCGGCCAAATTTTGGAGAGAGTTTAGCGCGAGTTGACATAATACCAGCCCAAGAATCGAAAAAGAATTTTTATTATTCATCCCGGTGCTTATTTTAAAAAACAAATTTTCATTCAGGCCTACACCAAAGATAGTAACATAATTATGCTGAAAACAGCTTTTCGGGCAAAATCTTTCCCACTTTATTAAGACGATGTCTTCTCCTTTTCACCTCCAGCGGATTAGGTTTCGGAAATGAGCATTTATTCGATCGTGATTTATGGTTAATACCAGTTGCGTAATTATCCTAAGAAACCTCTTTTTCTAAGCCGACATAAGAAAAAACGCCAAAACGTACTCCGCCCATCCCAGAACATGCTGATGCGTGAATGCGATTCCTGCATATTTGATTTTTCCTTTTTATCTTGAACGACATCATAATAAAAGTTTAGTGAATATCATCAAAAACATACCATTCTTCTGGTAAATTTCTCATTTTCGGCGACGAAATGCCGTGAAACGAACGGAATTAGTTATTCGCTTCTACTTATTCCGCATGTCTTAAAACCGTTGCATTTTGAAACAAGCGCGAAAAATGAAACAATGCGACATGAAATAGATCGATGGGAAACAAAGAAAACTTGCAATGCGATTTTCACAAATATTTAGTACTGCATTACTGCTGTAGCCAAATCTAATCACTCTACGATTTCCAATTCAATGATTTCAAACCTTCCTGAAGGTTAATAGTTTTTCGCTGAGTGTAATGAAACTCTTCCGTCATTAGGGCGTTACACTGGGAGTTCCAAATGGCAACTGAGCTAATTAGTTGAAAATCACTATAGATCATGGTTGAAAGTTACGAGAGACGGCCGGTATTGACCTCGTTTGCAGTAAACCCACTTTAATTATAAAGGATTTTAGCCATTGCGAGTGCACTCGCCCGTTGTACATCTGCTGTCGTTTTTTTGTATCATTTCAAACACATTTCCACAGCTCGTGCGTGCGTCACACGCCGTGTTAAAGACGTCCAGCCAACGGTCAAGACCGCACAAGTATATTCAGAATAATTATAGATTGCTTCGTTAGATTCATCCGTGCGTTAACCTTCGACCAGGCGTTCTAGTGTACTATGTTGGGTAGTGGGTTCAGCATCGCTTATTATACCCCAAGAGCTTCCTTTTTACAATAATAAATATAAAATCCCGTATATGTACGAGACAGATCGCAGGTCCGTCGACATTACGCGAAGAATTTCGAAATCTGCAGACAACCGAACCACAACTTAAAACCCAATAGATCATTCAAATCTAACAACGGCTAAATGGATTCCTTTTATTTCTTCGAATTGAATGCATAATCCACGCAACGCTAAATTCAATACGTGAAAATATCAAGATATAATTCAACAACAATCAAACGGGAATTTTTAAGAGGCCAAAAGGCATAGAATTGCGCAAGGTTACATTGATGGAGATGGCAATCAGCAGTATTATTTGTGTGTATATGTTGAGCTTATTTACACAATACATGCACAGTGCTACCCTACGACGGTGTCACAAACACCATCGCACGCTTTTTTGTAAATGATCGATCAACACCACCTTTTGTGTTTGCATAATGCAGTAAACTCAGATATTTAATTCTATTAAGCATGGATCACAATTACCGCACGACCACGGTCCACGCTCAACTAAGATCTCGGACCGGGTAGCTTCTTGCTAGACTTCGAACGGAGGAGTAAATTAAGGGGTGTGATCGATTCATCATGTGACTTATGACACAGTATTTCCTGATAAATACGAAACAATCGATCGAAATTATCTTTCATCATATGATATTCACAAATATGTGGCATTATTTAAGTGGGCCTTGAACATTTCGTCCGCTAATGGCACATACATGATGAATCTTTACACAGAAAAAATTAAGCAAATATTTGCCGAATAAGCATGATGTACATTTTGGTAATTGTTCAAAAGTCGTTGAATAAGCCGAATACAGAGAATGTACTTTGTAATGACAGATTTCACCATATGGTCCTTAGAAACAACACTATCCACCAACAGCTCAAGGTTGCTTACGAAGTTGAACCATTATATAAAATACATTAAGAATGAGTATATATAAACCACATGAAAAGAAAAAAGTTTGAACAAACCATCACTTTAATAATATATTTCAAAATCACACACAAAACTGAACTAATGTTCGCGCCACATATTTCCTAACCAAGACGCTGTTTTGAGCCATTCCTACGTTTGAAACACAGTGAAAAATCTTTTGCGATTTGAAATACGCTTCTACTTCAATATCTTGCTAAAATTTAGGGGTTACACCACTGTTTTTAGCCTGTTTGGCTTTGCCCATGAGTATGATATCGAGTAAAATTAGTAATGAACATAGAATTCAGAAAAAAAAAACTGTTCAGACATCACACGTCAGAAAGCACATTGATAAATAAATAGTTTGTGTGCAACTTTAAATAGTGTTTTCTACAGGGTCATACTTTCGATTTGCTCGCGAGCGCAGTACGCAATAGGCAAGCAGAACCACAACGATGAGTCCACCCAAAGCGCATCCTACTATGATCGGCACCAACATGTTGTCAGGGTAATCAGCAGTGCATTCGTTAGCTGAAATTACAAGTAAAACATTTTCAGCAATGCGAACAGTCAACATTTCACAATCCTAACTAGTATTGCCATTTACAGATGTATTTTCTTTATAATCAACAATTCAAAGTAAATTTTTCTGGTCCTGATTCAATAACATCATTCCACACATCGGTCCACATTATTATAATAAATTTGAAGGGTTGCAATTTATTCTACCCAATCAGAAAAACGTTATATTAAGGATGACCCATTGATGGATTGTGGTGTCTAGGCATGACTCACAATTAAAAATGTACAACTGAATTTTGTTCAAGCCAACTTTTTTGATATTCTAATTGCTAGCAAAGTATACGAAAGTTATTCGAAATATTTATTGTCAATGCTAAATATTGGGAAAATATCAAATGCTGGAGGTTAGTTTTTATATCCTTTCACATGTAGCATAGTTCATCAAAAAAAACATTTATTGCACAGTCAAACACATTAGCCATATTACGTAATACGATGGCATCAACTTCCTTATTGAATGTGTGTGAGCGTTTTGATCATGTGACACTGACACAGTATATCTTTATTAGAATGAAAATTTGTTGAAACTGCTATATAATTTGCTCAGCAAGCAATGTGACTGAGCGCCATGTTTCAATTTTTAAATTTCACATAACATAATACTGTTGAATGCCACCTGAACAAATGACCACAGCATAGTAACAAGAAATTCATTACTATTTGTAAATATTGATATCTTTAATAAGTATATGACAATGAAATGAAAATATTGAAAGATTTACAATAGGTTGCGAAGCTGCCTTTGAGTAGTTAATAAAAAGTGCTTCAAGAGCATATGAAGGCCACAATGCAACAAAAAGTAAATTGGCATTAATAAAGAAAAACAATCAGACACATGGGAAAGCCATGCCAGCATTAGATTTCTTCATAGCCAACTCTGTTACGATTCCTGCCAATGAAGTATGCCACAACAACAATAATAACTAAACCAGCGAGAACTGCTCCGACGATGATTGGTACTAGTGGGCTGAGATCGGATTCACATTTTTGAGCTGAAAGGTGTTTGTATACATAAATTTCGGTATCGTTTGATATCAATTTCTTATATTTAGGTAGATTAGAAGCTTACCTGTAGCAAATTTAGCATCTTTGACATAATAGACTTGAAATTGCACTTGCTTCATGTAGAAAGTGACATTTTCAGACAAATCAATTGTCAATCCAGATAGACACATATAAGATGATCCATTAGAAGTCTTTGCCATAGTGAGACCGCCTGCCGATGGTCTTATTTCTGTGTACAAGTTTGATCAATATAGGTAAAAAAAAAAGGTTATTACTAAAGGTGAAGTTACAGATGAAGTCAATTCACTCTGTGTACTGTGCAGATACTTCAATGGTATATTTCAGCCAGAGGTTTTCTCTCTTGTCCCACCCCTAAAAGTATTCAAGAGGACCAGGGTGGCAGAATGTCAGCTACCCAGACATCCAAATCCAATGGGTGAAATCAGACGAAACTTTAACAAAGGGTCAATATTTGATGACACAATCCATACTAGAAAATGAAAATGTCTCTGTGTCTAGTAGCAATAAAACTATAAAAAAAAGTTAAAAATCATCAATACTGCTATGAAATGGCAGCGTTGATGGGTCTTTTGAAACTTTCTAGGTGGTCCGGAAAAAATGACATTAACATTTCGGACATGCAACGAAAAACAAGATTATGTCACCCTGAAGCGAACTGGTTGTTCATCAATTCAGTTGATAGATAAAAAATTTTTTTCCAAAAATATCATGATTAAGGAAGTCTGTTTTGTGTTTTCTGAATCACATTGATTTTAAATCATTGCAGTTGTGGTTCAGTTGATTAAATTTATTCTTGAAACACACAGACTTCATGATAGTAGCTATAAGTGCTTCAGTTATTTCAGGATATCCATATTATGATGTCAGTAAAATCTTAAATAGGCTAGTAATTTTATTAATAAAACATAAACAAACAAACTGAAAAGCCTCTGTACAAAATTGATGAAACATAGGGTTTCAAGCAAAATTGTTATATTTTCTGATGTTAGCATAATCGTTACTACACCTATTCAACAATAACTAAAATACCTAAAAGTACGTCAAAGGAAGCCCCATGCTAAAAATATCTATTGAACTGAAATATTATTATCATACATTTAGTTTCGAATCTAACTTCACTAGAAAAGGATTTTAATAAAGAATATGGCTTATATTATATATTTCCAAGATACTGCATTATCAGTTGTATCTGCGCCAAAAACTTTCTGGTGCACAAACAGTTGTCATAAAAATTGCCTGTACCGGTATCAGCATGGGTTTTATCAAAATTAAAAACGTTCTTCATCATTTTCTCCAGATAAACAAAAAACTTATTAGGAAACATTGAAACCGTAGGATCATAATATAAGGAACTGAAACGTTCTAATCTTAAACTTGAAAATTAAACATACTAATAAATTACCTTTATCAGTTTTTGAGATAGTTGCATTAACTTCAGACAGATAGAAAGCTCCTTTACTAGTTTGGTTGAAGCTCAGTACAAAATTGTTCTTTCCGAAATTTACTGAAAGTCTTCCACAACCACTGTCGTCATGAACAATCGCAGCATCTTTACTTACATTCCAGGTATTCTAAAAATAAAGTGGAGAATATAAAATATCTAAATTTAGAGATTCAATTGAATCATAACAGAGTTATACTTACATCTTCTTGTTTGAAATGCGCAGAAAAAACGGCCATCAGACATACTGTACCGTTTTTCTTAGGTGCATATGTATAATTATTAGTGGTCTCCCAACCTGGTGGAATGGGAGCAGTAGTGATAGGGGTAAGTGTAGTAACAATTGTGGTGTCAAGATTTGCTGTGGTTGTGTCTGGCTTTGTAGTTTTATCCTCAACTGTAGTTTTATCTTTAATTGAACCAGTGGTTTGTCTTGCTGTGGAAACAAGACTCGTTGTTGGTCCTTCAGTTGAGGACGCTACAACACTTGTTGATTCTGAAGAATTTTGTCCTGTGGATCAGAAAACTTAATAATTTTCAAATTTTATTTATCAGTTAACTGTAGCCTAAAGTGTAAATAGTAGTCTATTCTGAATTCAATACTGGTAGTTCGGCAATCTGTATCAATAGCATTTTGGTTCAAAATATAGTGAATTGATACACACTGATTTAAAATGGATTATTCATAGTTTATTTACCAATGACTAATCAACTATTTGATGATAATTAGAAGATTGATTGCCATTTTAAGAACATCAATCATAAAAGAATATAGAAATCATCATAATCACCATAATAGATATATTGAAATCAAGTGGGAATGAGTTCTTTAACAACAATTTCACAGAAAACAGGGATTACCAGAATTGAATGTCTTTTGATTTTATAACCGAATTAATTAGATTTCAAACAAAAGTCTTGTATATTCAGTACGACAAATTATGTGCAATCATGTTTTGTTCAGCTTGAGCCACTGATTTCCCGCCCAGGGGCACTTTGGTTCTGGCTCCATTTCTGGTTCATGCCTCTTAAAGTATATTTACTGATTGGTTAATAACAAAAAGATATCTTTCAAAATATCATAAACATCAAAAAACTTAGCATAGAATTTACACATTTTATGAAAATGTTTTTGTTTCTGTCAATTTTGAATTATGAATCTGAATAATGCTTGAATATTCATGAAGCTACCGGTAATAGAGTATTTTATATTTGTAGTTACTTTTCCAGATAATAACCGATTCTGATTCGACCTTAGTTTTCTTAAACCATCTTACAATTTGATTCAATGAGGGACAAAATATACTCAAAAACAATATTTAAGAAATTTTCAAACATACCATAATTGTATAAAATTTGCTAAATTTCAAATATGTATAAATCAAACCATATTGCCCGTAAAATGCCCCGTCTCTTCGGATTCCAACTTGGATAAAATAAGGCGACATTCACAATATCAGTATAAATTTTGACTATATAAATATGAAGACTCACCAGCTGCCACACAAACAAGAGCTAAAGTTACAATGAAGATCTTCATCTTATCGAGCATACAGTATTGAAATGAATATTCCTTTTCCACAAAAATATATATTTATACGTAATCCTTCAGCGCAATAAACAAGTCCGATTACATTAGTAATAAAAAATTTATGCAACAAGTTCTGTAAGACAGTTGGTAGCAAAAATGTTAAAATTGTGCCTAGAACCCCAGACAATGATCCTAGCGCAAATCCTTCATGGTCACCAAGGCTTGTGGGTATTAAAAATGTCTAACATTTCAGATAATCAAAATTTCTGATATCTGACCATTGAAAACCAGATTCCCAATCATCAAAAAAAAAAGACTATGACGAATTTATTTAAAATAATCCAAAATTTACCAATTACTATTTGATATAAGATAAGTTTCCTAAATGACTTTTCCCTGATTAGTGAGATTTCTGATTGGGCTAATTTGATCTGCAAAAACTTCCCTAACAGAGAAACTTTCTTTGATCGGTGATTATATATATCCCATCAATTAAGAATACAGTGACTGAACTATCATATACACAAAATTCCAATTCCATTACCTTAGATCAGAGCAGAGTTAAAGGGTGCAAAAGTTCAGAATAAACCCCAATTTCTGAATTTTAAACTTGTCAGCAGTAATTTTTGGTTGACAGTCAATTAGAATGCGAAAATATAGCACATAGGTCAAATTTGTACCCTTATGAAATAGAGAAACATGAATCAGAAAACATACAAAAGCATTAGCATAAAAACAATATCAACAAGAGTTTTTGGTACATACTGGATGGTGACAATACAACCAAGTGGTCATCAAGTCAGTCACCACCCAATTTGCAAGTTAATAACATCCTGTAGGATAAACAGGATTGATCATTTTTAAACAAAATTTGATTACGGATTATCGCACTATGCATATTACCTAAATAGAATCTGAAAACTTGCCAAAATGAAGGAAGGACTTGAGTTTGATACATCGTTAATGGATATTAGCGTTATGTTAGATGGGCTATAACTCCTCTACTAAGACACTCAAGGAAGACATTACAAGAAAATTAATCAGAAAAAGGACATCAGATTATAATAGCTCAAACAACTTCTTATTTTTTTTTTTTTTGAAAGCGAATTTTTTTCAATAGCAAAGTTATATTGATTTGCAACAAACTTACAGTAAAAAGTCGGGATGGTTGATTTGTAGTTAAATGTATTGTTTTAATATCTAATTAAATATTTCATATAGAAATTAAATATAATACCGAACAACTAACAGAGTCTGAAAAAACAACATAATCTAAACGTATTCGAGTCTGAGAAGTTGAAGTGACCAACTTTGAAGTTGAAGGTTCAACTATGGTTATGTCGTATTCTCAACTTTTTTCCTCGCTGGAATAATGAAATCTTTTCCCAACCTCAAGAAGCGGGCATTTTTGGTCAAATCGAACACGGGTCGGATCAGGTCAATGACCATTTCCAAAATTTTGAGCAATGAGACTATTCTCGCAAATTTTTATTTGATCTTTTTTCTGCACCTACACTGCTACTCCAGAATATGTTTCCGTGAATTTTAGCAAGGGTACAAGGACAAATTTTAGCAAGGGTTTTAATACCATGCTGGAATCGAAATTTTAATAAGACGACTTCAACCATTCAGCGAGATAAAAATTTTATATATAGTCTATAGCGACAATTTGTCCTGCATCATTGCTCCATGCACGACAATTTCACTGGTTTTTACTGGATAATGGGAAAATAACAATTATGATATGAGAATTGAGTTTGGACAAGCAAGACATTGTGTTACATCTCATCAGTTATTATTATCTATCATCATCGTAATGTTATTGTTCTCAGTGTTATAATCACAGATCACAGATTTTAAAAAAGACCCTGGGGAAGAAACATTAGAGGACTGTTAGATTAATTATTATTAATGGGCAGTACAACTGGGGCTGTTTCTGTACCTTTTCACTCGTTTTATGCTTGTTTCTGTTTTCAGTAATTATAGTAACCGGTAAAACAGGCCTACTCAGTACAGTTGCCAGTCAATTCGTACTTGGAAAATAGCGCATAGTTCAATTCATACCCTGATAGAATTTGCAATGGATTTACTCCAAAAACTCTGAGGTGAATCTTAACTTCGGAAGAGTTCCGCCAGTACGAATTTGAAGTGCTCATTCTGTATTAATAATGGGGGTCTAGTGAAGTTTAGTACCATATTTCCGGATGCCATTAAAATAAAAACTGGCAGAATATTCTCATCCTAACAAGGGGGCGCCAATGCTGCAAGCATCTGGCATTGTCTCCCCTGTTAGTATGAGTCGCTTGCAACATGGAAATTTTGTTGATAATCGGATATATGGTACTAAACTTCATGAGACCCAATAATGGAATGACTGCAACTGTTGACCAACACGATTTTTAAAGGATAAAAATTGACCAATTGCTCGTAATAGAGTTTTGTACTGGTACGAATTGACCGACCACCAACCTTCGGTATTGGCCAGTTCGGCAATCTTGGCCACGAGCGACCACAAAATGACTCATAAATTGTACGTTACAGGTATGCAACTGTGGAAAACATTTCAAACTAAACTGAATCAACAGAGATCACTGGTTTATAATACTGAATAGGCCTAGGCTATACAGTATAGGCATAGCCTAGTTATATGTTAATCCAGAATAGACAGATAGATTGTTATCTCAATCAGAAATCTTTCGATTGAACATGTTTGGTTAGGTGCGAGCCATCCACTGATGGATCGCCTATACAGTATAGGCCTATCCTGTAACTTATCTATACAGTACAGACATGCAGGATGAAAATTGAATTAAGACGGAATAAGCTGATGAATATAAAATTACTACTTACCGGCACTGATTCGGTTAATTTTCCAAATTTATTCGTGCCCTACACTTCCGAATATACGGAAGCTTGACGTGCGATTGCGCCACTGCGTAAATACAACGAAACAAAAGAGCACAACCACCTTGCAGCGGGGAACAAACAAGCGTCTACTTTCAGGGATGTCACGGGATCTATGCTGTTCATTTCACTCCCTCCGCTGAAGCGAAGTAATATATTTCTCTGAACTCGGGTCTGAACTGAACCAACGGTCACAAAATAATCAACTCTCTAGCGCATCCGCGACAGAGGGGGGACGGAACGTTCAACGTGGTGATAAAAAGGTTTTTATATTCTTTGTTCAAGAAAACCTTGCCCGCGGTGCGTGTTATAGAGTCAAAGATTTTACAACCTAAGAACTATCAACAGGATTTCACACTGTGCTATTGTTGAATAACTTGTATCAGTATTTAATTAATTTTCTTCTCCTTTTTTCCTTTAAATTACCTATACAAATCTCCTGACTGTCTAGACCTTCCATGATTTCGGCCTGCGGGGTATTAACAGCAGCATAATTTGAATTTCAATTTGGCTCTTTCGAAACTCTGATATAACATTCATTAACTTTAAAAAAAAAAACAGACATACTACTAAAAACAGGAAACCCTTTTAATGATTGGTATTCACAGTCAGGAGTTTGTTTATTCTATTTCATACTTTTTTATGCATCATTTTAAGATTCGGGTCTTCTATAACCAATCCCTAAGAATTTCGGCCTAAATCCACCCATTGCCACATCTCTTGTCAAATGCGCCACTGATGGATTGCTTTGTCGAGATGTAGTCCATCTTTGGCTCATGCCTGAAGAATGTGAAGACTTTCATTTCAAATTTAACACTATTTTAAGCAAATCCACCCCAAACTTAAAACCGAAGAATTTGACCGATGTAGAATGAAAATTAAATTATTATTTTTTTTTCTTTCTCATTAGAATATTAACTAGGTAAATCGGCATTAGAGTCACTCAGACTCATTAAAAATTTTGATAGAACCTGCCTCCACTCCTACCCGCTGTATTTTTAAACTCCTTATATGTAGGTAGCCCAATTTTTCTTTTAAATTCTTTATATATATATATATATATTTTGCATTATCTGTATCATTACCTGTGTAAATTTCTATGTTGTGTCTTTGTAAATTTGCGTCTTTTTCTACATATGAATATTATTGTTTTTTTTTTGTTTTTTTTACATATATTACGTATTACTTTTTTTTTCAAGGGTTTTTGCCGCACACCAGTGTTCTAGGTCGACAGGGCCTTGTGCAACTATCCTGTCTTTTATTCTTCTGTATCCTTAAATTTTATATTGATTATTACGAGGCGAATAAACATACATACATACAACTACTTTAACGCTACTGATGATTGGCTTCCGTTTTTAAAGTAATTTCTAACTTTTTATTGCGCCATAGCAGTGATTAGAGTCATTGTGAGGCGTACAATCAACCTTCTACGATGTTCTTCACCGTACCTCGTTCTTCTAAGTTTCTGTCCGTCAAATTATATTTGAAAGTGATTGCATTTCTTGCAATGGAAAGGGAAAAAGGACAACAAAGTCCAAGGAAGTTGACTGAAAATTTGCGTGCGTTCGATTCGGGGGGGTAGGTCAAACATTTTTTGTGTTAAAAAATTATTACATCCATACAGTAGACCTGATAAACTGGACCAAATAAAATTATGTTTCATGAAAGAGAAGACTTGATTCCCGATGAAATGATAAACAATTTGCGACTAAAAAATTTTCAGAACGGTCAAAGCAACGCAAATTGCAACCGGAAATTACTGGGAGTTTCAAGATATGCTAGCGCATACGGCAGGGCAATTATGACAAATCAAAGAGACATTAACGTACACAAGATACTCTCAAAATGCGCGTGAGCAATGGCCAAAACATTAAATCCCAAACTGACAAGAAAACTTGAAGGTTGAAGAAACTAAAAACCGTCTGATCTCCCTCTGATGAAAAGAAAGAAAAAGGCGATTTTTTGTGAATTTGAAGGGTACTTCGAATTGTCATTCGGTCGCACACTCCGTATCGCTCCAACAGCACGCGATGAGGGTTTAGGGATAAATCTGGGATTTATCGGGATAAATTGCCAGGTATGATTTTTAAAAAATAATATTGTCATCAATTTCGAAATAATTTCAATCCATAGCTGTCCTAGTCAACAAAATCATTTTTTATAAATGGTAAGATTTGAGTTTAGCAGGGCAGTCAATAATTTTTCCCTTTTTCGTCAAAAACAACATACCGCGCTTCTAAGTGTGAGCTTCAATATGTCCTTGCACCAATACAGTCATGCATTGGTGCCAATCTGGAATTTCACCGGTGCATTCGCCATTTATTAATTTTGAGTCATCATAGGCTACGGTAGGACAATGCCCAGCAACAGTCATAAATACATACTGAAATATATGTATAATACATCGTCCTTCCGCGAAATTGTTCATTTAGAATCCTTGATCAATATTCATATTCTTTTTTATTTGGGGGCCTATACTGGCGCTATAGTTGTTCGTTGCGCTACAGTAGATTTGTAACATAGAACAGATGAACTGTATACACAGCCACTAAAAATGTCCGTGCCTAACGGTTGTTGGGTATAAGCCCCCGGTAGGTAGAGTCATAGCATATAATTCGAAAACCCTTAAAAAATGAGCCTCTCCCATCGCGACTTTTCACGAGCGAGTCAGTGTGTTATGCATATCTCATACAATTCAAAATCTGAAAGTGATAATGGATAAGAGAAGAAATCCAGAATCTTGTGTGAATTTCGAGTTCGAATTCATCACTAGTGATGGAGTTCAAAACCTCAATACTTTTTTGTTCTAAAGTTCCTGCCAATTGTTGAATGAAACTATCGATATTAAACAAATTTCCCTTTATGCCATTCCAAAGCATAGCCATGATAGTGCGACGGTACTGGATTTTTTGTATATTCCTTACTGTCTAGAATTTATGTTGCGGTAACACTTCTCTATATTTTGGTATATTCTTTCCTAAATTGAGCCATACAGCGGTTGAGAGTTCAAAGGGCTGGGCAATTAAATTTTTTTTGTACAATACTCGCAAACTTCAATAATATATATATATATATTGATGTTGTGCGTCCATGTTATATTATTTATCTTCTGCCGCATTTCTGTTTCTTTATTTCGTTTTTCTTCCCTTTTTTCTAATTATTATTTTTTTGATTACAATGTCTGTGTCGCAGGCTGCGTCTTAAGCCCAAGCGGTCTTGTGTGCATACTTCCTGAACTTTCATATAGGAACGAATATTTTCTACTGTTATCATGTATACTAAATGACAAAATAAATACATACACTGAACATCAGATAGGCTATTGTATGGGCGTGGTGCGATGGTCGAGTGACCATTTCTCCGAGTGTCATAGCCTAACCGGTCACTGCTCTCTTGCTTGTCCTCGTCCCGCTGTACTGCTAAAGTATCCCCTTGTTTGTTCGTGCTTATTGTACACTGTATAATATTGAAATGGGGTAGAGATACTGCAGCTCGATTCAACGTGCACATGGGAACACAGTTCTTTCCGTGTAGAGTGATAACTTTGGTCCGACTTCGTGACACATTGTTATCCTTAATTTTTTTTTCGCTTTTTTATGACAACGCTGGGCCATGACATGGACCATCGTTATTAATGCTTTTATTTTTTTTTGTAAATCTTCGAGAAATAACTTAAAAAAAGAATTAATTTAAAAAATAAAATTTATTTTTTTCCCAAAAAATATTCAGTTTCCGATATTTTTTTTAAAAAAAGAGGAATTTCCCATTAAACACAAAAAAGTTGATAACGGTGGGCCACCATAAACGTCACAGATTCGGAAAATTCGCCACTGGTTCCATCGTATGTTATATGCTAGAGAGTGAATTGCGGTCTTTGGCAGGTTTATCGTCGGTTGCAGCATTTTTTCGCAATTTATCAAAACGAACGGGTTGCTTAAGGAGAATATAAATGAAATATGCTTCTAGTATTAAATGTTTTATTATTTTTACAATGAATAAATTTAACATCTAACAAAAGTGTTTCGCTGGAATCTCGCTAGATTCACAGGGATTGGCCTTTTCTGTTTTCCACGATATTTGGATTGGAAACATTATCAATCTGAGTTGATTAGAAAAGATATGAAGAAATCACATTTGGATTAAATCAACGGTTTTCTTTCAAAACTGTAGAGTTTAAGTTTCGATCCATTCAACTCTATTTAATGGAGGGAGAGGTAAGGTACAGTGAAACATCGGGGACAATGATATAAGTGACATAATTTGCTTCCAAATTGCAATACAGTGGCACTGTTCTAGTAGGAATAGTTCCACTGCTGCGGCCTTTATGCAGTTCTTTTCGTTTGTCAACTTGTACACTTCACCTCTTTCTGTAAGGTCCGTGACCAAAATTTGATTAGAAACAGAAAAATATTTTTCACATTTTCGCCATACGCAAGCGTCTCAGTTTTATATCAGAAAAATCGCTTGGCCGACGCAAAGCTATTGCTAGCGGCTACATTTTTGCGATGTTAGATGATACAAAAGCGCTCTCCAGACTTTCAAAAAAGTGTTGTATTATTCAAAACTAGCTTTGGGAAACAGTGAAACAGTTTTAAGGGCATATAGAAACAACCAAAGCTGCCAAAAAAATTATACTCGCTCTTTCCCATTTTATCAAGTAACATTTTCCGTTCCGCTGTGTTCCAGTCTCCCTCCCCCCCATAATATTAATATTTTCGAATACCGCGAGAATTTTCTTGCATCATTTTAATAAATTATCGTGTGCCTCTTGCGCCTAATTTTTACTGATTATTTTCGCGCGTTTTCTCCTAAAGTTAGAGTAATAATTCGTTTTCATAAAATTTGGGCGCGCCCTGAGTTTTTTTTTTATTCTGGATGCATTATTGTTTGAATGATGAAAAAAATTTAGCCCTACACTCCAAATTTTTTGTATATTATCATATTATAATCCAAATATTTTATAATTATTAATTCAGGTTCTAAAGCTCCCTCATGTGAAAAGATACCAAGGCTGTAAGCCCTCAATAGCTATGATATTATTAGAAATCTTAAATACAAAGACGGAAGGGACTCGAGAGTTCGGAGTTTCATCCCTGGTTATTATTATTTATTTATTCGAGAGACAAGGTTCTCAGGATAATTTCGTAAGATTATAGCAAATTACCATAAATCATTTTTCAAGACTTTTGTAGATCTTAAGACAAATATCTTTTTTTTTTGGATGGAATTTTAAACATGTGGATCAAATCAGGGCGTCTAATCAGCAAAGTGAGTGAAGGATTTTTGTGCAAAATAAAACTTATGGCCATCGATGACGTCATAGGTTTGATGGCGCTGTTGTAAACAAAATACGTTTCAAAATTTCCGTGGGAAGCTAAGTTATCTCCTCGCTTCGGGCTTTGCAGTACTTTGCCTGACCGATTTAATGTCGTATTGCCAACGGTGAACAAGGCAAAGAGCGGAGACTGGCCAGCAACTGTAGGTCTCGCTTTATATATAGATAGTTTCATAATCATATTTTAAAAGTAGTTTGACATTAAATTCTGGTTTCAACTTAAGTTACGGTAACTTTGTTTTAACTTAGTTACCTAGCGTTAAGTCACAGTACAGTACTGGTACCGATACTGGATAGGCGGGTCTCATGAAATTTAGTACGGTACCTACCATATATCCGATTATCATAAAAATTTCCCATATTGCAAACGACTCATCCTAACCCGGGAGACAATACCCCATGCTTGCATCATCGACGCCCCCTAGTTAGGATGAGAATATTCTGCCAGTTTTCATTTTGGTGACATTCGGGATTATGGTACTAAACTTCACTAGACCCCCGATAGGCTAGGCCTAACTCAGAAATGTTCATGTTTTACCAAACAGGCCACTCGCGTTCGTGCCAAGCTGACATGTTCTAAGTAGGATGCAGCTACAGCTTACAGCTTAATCATATGGCGAACCGTCCCACACAGGATTCGAACCTGCGTCATGACCATCAGAGATGCGTAGCTTAAGCGTATCCCCAATGCTTTACCGCCTGAGCTAACCGGGCACACTGTTTTCTCCCATAGAGTATTTTATGCTTATCTCTAGCTCTGTGATTTATCACACAGTACAGAGTAGAATGACAACATTTGTTAATTTCAATGTTTTCGCTGCCAGTCAATTCGGTGTCTAACATTAGGGATTAAGTTACACTAGCCTAATTACCGAAATGACCAAAAATAGGTACCGTAGTACCGGCACAGAAACGACCATTAAGAAAAATAGAAAATGTGCAGAAACGGCCCTGTAGTTATGTTTGCTGGTCCAACAGTCTAATATCATGTTGAAATCGAAGTTTTAAGGGAATGGTTGGGAGACCACTCTGAAACTGCGTTTTTAGAATAATTATCAATGGCCAAATACAACTGGGGTGTGGTTTCGGTACATTTTTCACTCGCCTTATGGTCGTTTATGTAATTTTCCGTACTAATAGTAACCGTAACGTTAGTGAAGTTCAGTATCATATTCTCGAATGTCATTAAAAAATAAAACTGGCAGAGTATTCTCATCCTAACTAGCCTATAAGGGTTTCCCAATGCTGTAACAGGCCATTATGCTGTATGGAAAGCATGGCTGCCCCACACCCAGTATTATGCCGCGGTTTGCTTGTTACGAAAATCATCACATGAAAGCCATCAGCAAAATATCACTATGGGTGACCAAAATCTAATTGTTTTGGTTTCAGAATCCAATCATTTTCCTGAATCTAATCAAATTAGAAATGATATAATGAACAAACAATAATGAAAATTATAAAATCTGAAATAAAATATTAATTTGTGATATTCTGATCTGATAAATATTGTGATATCATAACCAATAGTAGCCTACATGATTGAGGGAGTCAGCAGTCGGTTGAGGTAATAGTAGTTGCAAATTAATTCTGTATTATTTTTCTCAAAGTATTTTAATTTGCTTGTCACGCCCAAGATGTCCTCGATAAACACCATGCCTAGAAGTGGGCCGTAGAGGCTGTTTTGATGCTGTACAGTACTGAGTAACTTAGTGGCAGGCCCTGATGCCTCTATTTATCAAAAGTTAGAAAGGTTGATTAGCCTAGTTGTTTTAAATTCTAATGCAGAAACAATTGAAGCTAATTAAGTTTGAAAATTTCAAAAGGGATAATTGAATAATATATTCTAGTTAAAAATACCTTTGAAAAAAATGTATCTTTTTTGAAAGAGAATTGAGTTGAACTATTTTACAATTTTTTTGTACTCCTTATGGAATATTATTGTAAAAATTATCTTTTTAAAATTATAAAAGATGTGTTACCGTATATCGTTACTATATACCGTATTACAACAAATTATATGTATAATTCAAAAAACACTCTTGAGATGCTAGTGTATATATTGACGTGTGATTTCATTTTCTGACAATTCCATTCTTCACTTTTGGAATTGTTCATCTCTGGGACAAAAGCCCGTTCCCTGTATTTTTCTGGTAATCTGGGTTGTGTATAGTTGTGAAATCATGTGCAGATTTCAGTCTTGTCCATTGTGTTGAAATTGGTGTGTAAATGCTGACCAGTGCAATGTGTATATATAATTTTTTTGCTTAAAATATATATACTTTGAAACAATTACCGGTATGTGTTTTAATTGAAATTATTGTATTTGATTACATTGAAAAATAATTAAATTCTTCTGTGTTCTCTGTAGTCTCTATTAAATACTTTATATGTTATAATCCAGCTCCCTTTTACCCCTGATGATGTACCATTTCATATAATATGGAAGCCCACCACGGTTATTGTATCTTAAAAGATGTATTTTCTGGGTCAAGCTTACATGGGACCGATTACTTATTCCTTTTGTCTTTGTGTAAGCCAATCCATAATGCTGAAGGCAAGAATGCAATAGAAAGAGAATGAGCAATTAGACAAAGTTTACTCGAACCTTTCTTCTGCAATCTTTGGTTTCAAATTTTAGACCTTTAAATTTTTAATTTTTAAATCTTAAATTTTTTTACAGATTCCTTCTGCCATTGACTGTGTATTTGTTCGCCTGGATTAGTTAGTAAAATTAATATTAAAGCCATGTCCAAGAGCGATTTTAAGTCAACAAATCGCATATATAATGAAAATTTGATGAAACCAAACAAAGATCAAACTAATAATAGAACATCAAAGAAAAGGATGGCGACTTCTCCAGCAAAAGGCGATGTTGTTAAACGTTCTGCATTTGGTGATATCACTAATGCATTGAAAGTGAACAAAAGCAATTTAAGTTT
This sequence comes from Styela plicata, assembly GCA_963675895.2. Classification (NCBI taxonomy): domain Eukaryota; kingdom Metazoa; phylum Chordata; class Ascidiacea; order Stolidobranchia; family Styelidae; genus Styela; species Styela plicata. The sequence goes on from OZ023145.1 coordinate 13,117,573, forward strand.
TGGAAAAGAAAATGTTGGGAAAAAAATGGTCAAGAAACCCAAAATTGCAACTCGAAAGTCATTAAGAGTTCAAAAGAAACAAGAGGAAGATTCTTCGGAAAAACTTATTACTGAGAAAATAGCAAACGTAACTTTGTCGTTACCAAACTCACAAAATAGCATTTCATCGTCATTGCCAAATTCACAGAAAAGTCTTCCGGAAAAGATAACATTAATTGAGGAGGATACCCAAGAATTTAAAGATGCGTTGGATTCCTTTTTCTCGTCACAGTCACCCACTGCATATTATCAACATGATTTATCACCAAGAAGAAAAGATCTGTTTTTTGAGGATCTGGATGCAGAGAATATCAACAATCCTAATGAAGCTCCTGAATATTCATTAGTGATCTTTGAATATATGAGGGCAAGGGAAGTCCAATTTCCAATCGCTCAGTATTTAACTACACAAAAAGAGATTACTGCTGATATGAGAGCGATTCTAGTTGATTGGATGGTAGAGGTTCAAGAAAACTTTGAACTCAATCATGAAACACTCTACCTTGCCGTCAAACTTGTTGATTTATATCTGCAAAATAAACAAACATCGAGGGACACTTTGCAGCTTATAGGAGCTACCTCACTTCTCATTGCTGCAAAGTTTGATGAACGACACCCTCCCTATATTGACGATTTTCTGTATATTTGCGATGATGCTTACACTCGAAAGCAAATGCTGGCATTAGAAAGATCTTTACTCCATATAGTGGGGTTTGATATAAATATCCCTATATCTTACAGATTCTTACGTCGTTATGCAAAGTGTTCAAAAACTAATATGCAGACATTAACTTTGGCTAGATTTGCTCTTGAACTCAGCCTACAATGCTATGAATTGATTACGATGAGCGATTCGCTTATGGCAGCTGCTGCCTTGTGGCTAGCCTTCAAAATGAATGACAACGCTGAGTGGACGGACACACTTATTTACTACAGTTCGCACTTGGAATCTGAAGTCATGCAACTAGCGATTCGACTAAACAGCATGATCGAAGAATCCAAACCAAAAAAATTACAGACCGTCTGGCAGAAATACTCCCATCCAATATTTTATGAAGTTGCTAAGACCCCTACTTTGTCGGAGGAGAAAATCAGAAAAGAAGAAGAAAGAATAAAGCTCAAAGAATCACCCACGATAGCACAGCTGGGAAATGACAGTGCCTCTGACTCACTCAAATTGTGATGCTTTTGTTGTTACTTGTCCATTTTATTTGTTCAGCACCAAATAGAAAATTGCTGTCATGGGACCGAATTATGCCATTGAACTTAATTGGGCACATTTTTATAAACTTTGAGAGTCTATTTTTCATGGTCTTTCAGTCAGTTTATAGAAAATCGTTTTATAATTATATTTGGAATGTTATAAAAAACTGGGAAGGTAGCCTACCGTGTCTTACCAGTAAGAAATTCCCTAATGTCAAGCATGGACCTAGACTACCCAGTCCATCTTTTGCCCACGCTTGACAAATGCTTGGTCAATATTCTCATGACTGGGTTGCTCTTGAAAAACCTTTTGGTAATTTCAAACAAGCTATTTCGGCTTGTATTTTGATTGGGAAATTGTTTATTTTATTGGATAAATGTTTGATTTGAAGTCCATTGTTTGTACTTGGAAACAATCTCTCGCATTGCCATAATATTCAATCATATTCAGGACTCCACTGCCCATTTCATAATTCTGCCATACATGAAACATTTTTGGTTCATAAATGTTATATTTGTATTACTATTTGTTTCGTACTTCTGTTTTATTTCTCAATATTTTTATTTTTTAATCTTTTTACAATATTTGTTAGTGAAAAGTTGGATGTAGTTTAGCGATAGCAGTAGATTGAGGTTTAGTTTTGAGGATTCTGATTGCTGCTATTCCACTTTTCTATCTTTTCTTTCTTGTATTCGTCTTTATTACTTTTGTACATATTTTTTCCATTTTCTGCCCCACTAAGAGGTTTATATCATTCGATAATTTAGGATCAAGTTTGCCGTAATTGAGAAAAATTGCCCTTCCGTAGTGAGTAGGACTGTCAAATATATTCGATTTGCAGCATAAGAATTTTATATATATATATATATATATATATATATATATACATATATATATATATATATATATATATATATATATATATATATATATATACATATACATTTTCAGAAAATAAATATGAGTTTTTGTGTATTAAACAATTGTTTTTCATTTCCTTTTAGAAAGGTGTCTTTGTTTTTTTTATAATTCTTATTATTTGATTCATAAAATTTTTTCAATCGGATCTGATCTAATAGTAACTTAAAAAGATATCTATTTTGAACTCCATGCTAATAAGTTCAAATTATATTATTCCGTTTGTTAATTCTTCGATAAGGATATTTTCAAATGTATTTTAAACAAATTATTCAACAATCTTTTAATAATTTCTTGGATAAAGTAAATTATGGTATGGTTGCTGAATAGCACTACTATTTCGTCATTTAAAGGTGCGTAAAATACTCAAACTTGATACTAAATTGTCATAACCCAATTAGTAATTTTATTTAGTTAAATATGAGCCAAAGATGGATTGTGTCTTGTCGGCATGGCACATCTGTGGCTCATGCCTAACAAAACACATGTATGTGTTAAGTTCTTCTGATTGGGTATGATCAAAATCCTCTTAAGGGGTTTCCATCTTTATTATTTTAGATCCAGGGTGTTATTTGTAGATCAGAGTAGTGAATCATCGTTTTACTTATTGATTTGCTTTTTTCAGTGATGACATTGTCTCGGTTTCGTGAAGTTTTGTTTTGATGTTATAAATTTGCGTATAACAATGTCAAATTTTTTGTTGTTGTTGTTGAATCGCATGGAAATTTCTGTGACAGAAGATGTTTTATCAGCCACGTTTTTTTTGTTATTATTAAATATTTTTAATGTTTTTAGCAATTTCCTCTTAAAAGTTTAAACAAAATTATGACATCATGAAATAAGCGCGCATTACAATTTTTATCACCATACTACAAACAAAACAAAAAAATTTAGGCACACAGATTTGTGCCCAAGAAATGCGTTTATATCGATTATGCTGCCATGCTAAATACGCCTATGAAAACTTTTCCAATTTTTGTGTATATTTTTTATTACATTTTACAATGCTGTTGCTCAGAGAATAAATTGACATTGATTTCAGTGTTTGTTGTGGGATAGGAATGTCCATCCATCTAGTTTTTGCGCAGCATGGAGCTCATTAGGCTAACAGAATCTTGTTTTTCACCGTGTGTCTGAAATGTTCACGTCGTTTTCCTGAACCAACAAAAAAAAAATCCAAAATTGTCAACACTGCTTGTAGTATAGATCATAGCCCTGCTGTTTATTTTAAATCTTTAGCAGTTTGGTTGCTACCAGATATCTTTTATTTTATAGCAAGGGATATAATTCTCTCAGTCTGTAAATTACGTTCAGGACTTCGACCTGGTTTGTTTAGAGGCTCATCTCAATCACATATCTAATTGGCAATAGGTTTTTCATGCAGAAAGTTGTGAAGTTTTTCTGTATTTTACTTGACGTTGGCGAAGTAGTCGAAGACGTTAGGATTCAACCCTCTATTTCCGAATTCATATTAAAAGCTGTTGAGTTGGGCGATTTTCGATATAATGATTTCTATTTGAGAGTTTATTTCGACTCCAGTGCTGGTCTGGACTGGACATTTAAATTCATAATCATCTCGGAATGAAAGTGAGTAGGTTATTGAAGCTGAATAAAATGCGGAGTCTAATTTATTGTGCAATATTATTTTTCGGGTGTTCAATTCGCGTACCAATCTGACGTCAACCTAAAATCTGAATCATATTTTGTTCAAAAAACTAGTCGAGCGGAATGATATACCTGACTTGACCATACTTGTGACTGCGGATATCACGAAAGGCCTTCGGTTCGCTATGGGAGTTCCCTATTTTTATTTGTTGATATTCGATCTATGCAGGACCTGAATCCCAACCTACTAAGAATTAATTTAGAGACGCGTGTCAAATGTTCACTTAAAAATGTAGCAAACGTACTGCTAGTGTATTTTTTAGGGAAAAAGGGAAAACAGCCACGATGAAACAGCAAATGGATAGGATATCATTTTTATCCTGCGGGAGAGGAAAGCCGAGAATACAGATACCAGTTCCGAATCGGGGTGAAGGTTTTTGGATTAGCAGGCCTTCGGTTCGCTATGGGAGTTCCCTATTTTTATTTGTTGATATTCGATCTATGCAGGACCTGAATCCCAACCTACTAAGAATTAATTTAGAGACGCGTGTCAAATATTCACTTAAAAATGTAGCAAACGTACTGCTAGTGTATTTTTTAGGCAAAAAGGGAAAACAGCCACGATGAAACAGCAAATGGATAGGATATCATTTTTATCCTGCGGGAGAGGAAAGCCGAGAATACAGATACCAGTTCCGAATCGGGGTGAAGGTTTTTGGATTAGCGTGCTCACGTAAACCACCGTGCACAGGAGAGGTAGACCTCTCGCATTTAATCATCATCCCTCACGGGATTCGAACCTGCGTTTCGACGATCAACGATCACACAACGCTTTACCAATTGAGCTAACCGGACACCAAGCACCCTGGGGACAGCCGCGTTGTAAAGGCACTCTGGATGAATAGTCCACAGAAAAGCTGCGTTTCCGCAGAACCGTTTCAACTCAAAACCCCACAAGCTGAATGAGACTTCTTTTTTCAGAAAGGTACTAAGATTTAAATGGCTAGTGGGACCTTCTTTTTGCTCACCTAACTTTATTGAACATAGTTGCAAATACATAGGTTGGCAAAAATGAGATTTGGAACGCTCTGATAAGAAAAGGGGAATTTTACAAAGGAGTGACAAATGCAAACATTATGGGAGAGTAAAGCAATACATTTAACACATCCTCTGTTCTTGTGTTTGCTTGTCATCTAGCGTTTACCAAGCCGTCCGGCATATTTTATTTTAGTGCGTTTGTGTTGCAATTGAAGAAATCGAAACAAATATGTCATGTCATGTGTACAAGGGACACATAATATAGCCATTCCATTGTTCGTTGAAACTTACCAACTTTACTCAGAGTGATGACTCGATGCGTATATTCATAGTATTCCCATAGACTTTTTCGCATTTAAATTAGTATAATATATACAATATAATATTTTTTATAACATTATTATATCTGTCAACAGAACGTCATGCACCGTCCCTAAAATTTTTTCAGCGTTCCTCCATAGACTTCACACATTTTTACTTCAAAAAAGCTGTTCTACGTTTGAAACTTGATTAAGATAAGAGACTTCTTACAGGAAACTACCCAAACTATATGATTCACACAATTTTAACAATTTAAATGTGCGCAGATGAAAGGGGGAGATGCAGCGATCTTTCCGCAAAAAAATTTTCTCAAAAAAAAAAGAAACAATTGCTAAACTACTTCACAAATGACGAATTAATATCCACTTTACGAATTTCTGTAAACTATAGTGTTTCACCCTATATGGAATGTTTTCCATCTAAAGCGCAATTTCTGGTGCTGCATTTTGTAGTAGCCTAGGTTTTTATCATGTAGGCAAAGTAGCCGTTGCTTCCTCTCACTCTCAAGCACTCTTTCCGGCCCTGTATAAAGTGAATTTTATTAATAAAAATCGTGTGACAGCCGGGACGTAATTCCATCCGAATGATTAAAAAAATATATGACTAACAAAAGGCAAGCGTATCTATTAAGCTTGCGCATGGTCGCCAAATGTCAGTGAGAGGCAGTGACACTGACAGACAGGCGATCTATATTGTTTGAAATAATTTATTGTACAACGCAGTTGTAAAGATTTTTTTCATAAGAAAGAACTGGAGCAGTTAGAAGCGAACAGAGCGTAATTCGCCTCTATTGATTTCTAAAATCAAATATTAAAAGCGATGACCGCGCCAAGATTTTGTAATTTTAACGGAAATATTTTCAAAGAGGGTAAATTCCCGCGAGCTCGCGGGTCGTAATCACATAGATTACAAAGTCTTGCCGTTTTTATTCCCAAAATCGTGTATTCCATTCCCGTAATAATTTTGAGCGCCTCGAGTAAGCATATTTTCGATACAAAATATGGACTTTGATTTTATTTTTTTTGGGGGGGGGGGGGGGGGGTAGGTAGGGAAATCAAACGACCTGGTAGTTCGTGGCTAGCAGTTTTTTGTTATTCAACGGTTTGTGGAATATTCAAATTGTATATATGAAACTTTAATTTGAGCAAGGAATTTGCAACATGAAATAGTTTTGGTTTTTCAAAAAAAGAATTGAAAAATGATGCTTCAAAAAACTTCACTACATTTATAGCGCTAGCCGAAGTATGGATGACTTGCATCAGGTAAATTAATTTTATACAATCATGATTAGGATTATGTCGATGGTTAATAAAGTTTAGAATTAACAACGTTAAAAAATACCGAAATCCTCAATGCATTATTTATTTCAAAATTCCAGAAAACACTTTACCACTGTCGACAGCAAATATCAATATTCCAGATTTTAAAAGATACGCAGTTGATTTCTGCCATTCGGCAAAGTATAGGGGTTTGTGGCAGGGGTAAGAAGTTCCAATAAATTGGATAGGGCGACGGACGACGGTCCATGCGTGGATTTCAAAAATTCGATGAAAAGTTGATGTTTATTTGACACGTGGTTAGCAGCATGGTTTCCTACCAATTATCGAGTGCAGTCATGTAATGAGTATCTTGTACAGAAAACAATTTTAACATCATAGCCAATCATATCCTAACACCAATCTTATTTTATGCGAACTTAGGAATGAAATTCTTTTGCTTAGCGACCATTTCTTTGACTCAACCTTCCAGTCGACCTCGCATGCCTCAGAAGACGATTTCTTGCATAGAGTTGACTAAACGCGCAAAGATTTTTAACTTTCTCTTTTAGAGCAATTTAGACGGACTTAATTGGGATTTTTGACTCGATAAACCGCGGAGTATTTTATAAATCGCCGCGCTCAAGGCATGTATTTGTCAATTTCCGAACATAAATAACATTCATTGTTTTGTCAAATTCAGGTCCTTCAAGGCCACTGTTCTGGCATCTTGGAACTTAGGTCTATGATCTGACATATCCGATGCCAGTAAGGTTCCGGCCAAGCTCTATAGACTTCGGTATATGTGCTGTTATCTGACGTGAATTCAGTATGGCTTAATGTATTCACTGCTATGCGAGTTTGCAGCATGCAAGTTTGAGGTAGACTTGTGTACTCGCCCAGCATTGTATTGTCAGGTTGGCGGTTTTGTGGTACAGCTAAAGTCGAATTCGACTTTGGTACAACGATAGGCTAGTTATCATTTAATTTGTCATCCAGCAATTGGGTTACTGATAATATTACTATGGATTTTACAAAATCACGATGATATATATCAGTGTTGGGAACGACTCACTTGACTTCGAGTCGCAGAACGCGTGAGTTACAAGTCGAGTCAAAGTCTTATCAAAATTAAACTTGAGTAAAGTCGAGTCACTGTACTTTCAAGTCGAGTTTACGAGTCCTAATTGAGTCTAGACACGAGTCGATTTCTGGATCTATTCAACAGCAATCAAGGATTATTTGGACATTTCCCACTTTATAAGTACCCACTTAGAATCACCATCTGATCATCATTGGGTAGGAGGACACGGATTTCTCAGAAGGGTAGGCTTCATTGCATGCTTTGGCTATGTCCTCCTAGGAGTAATGGAGCGATATCTCGTGATTCAATGTATGTCTATCACCAGAAATACTTAACAAGCCCGATACCACAGTTATCATCCACCCTTTGTTGTAAAAGGGAAGTTTAATCCAGTAATGGAAATCAGTAGCAGGGTTTATTCTAGTGATAACACAATTAAACCTATTTTTATGACTCACTCCATATAGAAGTCCTAAATATAGTCAAATTGAACATAAATAACAGTAGACCTCTGACAATTAAGCAAATTAAAGACAGTTTAAGACATGAGACAGAAAGTATCCCATACCGTACATGTAGAACAACTTAACATGGTAACATTAGAAAATCAATGATTGCAACATAGATTAAGAATATTCTAGAATCCAAATTCTATCAACCGTGACAAATATAGGACAAAAATTTATTACAACCCGAGTCAGGTTGCGCCCGCATTTTGTCAAGCCGAGTTATTGAGCTACCGCGACTCGAGTCAAGTCAAGTCATTGAAAAAGTTAACTCGAATTGCTTTCATTGACTCGAGTCTCCCCAACACTGGTCTATATGTACATCGCTCTCACTTCTGAACGTTACAAGTTTTACAATTCATCGAATCGCATGATTGCAGTTGCAGCGACGACAGTTAGACTGATACTGATGAGTTACACTAATCAGCGGATATACAATTTTCTGGCATGTGGGCTTCATATCTCCGATACTCAACACACATTGTAGGAGAGGGTAAGGAGGAAAATATAGCCTAGGAGGTGAATCAAGTCAAGGCATGTCTAACGAGATGTGAAGAATAATATCGTTATGTTCCCATATAGTCCATGTTTTGCAGAAGGTTTCCTGTGGATAATAGGATATAGGAGTAAAAATTCGTGCATTGAAAGGACAATGATGAAAAAGATAGGATTGGGATTTTTGACTCAAAATAGATAAAGGAATTTCAGGGCATTTAGAGTCTTGAATGTGATCGTGAGAAAAATTCTAGAACCAAATTTCTCGACATTTTTGTCAAAAAGTTTTATATCGACGAAACTGTACTCAGGCAGCAGTGCTTGCTTGCATAAACGTGCCAGCGCCGATAACACGTTTTTATTTTTGAAAGAGTGGTTGCAGACTGGCTAAATTCTTCACGAATCGAGTCCCTTCAATATTTGGTCGAGCCGAGTACTAAAGTCAAATAATTGAAATGAGTTACTCGACTGCAGGTCGTTGATATTCGTGATTCCTCCGGATATTTATTATAAGGAAATAGATAGGACTTACCGCTTATTTTCTTTATAACGGTATGTCTTGATAAGTTTCTTTCTGACTGTGTTACTGTAGAAACTCGTTTTAATGAGATGCAACTGCAGGCTCGCCAATTCGCAGGATATCATGTTTCTAGAATTTTCGCAGACTCTCGTAAAACTCTCACGAAGCCATGATGATATTTTAAAATATTCACTGCAAGGGGCAGCTGGGTGGTTTTTAGCTCGCCAGCATAGTTTGACAGACGGTGCAACTCATAAAACGCTCTCAGAAGACTCCCGTGTGCTGCAAAAACGCAATAAGGTTCGTTCAGGATCATGCGAATTTATTGAAACGCTAGCAGATAAACATTCAAACATTGGCGGAACAGACACTGGACGACTTTGTCACCGCCAAGGCGGTCGGGACGGAAAGAGAATGTCGGTTGTAAGTAACGTGGTTATATACCAAGTAGTGACTTTAAACTCTCGACCACCATGCGATGCAAGTTAGTCAAGAATGTACCAACACGTAGCATAGTGTTAATGAAACAATTAAGCTCAACACGGCAGGAAATAGACCAAAAATCCAGTACCGTCACAAAGGATGTGAAATTGGTTCCTTTGCTTATTTGCTGAGGAATCCAGCATTAATTTCATTTAATACACTACATTAACCTCCTAACAGGAATATATAAAGAATTGGAACCTCGCAAATTGTAACGAATTTGCAGGCCAGCAGCTCTCGCACGATTTTTTTCTCAAGGGACTTTCAGAAAATGCATAACTCGTGACACAAGGTAAAACTTGATTAACATGATTAAATGCTTAGAAAAGAGCTAGTATTTTTACCCTATATCAAATAAAACGTCCAGAATCTCATTCGTAATACGGTTTCACGCCATAAAACAAAGGCCAATTACCATTACATACAATCATTTAAAATCAAAATGTCCTATTATAGTCTCAAACATTAAAACCTGCAAAAACGACCTTTTTTCTATAAGATAATGGGGGCGTGTACATAATCAGCATCGCCTGTGCGAATTATGATTGGCACATGCAGGATTGTCTATATAGTGTTTAAATCGTATTCGAAATTCGCTATTTGTATGATACACATGAAATAATGTTTCAACATTTTAGATAAATAAAATTGCTGATGTTTGATCATATTTTGCAGCAAATCATGATTTTTATAAAATTTTACATGTTAAATTTGGCATGTATGATGATTTCACGGAATCAGTTTAAGAATAATCGAAAAACGAAAGTACTTTTAATTAGAATTCTAGAATACCTGACTATTTGGATGAGAATTTCCCTGGCACATTCTGGATTGTTATGGCAATATGGATTTATTTATCATCCGCCTTGCAGACATGCGACCTAATTATTACGGGAGGCGTCGCAATGAGACATTATAACGGTCCATATCCGCTTATTTGTCATTTATTTCCTTTGGAAGACAAAATATTCTCGAGTCTATTAGTTTTAATGCGAACAACCAACGGTTGGAATAAGTAAGCTCTGGATGAAATTTCGTATTTTTGTATTCGCCCACTCTTTTGTTGAATTATACTTCATGGGACGGTTTTTCCTATATTATTGGGCTTTGGGTTATTAGCGTGCTAATCGTATAGGCAGGTATTCTAGAATTCTAATTAGGAGTAATTCCGTTTTTGAATATTCCTAAATTGATTCATTGGGCAGCGAAAGCATGACATATGCCAATATTTTAAAATGACGTATGCTGAAGTATGCTGTAAAAGTCGTATAAGACTTTGCTGCAAATTAAGGTCAAATATGAGCTATTTCCTTCCTGAAATGCTAAAACATTATTCTTTTTATATAGTAAATTTAGAATATCGTTCAAATATTGGGTTGGATATTTTGAAGCAATTTAGCAGCCTGATTTTATTTACAAATATGTAAAACCAGAACTACCGAATTAGTAGACTAACGATACGAATAAAGAGGTCTGTTTAAAGCTCCGCAGTGGATGCATTTTATTATTTTATTTTTTTCTTACGAGTACGAGCTCACATATGAACCGCACTAGGACTAGTTAGACAGGACTTTTTTAGTATTTATTCAGGGAGGTTTAACAATAGACACGTTAATAATGTCATTAAAAATCGTCGTTTTTAAACTTGTTTTATTTCATTTGCAGACCTATTATCATTTTATTAGACTTAACCATACTCATAACGGCGAAGTATATTCAGTTTTTACCTGAATCCCACTGGTCGAATTGAATATCATCAGCAATGCTTATATCGCATTGCGCCATTTATAGTGCTTTCGTTATTACATATAGTACCATAATTACCTGTTTATGAAGAATATTGTGCTGTTTAAACTCGTATGGTGATTCAGAATATCATTGGTAAACTTATATCTTAAAAAAGGGTTTGTACCCGTCGATCGCCTTATTTCGCATTTACGTAAGCTTACCTGGCCGGCGCAATCTATCAGTGACTCATACTTGCTACAAGAGGTTATGTTAATTTATTTTTCCGATCGTGAATGTTCTTGCTGTTATATTGAATCTCTTTCTTAAATTAAGTAGCAGCGGGAATCATATTATAAGTGCGTTATTTGAGCATTGTTCTTATTTAAGAGGATAAATAATGTACATATTATAGGCTCACTTCGAAACGGAAACATAATCTTGAATCATCAACATCCGCCCGTAACTTGTGAAAATAACTGAATGATTTGGCAAATGTTGCAAGAAACATATGTTTTAACTCAATGTGCTTTGTTTGACTTTAAAATATACATCTTTATTTAGCGTTCAGTTGCATCGTATGTAGAAGTCCATTGATTGCGAGTTTTTCCAGGGAGTTAATGAAGCTTTACTATGTTAGCAGCGTGGCTTAATCAACCAGCATGAGGTTTGCAGGTGTACAAAATAACGCGAAACAGAGGGCATTATGTGTAATAAGTTTGGGCGAAGCACTGAATTAGTTTTCATATTGATGGTCACTGTCGCAATTATGGACACAAACGATATACTGATATACCCCATATACTGATGGATCGTACCACCAAGGCGCGTGTCATCTGCGCATCAGACTTGACAAATGAACTTTCTGATTGAGAGAGTCTTATTCCGGTTTTCTGCGCTAAAATCGAACAAAGGCGGCGATTTTATGGTGACTTATCACCCTGTACCGACGACTGGAAATGAGCTTTATACCAAGTTAGTATATATATCGACTATTTCGTTTTCAAAGTCGAGCAGGGCAGTTGGCAGAATGCTGTAATAACTAATAAGAAATTTTATTTTATCACCTGTGACCCATATTTGACAAAACATAGTTTGTCCAATATTTAACTGTAATAAAAAGTGTTCAGCCTTGGTGAACCTCTTTCGTAATAGCTCGCTTTATTGTTTCGCTTCATTTACGGGCAATAAACGATAATTTTAGCAGACAAAATATAACAATAAATATCATAGGATTTTCTTGTTTCGCTTCGTTTACAAGGAATACGCGATAACATTACTAGATCAAATTTAATATCGTCACAAGTTCTGACAAATGATACTACTCTTGTATAGAAATGTTATGTTTATACATGACATTCACTATGCCTAGAATACGAGATTAGTTCCGCACTGGATTAGTTTCTAAATATCGAGAAGACGAAACGAACGTATCGTCGACCTCGGCGTAGGTTTCATATATATAATTTTATAATGTAGCCTTATGTTACGCGGTAGTTAAATAGCCTGTTTGAGCGGATTGTCCAATTTGATGTTAGTTACCCAATAAAATATCCTAATATTTCGATTAAAATAATCAATGAGTATGAAAATGAGAATACGTGAGTACCGGAGTGTTTTTCTGTTACTATTTATCACTAATTATTAAATGTTATCATTTATTAGTGAAGCATGAGTTCGTACCTTCTTCCTCCACACCAATCAACCCTGGAGAACATGACGTGTGACGAGGGCCACGGTTGAAAATCACTTATCTTCCCCCAATTACTTATTAACTCTTCGAAAAGATCGGTATGATCTGTAACTCAGGTTTTTAAGCTAAAGAAATTCCCAAACTCCACAATAACCCAAGATTAGGGCCTTGGACTTTGATTCGGTGATTCGAAGCACAATTTATTCGAATTAATCAGAGTAAAAGAGTGTGAAATAAAAAATACACTAAAAACTATAAATTTCTTGATATTCATAATGGAGAGTATAGTTGTAATAGTAATAACGGGATAAATGTTATTTACATGGAATTAGTGATTCGATCTGATTCTAAAAAATATTAGGATCAGATTCGAATTCCAAAGGCTTCGGTTGTGACAAGCTCTACCCAAGATTTGTTGTTTAACATACTCATTTCGATATCCACCCTCAATATATAATTTCTTAATAACAGAACTAGATTATTAGTCATTTAAAATTACTCTCCGATTGGCGTATGGAGATAAACAACCAAAGTTAGACATGAAATGGGAAGATGATGATAATAACTGTCTATCACATAGAAAATCATTTTCGGTAAGTTTTTTTTATTCATCATATGACTCTATAAACGGTTTTTTGCTGTCACATATTTGACTGAATGAACACTAGGCCGAAATCTTTTATCGATACTACTATTTATACATGAACATAGCCCAGTCAGAAATATTCTGTTTTTTTGTTGTGCATAACCACTGATGATTCTCGCCACCGAGTATTGTTCCATCTGTGGCTTATGCTCGACCAAAGAAATAAATCGTGAGAAACTAATTCTCGAAGTCGTTCTATTTAGAAGTATTTGAATGGTAATTTGCTTAACAGTCGAGTAATATTTAATACAGCTTCTGCCAATTGTTTATACTATAAGATAGTAATATTATATTATAATAATAATAGGTAATTCATTTTACAGCTTGCAGTCTTTTGTCTACTGTTTGGATTCGTAACAGCCTACATTTCAACTTTGGAGCTCATACGGACGTACATCATTTTTCACGGCAGAAATAATAATATGGATAATGAGAATAACACCGGTGAAATATCACTTGTGTTTCCTGATATATCAGACCGAAATTACTTTTCAACCGGATTGAATATTTCAAAAAGTCACGTGATATGCCGGGATTTTTCATCCGGAACAATCTCAAAATCGTTTACCGGAAATGAATTATTTTACCCCGTCAGAGAAAAGTCCTGCGTCTGTCAGGCCTCATTTTTCAAAGAAGCTGGTTGGCTTGATAGCATGCCCGTTTGGAATTTTCTCATGTCGGTTATAGAAAGCGAGCGACAATCTAACAGAGCTTTTGAGCTCCGTTCGCCAAATTCTCCTTTGACCATAAGGAGATATCTTACGTACGTTTTTCCTGCGTTGACTTGTCATTCACTCATTCAAGCTCATTTGACAGTGACTTATGTATGTTGTTTTGCTGCAATTTCGTGGTTGATCCTTGGCGTTTATTATGCCGGATTCACAATCATAAAATACAGAAGATCCATTACATATTCACCGAGGTATAAAAAGATATATACAGTCGCATGAACAAAGTTTCCGTTATTAAATCATCGCAGAATTGTGTATGATATATTGATGAGGAAACGACGGCATCTTGGCTTCCTCAGATGGCCTGACATATTCAAATCATTTTCTTCCGGTGATTCAAAAAGCTTCATTATCGTCAAGCACACAGTGGTGCCAATTAGCATACAGTGCCGAGGTTGTCGATATATGCTATTGTGATGTATTACAGAGTATTTTTCGACGTGTTTCTTCGTATAGCGTCTATTTTCTTAAATTTCTTTAAGTATCTGTATCGTTGAAAGACTTCAAATTATCGTATGTGTGAACAGTTCGAATGTTGGTTAGCTTACACTCTTGTTTCGTGACTTGTAAACTCAAAAATATGACCATCACAGTCCACGAGGAAGCGATTTGTGATCATACACCAGTGGGCCATGCCAGGCACAAGCGCAGATATATGCAAAGCACAAATTATAAGGCTCCTTTAGTTACGAGAATATGAAATTATCATATTTTTGCTTTGTCAAACACGAACCACAAATGACCCGCGCGATCCATTAGTGGCCCATGATTGACAAAACTATATGAGTTATATTTTCTTTTTTTTTGAAGTAGTGAAAATGTGATATTGAATCCATAAGCTTTTGGTCGTGAAATTATAAAAAAAATGATAATTACAAGGAACTTTGCGTTGCGTTCCTTGATAATACATTTTTGTGACTTACTGACGAAGTATCCAATTTGCAAAATACGCCTTTTTACACCATGATAAAGAATGTTGGTATACGCAAATGTCCTATATAATTTAAATATATATAATTGTATTTTCCTCCAATAAAATTTTTTAAAAATATTTATTCTCATGATATGAGGATTAAGGTACAAAAATAATCAAACCCACGGTAGCACAGGGATATAAACCAAACGACCGTAGATAGCTTTAAATTTGTTTTAGCATTTGCACTTGATGTGCAGATTGTCAAGATGCGGCCTATTATAGCTGGTTTATTCAGTTACGTCTCCATATTTCGCGTCGATATGATATTCAGACAAGAGGTCAAGAGTCATTCTGCACACATACATTATGTACAGAAATAAATTTGTGTACGTGCGAAGAAAGACTGTTGAACCTCTTGCCCAACAGTTTATTCTCTTCCAATAACATCCTTTCTTTTAGCATAAGATCTTCATAGAAGAAGGAAAGCAAATAAAAGGGAACAAAGAAGTTGATACCTTTTAGGCACTGCTTGGAGTGAATTCCAATAGAAAAAGGACCAGGAGCATAATAAGATGTTTTACTAAGATAAACTTGAACATATTGGTACTTTTTCATGATCGAAAGTCGCTCTGACCGGAATGCCGGAAGCGATCGCTATAGGGAATCAACAAACAGTCACTTAATACCAAAGAGTATGTGTACGTGCATGGCTTATAGCATATAGCTGTTTTGATATTTATGTATATATATTTTTTTATATTTCGATTTCTTTTTATTTTTGTTACGTTGGGATTATTCTAAGACCCGTACCGGCATGGCCTATAGCATATAACTGTTTTGATATTTATGTATATATATTTTTGTATATATACTGTACAGAAAAAAATTCGTGTAGGCGTGTTCAAAGACTTTTGACCATCTTGTCTAGTAGTTTATTCTCTCTCGATAACACCTATCCTTTTAACATAAGGACCCGCTTGCGTATATTGAGGAATAAGTATAGGTAGTCCCACGTAAACCCGACCAAGAGTAAAATAAGATGTTTTATTAGGATTAGGTGGGACATCACAGCTACAAAACTTGGGTTTTATACTTAGCTGTTAGGAATCATATAAGTGCATTTGAAATGTCAAAGAGATATTCATTCGGGAGGTTCACGAATCTGGCGAACCAATATAATCTGAAAATATCTTGGTGACAGCGCAAGGCCGGGTTTCGATTAGGTGATTCGAGCACAGATTATTCGAAGCAATCGCGAATCGGTCACAGGAACAAAAACTTATGAAATAAAGTGGATTTGAGATATTCCCACTCTGAAATTTTGGGCAAATTCATTGGTGTCCTGAACGATGAAAAGATGTCACATTTCCTCTAATATAATTTGTTTATATAAATCTTAGTGAGATCCGATTCGAAATTTTAATGATTCGTTTTATTCAGGCCTAATGACAAGGAGTACTATAGTCCAGAACAAGGCTGGAAGTAAAGCACGGTACCCATACCTACGTACAAAGCTTATGAACCACCCGGTTGTTCCAATGATCGTGACACGCGAACAAATTGACGGAGCACATCACGACACGTTAGGGCAATTTTTAAACACATACCTACCATGCTTAATGAACCGATTTACTGACTGTTCAAGAGATTGCAATACGCGAACGAGTTGACGGGACACATTGTTCTTGGATTTCCCTGCACCCTTTTACTGGAGCATTTTATATGCAGTTCACTAATGTGCCATTAAATAAGTATTGATTTGCCAGAGGTGGGTTATCATTTTTTGCTAAATTAATCTAAAAATCAATTACATGGTATTACGCTGCAGTTGAAAGCACATCAACGACATTACAGTCGGGCAATAGCGTCCAATGGAGGTCATCATCGATAATCGAGTTCGGCGTTTCCTTGATTACGCATTCACGGTCGAAAATAAAATAAAAAGCATAGCATATTTTATTTAGTATGGGTCACTGGTGGATCGCGTCGACGAAATGCGATCCATCTTTTACTCGAACTTGACAAAATAAAGTTTTTGATCGGGTTACTCTGCAGAATTCAACTTTGCTGCCAAATTGTTGAAGCCGATCCATGTGAGGGGTAACTTTTTTGCTATATGACCTGTACGTAAATTGTCTGGAGAGGTAGGCCTATATCCTGATGCCGTAAGGCACAGACATTTTTTAATGATTTTATTATAAAGAAATATTAGTATTTTACAAAAAGGAAGTAATCCATTGTTAATAAAAGTAAATGCGAAAGCTTTTATCGCAAATTAGGAAATTGCACTTATTTATTCAACCATTCTAAAGGATGCCGACCATAGTTCAAATTTGTTTAAACTGAGTGAATGACTAAAAACCTTTGCATTAAATTGAGCATATTCAGAACTTAGATGCATTTAAATTGATTGTTTGCAACAAAAAATAAAAACTGAGATATAGAGAAAAGTTTCTTAAATTTTCCACACACGAAGCAAGCTGTGCAACTGAAAGAAGCGGGTCCAGTAATTTCAGCCATGGGGGGGGGGGGGGGGGGGTAATTTATATTGTCAAATTTATGGCGTCATTGAGTGCGCCTCAAACGAAAGTTTATGACCAAATATTCAAATTCATTGCCAAATTAAGAAAATGATATAGAAGTTGCGCGGAAGATACGATCTTTTGTTGTTGTTGGGAAACACAGTGTTTTGGGGGTTTAAGGAAGGAAAAAATTCAGTTTGGGCGATTTTTATGAATCAAAACATTGCTATGTTAAAAGCGCCAAACATTTTCTTTTTTTGTGATTCTAATACAATTTTTAGGGGCCTTGTAAGAGTATGCATATCCCATATCCGCCTCTGGTCACTGGTCATTAATCTGACCTGCGCAGGGCTCAATATATTTCGTTTAGAAAAGCAAAACCAGCAATCTGATAAAAAGTAATTTCGTTTTTCAAATATTCTTAAATTAATTCATTTTGCAGTGAAATCATGATATATGCCAAATTTTACGCTGCAAAATTTGACATAAATCATGCTTCACTATAAAAAGGGAAAATGTCGTCAAAAATCAGGATTTCGTTATATATGAAATGTGGGAACATTATTTATTTCAAATGCCGTTTAAACTAAACTGTAAAGACAACCCTAATGCTGATGTAGTTGTTACAGGTTTATTTCGCAACAGTTAGAATGCCTCGTGCTTGACAAAATTTGATCTGTATTGCAAAATTATCGAATTATACTGAAGTACAGAAAGGTGGATTCGGTATTCGAATCGTGCAAAACGATCATGTAGCCGAAACGACCAAATCTTGAATTTAAAAGTGGCATTACTGATTGTGATTCGGTTAGCAAAATTATATTATGCAAATTCAGCAAAACAACAACTGCAAAATCTCCGATTTTTTTATTCTTATCGGAAATGGATCATAGATAGATCACAAGAAAAATGGGCGTTACAGCATCGATCATAACCAGACCAATATTTATAATTCTTAGATGAAATAAGGCAAATTACTGGGAAATTTGCTGATTAACTATAAAAGTGTTGGAGTTTATGGGACAAAATTTTGAACTTATGGGAATATAAATGAAAGGATAGCAAATAAGATAAAGCATAAAAATGGCACAATAATGGAAACTATGAAGTGAAATATCAAAATGAGTAAAGAGTGTTTTGACAAAAAATTATCCGATTGGGGAACAACGGAGGTGTAATTTATCTAGAGATTGATGTTCACGGATTTGTCTCCAACCCATTATCCAACAAGAAAATTTTTGTCTCGAACATGCTAGGTGTACACCACTAGTGGAAAGCGTCTTCTACGTGGTTCATCTGTGACCCATACTTCGATATATGTTGGTGAAGTTGACGGATAAAATGGATTCGAAATACAACTTATTCGAATCGGTCCTACATATATTATGGGAATAAAATAGGTGAAATTAGAAAATTTTTATATTTTTAAACTGCAAAATACAATTAATGGATTTTGAAATGTGTAGTTATTGAAAGTGTGCTTAGTTAATTCGTAACTTTCGATTTCCTAATTTTGATAGTAGAGGCAAATTGTAAAGTTCGGTAAAAACGGTTCGTTGTTCAATCGGAATTGACGATTCGATTAGCAATAATAGACTGATGTACAACATTAACATGGAAATGAAATATATTTGGCCTCGGAACTTTAGTTCACAGTTCCAACACACAGTTCCAATTTTTTAAACGTTTTTATATTTCAGCTACAAAAAAGTAATAAAGTTTATTAACTTCGGTTTCAAAATTTGAGTAATGATATAAAATATATAGACAGATATTTGGTTGACTAGCCATTTCATTATGTTTTATAACTAAATTCCGGTCACAGTTACTTTTCTTCAAACATTTTGATCTTCTGATATCGGTAAGTAGTTAAAAAGGGAAAATATACGTTGGCTTTGCAGTTAGAGCAATGACGTGAAAATATACAGAAATACGGTTGACTAGCCATTTCGTTATGTTTTATCACTGACAAAAAATCTGATGTAATAAGGCGGGACATCTTAAATTATTCAGTGCTATATTCAAACGTTTAAAAACGTACAACAATAAAAACTTTCTATAATTCAGTATATTCGGATAGTTGTAAACAGAGTATTCATAATTTGTAAAAGTATGACCATATACCTACCCATATAAGAGATAATGTTTGTCTAATCAGAAATTTGATTTTTTGGAAATTTAATTTAGCTTCGATCAAAAAATTCTGACTGGGTTCGGACCTCCTTCAGTGAGTTTGACAACTTTCGCGTCACTGACTAGACTAGACTTCGACTAGACGCAGTACATCCTTGATTCATGCTTGGCAAAATAAATTTCTGATTGTAATAGATGACACAATGCTAACTGCGCGAGGGCCATGCTTAACAGAGTATTACAGGACAACATATTGTCTCGTTGGGAAATTTATATCTGTTTTCGAATCCCAAGAAGACAGAGGCAAATATATAGTGAATTTATAGTGTACTTGGTGTAGGTAACTGTACTAATTGTATATTTTCAAATTTCGAAACAAGCTTGTTGTCGAATATGGGCTGTTGATGGAAAGCAGTCCATATTTTTTACAAATAAAATGGTTTTATAGTTTTATTCGAATAACTCCTGTAAAAAACACAGATTTCATGGAGTTTTTCTTATAGTT
Source organism: Styela plicata (assembly GCA_963675895.2). Classification (NCBI taxonomy): domain Eukaryota; kingdom Metazoa; phylum Chordata; class Ascidiacea; order Stolidobranchia; family Styelidae; genus Styela; species Styela plicata. The sequence continues at coordinate 13,137,913 of OZ023145.1, forward strand.
CAGATAGTACATACATGCAGTGCCCAAAAGTTCCGTCAGGCTTTCCACAAACATAGCATAAATGTTATTATATCAATTATGAGTTGAGGGAACACAACGCTGAGGTGCCATACCTACTCGATATGAATTTTATCAACAAGGCTGTTTTGAGTTGAAGATATGCAATTACTGCAAATGAACAGTAACTTTACTTTTTTTTCAAAATGTAACCTAGAGGACGACAAAATATTTGAACAGTAAGTTCAATTAGTTATAGCGAGGAAAGGGGAAAGTCCGCGGTTTGACAAACAAAAGATAGAGTTAAACTTTAACTTTCGTCAAACAAATTATTTCTACGCGTGTGGGTCTTAGTATTTGGTATTGCCTTCCTCAGTAAACACTTCATAGAATATGAACAGGATTTTACGTTTAACTTGAAATTCAAATTTTCAAGATATCAAATATACTTATTCAAAGAATGGGAAATCTCCTTGCAGATTCTGTTGTCAAACGCAAACCATGCCACGTTCGCTTTGACATTGTATTAAGAATTGGGTTGCAAACAGAAATATTGATATCTGCAATAATAATTATGAACGTTTAGTGTCAATACTAGATAAAAAAAAACAACTTCCATCGGACTATTTGACAAAGAAGTGCATCAGATAATTAGCGTGGTCCAATTCGACAGTGTAAGAATTTTAATGGTCTGATGCATTTCACAGATACTTCTTCTACCTTTAACTTCAATGATTCATATACACGTAAAAAGTTGCGGCGGCTATATATATTCCACATTGCTTGTTCATTTGTCATTTGTCATGCTCCAGAAATTACGCGCCAAAACTGAAATAGGAGTCAAACGAAGCATTTTTGCTTAAAAGGAAGTTGTTATATTCTGTTGCTAATCATAAATTGATATCCATTTTTCTTGGCGCCTTTGGAATATATCATTTAGAAGTTAAATATTAATTTTTTCCCCGACTTCGAATATAACCCCAATCAGAATTTTATTTTGTTACGCATGAGTCACAGATGGACCAGGCCTCGGAGACGAGATCCATCAGTGACCCATATTTAGCCAAACATGTTTAAGAGAAAATATTTTGACTGCTGGTTAGAAATAGCTTGTATTTGCTCTATGTCAGTTACGGCAATTACGCATGTACCTATGGAATACTACATCGCGCTGAGCAAGACAGCAAAATCTTTGTAAACAAATGAGCGATTGCAAACAGTTAATTTTATTTTGTCAAACCTGACCCACAGATGGGCCGCGGCTCTGCGGCACGATTTATCAGTGATTCATGGTTGTCAAAATGTAATTGCTCACAATATTATAGCAATATTGTTTGCTCTAGTAGTTCAGCGGTTTCTTAAGACGGGTTTTGACAGTAAGCAAATGAAAAAGTTTGATGAATAAAATCAAGATCAAAATTTTACAAGCAAATTTGCTGCATACATATGTTGTATGTGGTTTTACTAATAAAATCGTAATTACATCAAAAGCGAAACTTAATATAATCTTTAATATTCCAACTTCGAAGATGCTATATAAAGTTATTTGTACGGGCTGGACACCCACATGGCTCAACGCGTATATTTACGCAGATTGTTAATTTGTGCCACAGCAAACCTTCAAGTTTGCCTGAGGGTTAAACTTATAGCAAAACACGCTTTGTTATAATTGCACAGTTTGCGTAGGATGAAAGTGTTCCCGTATTTTACAAAGACGAATTTAGTGAATTTGTGGTCTCATAAGGTCGTTAAATCTTTCGTTTGTAAGTACATTTTCTATCGCTTATCTCGAGACAAAACATTGGCAGTTTTCTATAATTTCTTAAATCCACACTCTTGTGTAAGTCTACACCACGGGAACGTTTCGTACTTGATAATGTCACCCATTCTTATAACACAGTCTGCAATATAAATAGCCTAATCGAAATTTTATTTTGTCAAGCATGAGTGTCTGATGGAACGATCCATACTCAACAAAACAGGCTAGGTCATACTTTTCTGACAGTGACACAGTTTTTTTGCCAAACTCAGAATGTTCATTGACCTTTGGTTGTTATCTGCATTCACTCTGTCCATCTTAAGGAGCCTCCATTTTTCAGCTATCATACATTTCTCATTCAGCTATATTCTGCGTACCACCTTTTCGGGATTGACTGTGCCCAACCATAAGGTATTATATCTAATGATTGAGACTTGATCAAACTCAAACCAAAGATAATTTTAAATTTTGAATACCCCGAAAAAGGTTGCTTTAGGATCAAGTTTATCCACATGATCATTGAAATCATCCAACGCAACCAGTAGTCTATCGTTGACTTGTAATTTCACGATGATTCCCTGGTAGGATGTGTGAACCTGAGAGAAAATAGACGTATATTTCATGCATTCCGCAGTTAATATAGGAGCTTGGTAAGGGTGATTCGCTCAGATGTGTGACAATAAAAAAAAACATAATGAATGCAATGTTATGTAAATATATAAAATTTTTATATGAAATTTCAATGCTGTTGGATTGGGTGGTGAAATGAAAAAATAATATCGAAAAATGTTTGTTATTTCATTAGCACAAATCACTTACACTAAACGTAGAAATGATAATAAAATAGAAACAAAGCAAAACGCGAGTACCTGAAGTTTCATTTTACTGTGTTTATTCACGTATTGTGACGAATGAATTAGTAAAGATCGCTCATCTTGGAGCACCTGTTAATATGGTCTGCAAGTCATTGATTGTCACGTCCCCCACATGAACTCCATAAATACGACCATGCATAACAAAATATAATTTCTGGATGGGATTAAACATTTTGACAAAGGAGGCCCCGAAAGTCAGTCAAGCCGTAATGAGTTTCACGAATCAATAGGTTTATAATACACGAACAATATCAATCAAAGCAATGAAGCCTGAAATGGTGAAATAAGCTCCAGACAGGGTGTGTATTTACCTTACCACATGATACTGAAGTATCGCTTTCCTTTCCTACAAGTCTACGAGTGCACCGTCTCAGCATGTTTTGATACAAAGAAGTCTCATAAAAAACACTTATTGAAAAGCTAATACCTGCCGCCCACGCAAAATTTGAATATCGGTCTTAACTCTTTCGCAAAACAACGTAAAATTCTGGTATAAAAATCATCAAAATCGATTGATCAATTTTTGATCTATCTTGCCAATTGAAAATCGAGATTACCATTGAGATGCGATTGCATCTAAAGAATATGCTACGTTGTTACAGAGTTCAAATTTTACGGTGATGTTGAGATTTCTGGCGAGAAAGTTCAATAATATAATTTAAAATTTAGAGCTGAGCGTTTTCGAATGCTTGTCAATCTTGTCGTCTTCGAAAGTTCTTGTTAAAAAAACGATCACACAAAACAAGCAGATGCAATTGCAAGCTGTACATTTTCAGGGCAAGTAAGTACTTAAGAGAACGCGGATCCTTGATGAACCGATCTATGAGTGGCCCAAATTGAGCAAAAAATGTCGTCATTTTTCTAGATGATGTTAATCAAATTTAACAATGAAAAGTATCCCGATAAGAAATAGTACGTTGTCCAGTATGGGCCACTAGCAAGCCCGGTATGAGCTGGTCGGCTGATATACCTGGGTATCAGCATCCTCGCTCCAACAATGACTTAAAGCACTCTCAGTGAGAACCATCGGAATTCGATTTGAAGGATAATTGAATGGTTTGCTGTAAATAGTGTGAAACATTGTGTGATTTGAAACGCCCTTCATTCCTCTCCTTGTTTCGTCAATATGTCGTTGTACATAAATCTGAAAGCAAAACATAATGATACTGAAAGATCTGTGTCTTCTTAAAAACTTTATTTTATTAAGCATGGGCCACTGATGGACTGAGTCTAATCTTCGCGATCCATCAGTGACCCATGCCTTGCGGTCATGAAACTTATCTCTCAGAGCTTGTAGCTTCCTCCCGATCTATTCTGTGGTCTTTGTCACATGCATGCTAAAATTATGCTGACTTTTTAGAATTTAATGCTTTTTTTTTATCTCACTGGTGTACATGGTACATAATTGCACAATTACTTTTATTCTCTTCTCAGTCATCACATATATTACAATAAAATGTTTCTTATCTTTCAGTAGCGAATCCAGAAATTTACGTTGATGATTAAGGATTTTATTTAGCAAAAGTATGATTATATAATGAGCGCGGCAAGCAAAAAATTCTGATTCCGACACCTATAGAAATCGTGAAGAAGGCACGAAAAAAACATGGTGAAAATGCATTTTGGCGATTTTATGGATTGAAACATTACCAACATCGATTTTTCAAACTCTGTTGAACGCTTACGATTTTCAGTTTCGTTAATACATTTTGGGGTTATGAAGGCTGGTATGAGAGGAACGGTTGCATACAATTTTCAAACAAAACAGAAAGGTTTTCCCGCAAATGGTATATGAGAAACATAGAAATGAACGGAGAAACAAGTATTATTTTCGTCACACTTGCTTACTTTATTATGAATATTACACCCTTCGAGACAAAACACTACAATTTACAAATGTTTCAATAAATCGCATAATGCAAGAGCATCATATATCTTTTATTTATTGATGTTCGAATAAAATGTATTGGGAATTTGACCGTGCGAGGTCGCAATTTATAGCTCGAGTTGCTAAGAAACAAACAAAAGAGGTTGTACGACCTGAAATAAACTTCTTTTATCACTTTCGTTGAACTATTCAAACGAGATTTGAGACCTATTGACATTATATAAGAAGTTGTTTATTCGTGCAAAGAAAGCATCTGCAACTATAGTTTCAACTTCGGGGTAATTATTTGCCAAGTAATTGATACACTTATTAAGGTATACTAATGGAATATTCAGAAAATCAACGTGCAAATCCCAGTTATTCTATTTTAAAATGTAAATGCAAAGTCAATAGTGCTAAGCATCGTAACTACAAAAACCTATCTAATAATATTTGTTGAGGTGAGGCGCGGTCCATCTGGGGCCAATGTTTGACAAAGCAACATTTTTGTTCAGCTTTGAACATTCGATCGAAATTATACAATATACAATTCGTGTTTAAGGAAAAACTCATAAGAACTGCAATAACGATGGGATCACAAAGAATTTACACGATTTTTAGTAATTTACATGGCAACGAATGCTGTTGCAGTTTACTAGTTTTCATAGTAAACAAGTTTGCAGCATTGCAGTCCACAAGCAGGAAACATCGATCAAGTTCAGATATTCTTATTAACATACATTGTTGGAAATCATTGCAAAGGCCAAATACGCAATGAAAAATGGAATCTCGAAATTGAGTGTTGCGTAGAAAGAATATGTGGTAATTTTGAGTTGCGTGGAATCTTTACAGGAAGTCCTCCAGACTTTGCCTTGACAAAAGTTTGCAAATAAATATCAAAATTACGATCATTTTTGAAATACAAATTGTTAAGCATAAGTGAGTGCCGTTTGGGTGAGGATAATTTGTGACTCATTCACAACAAAAAACATTTTATGATTGAATTTGGCAGGCATACACCTGAGCAGAAACCCCATGCCAGACAATTAAAACATCTTCTCCATATAAAAAAATACTCCCGAATTTAAAACCAATAATAAATGTTAAAAGGATGGATCATCACTGTCGACACTCATTTAAATATTCACAAAATCATCATGTACATATTTCTGCGATTTTTGTGGAAGGAAGAAGGGGGAGTTTCGTAACTGAGCTGTTCGTGGAAATGTTTAAAGGCTTATACCCCAAGACAACCAAGCGTGTGTATCGTGTGTTTCAACAAACTGCGTTATGCTGAAAGGCTCGCTCTGCGGTGAAGCAGCCATGCGTCGAATCACCCATTTTCGTAAAATACGATTGCGCCATAACCGGCTAAGACATTGAACCAAGCAGTCTATAAGAAGATTGTTCCTCTTTCTTATATCAGTATAAATAAAACTACAGTAAACACTTTTCTTTATAATCCAAACAGCTTAACAATTCACGTGAACCATGAACGCTAAGAGAGCAGACATAGTTTGCAGCAAACGAAAGCAATGAATAGACAGTAGGAAAAGTGACGTCTAAGCATATTTCATTTTAAGTACTTGAGTCAATGATACCGATGTCGTTTCACAGAGTAACGGTCCATTTTATAAATGACAAAAAGGAAATTTTTATGGAGGTGCTTCTTCAGAAAAGTTTGTTTTGTTAAGCATGAGCCATGCTTGAACAATAACGATTTTGAAATCTGATTTTTTTTTATACCTGATTATACACAAAATATATTCCAGCCTCATGAACGATTAGGCATCTGTTATCTTCATCATATTTGAGAGAATTCTGTCCTTCTACGATATGTGGTGTCCAGTTCAGAATATGTTGTTTCCACTTGGTCACTGAAATAGTTGATAGAGAGTATATCATATTCTCATCGACAAATGGTTCATTTAAATTTAATTGAAACCATCTCCCAGTCCCACCCTGTGCTACTTACGAATTTTTTTCAAAAGCAAAATGAAATTAAACTGAAAAATCAAATTCTTCGCCTTCTGCCCATAAAGCGAGTTTCCACAAGCAAAAAATTAAAAACTCACGGAATCGCCTCAAGCTTATACCATCCGCGTGGAACCACGAAGCCGTGCGGTGCGAGGGAGGAATACCGCCCACATTAAACGTCACTTCTGCAACAAAATAACCAATTTTAATGTTTGCATTAAGAAGCTTACATTCAACGTTTTCGCCTCGTTTCAAAGTTAAATGAGCATGTGGGCGGACGTCACTTCTGCTTCTTTTCATCATTCCTGAATATGAGGAACTTATTGGTTGACCATCATTTTCACTTGCTTTTTGTTCGAGATCTTTTATCTGAACAAGAAGACAGACTATAGTACTGTTGCTTTCAGGTACATTGGATTTTGGAATCAAATATCAGTAATCGAATCATAACATTCCGAATCGCATCCGAATTTGACGTCATGTAAAATATTCAATTAATAGAAAAAAATAATGTATGGGAAACGTTGAACCAATAATTGTTGTAGAGTTTGGGTCACATGTGAACCACGAGTTCATTATATCCTAGCGAGGAGAATTATTGACTAAACATGTTTTGTTGGACTTAAGTCACTGATGGATAACTGCTGTAGGGTTTACCAGCTTCAGCGTAATTTTTCGCCTTCAATCGGGTACAATAAAAATATTGGTGTAGACTCGAAAAATTTTCCCGATGTTTCATTTCCTTGTCTAAAATTTGTATAAAGATAAAAAAATTGTATTTCATTTGTTTAATTATGTTTAACATCAGTATTTGCGCTTGAGATTCCCCAATACTTCAACTTCTCGAAAATGACGTCATTGCAAGGAGGAAACTCCCGATCAAAGAATACATTTATATCCAATACCTTTACGCATCACATCAAGAAACTTTTTTCCATGTTTTCAAATATGGACTCGCGGTCCATCAGTGATCTATGATTGAGAAAGTGTACAATATCGGAGACGCCATAACAGTATTTAATCTTTTTATTATAATAGCACAAGTATTATATAAGTAATACATTCTTTGATTTGCCAAGCATGTCCCAAGCGTTGTACCAGTGACCCACATTGCGTAAAGTCACTAGTTCATATTTGGTTGGGTTTCAAGTTGTTTGTTGCATGGTATTGACCAAATACACTTATTTATTCAACGATAATAAATCGCATTAATCGGTCCTATAAAAGAGCTGGAAATTATTAATGAAACTTTTTTCAATATATAACTTTTCAACCTCTTGGATCCCCCCTCGGACGAAACGATACAGAAATCTCTGTAATTAGTTATCAATGATATTTTACCACGAAGCCATAAAAGGGTATAACCCAATCGAACCTTTTATTTCGTCAAGCTTGTGCCACAGATGGACCGCGTCTAATCGACGCGATTCATCAATGACACATACTTAACAGAAGATGTTATGATAAAGTTTTTTCGATTTAGAATATCTTCAATTCGACTCTGTCTTTGTTAACAGAAGAAATTGCATGTTGACCACAAGCATGCAGCAAGTGTGCAACATAACTCGGCAATATCAGCTATCCGCGAATTTGTTATTATTTGAAGCGTCGAGCAGACGATCTATCTGCCTCCAAAAATAAACGGTTGCCGCTTTGTCGTACTTGGTTGTCTGGTATCGCTTTTGGAAATTCCCCGCTTCAGGGATTTTATTTTCTTTTGTATTATTAGTTCTGCATAACAGATATGGAAAAGCAAACAAGGACATTGGGTAATTTCATATAAATTATACAACTAAGATTACATAGTCTTTTAGAAAGATGTTAAATTATGTCGGGTTTTTTTTCTATCTAATATACTCTCTCATGTATGGGTCATCGATTTCGGCCACTATTAAAATTCCCCCACCAATTTCTGAAATAGTAGCAAATTTGGAAAGTTAAGATCCAAGTTAAGATTCAAAATGAATATATCTTAAGTGGTAATCGCTACTAGTGCCTAACTTATTGAGATCGACAGTATCTCACTCTGATGACTATAGTGTATGAATATATGTATCCCAACCTTAATCAGAGATTTATTTTGTCAAATATTTTTCACTGACGGACCGCGCCTAGTCAGCGCGATCCATCAATGACCCATACTTGATAGAATGAATAGAAAGACATATTGAAACAATGTACAAATTACATACCTTATTTTCCATTTCTTTTATTCGATAATTTTGAAGAAAAAGAAACACAATTGTGAAACCAACGGCAATTATTACTATTAATATGAATACAACGCACAAGCATAACTTTGTAGGACCTCTCTTCTTCTTTCTTTCCTTAGGTATGGCCTTTTCAAATTCATTGCTTGATACTGGCTCGTAGTACACATCTGTTGGTATTTGATTAGGGATCAAATACGCATCGCTCCTTCTGGTGGAAAGAATAGACTCAGAATCCGTGCAGCTTTCTGATTTGCTTCTCATGCGCTCGCCTTTGTAAGGTACCATTGGGTGTATTGGATTGGTTGTTAGCGAAGTAGCGCTATAGTTTATTGGCATTTCATTTGTATGATTTTGATTGCACTGGCAATGCGTACGAGCTGGTACATACGGTCTCTCTTGTGCATGTTGAACGTGTCCATGTCCACAACAATGATTAACATCTTGCGATGAGCACATTTCGTCAGATTCTCTAATCAAAAATCGCATGTTGATTCCTGAGGAACTTCTAGAGTTTGACATTCCATTTTCAGGGATATTTGGTTTTCCATCAGGTAGATATTCGGCAATGGGTTCTAAACCACTACACCCCGAATCACAAGACTGTAAACGACATTTTGATCTGTTCCTTGGCACTTTTCCACCGCCACAACACGGCTGATTATGAGTCTGACTATTTATTACTCCAATCGAACTATTCGAAAAATCTACTGAGTGCGATGAATCATCACTTCGCTTCTCACAACAACCATTGCAAGCTTTTCTGTCTTCAACAGCAGGCATCAACGGAGTTTGTGTTTCAGCAGCCATCGTGATAATCGCTCAGTCGAGGTTGCGCGAGAAATACACAGCAGAACGAATATCCTATTGTAAAAACTCTCGTATTGAAGAAAGAAAAAAGTAAAGTACAGTATAACTTTTTTTCTATATAAGAAGAGTAATCGAATTAATTAGAAACTTTCGTAGAAACGTAGAAACTAATATAGGGTATTACTTTACAGGAAAGTACATAAACAATACTCGTGATAAAAATTCTAAACATAGTGAACCCACAAAAATGGTATTCCCTTATCTCACTTTTACCATGAGCAGGCTTGCCTTGGTGCGTCCCCGAAATACAAGAATCAAGGAGGTTGGTTGCTGCCATCGAAAAAGATCTTGCAAGACCTATAGACGAAGCATGGTGACGAGGCTATGTCACGATACCACGACATAAGGTGCTTTTTCCGACTACGGTGCAGATGCGGATTCGCATTTCCCTTCAAAAATTTCTTATATTGTTTACAGTACATTTTGATGATTAAATGAAAGCAAAACTCATTTCTCGACTTTCTATCATTTTAAAAAGTTGGCAATGTCAGATATCGCATTTTAGTAACTCTTTGCTAAGTGACTCCTAGTATGTTCCCTTCAGGCACTGCATCCTTCAGGATTGCATAGGATTTCAATGAATATTCTAATATTTTGCATTTCGACCATAAAACCAACTGGCGTACGCAAACGAAATGGGATTTTTCAAAATTATCCTACTTCCTCAAACAGCAGTAAAAAAACTTTGGTACGTCTTTATTGCCTGAACTACGTTCAGTAAATCGGGGGGACTACTCCACTAGTAATGAAAATCCCGAATTTACATTATACAATAAAAAAGGAACACTACTCCTATCAGAAATATTATTTTGTAACGCGGCAGTGCGATCCAATTTTGACTCGTGCTTGACGTAACGTATACATAGCTTCTTTGTATGCAATGAACTAGCCCAACCTTTGCACTCAGCGCCCTGCTTGCTCTTGTTTGCGGCAATCACCTCTAAATATCTAGCTCAAACTGAGCACACCCTCTGTCTCGCTTCGGTCGCTACAAGTTATTAATAAACTGCGTTATCTCAAGCTTGAAGCTAATGGTATACCTTTGCGCGCGACATTATTGTATCCGGAACTCTTTTTTTCAATTCCAGACGGTGCGCAATAACAATATGTAAATGTTATCGTGGCTTTATCTAGTCTATAATTCTCTCTGTCCAACCTCTATTTATTAATTTTCGCTAAAAAATCTTTGTCACGACCTTTCGGCAAATACATCTAAATGAGCGATTAGTTTATATCCAACATACACGATTACGTTGAATCAATGCCAATGTTCGCAGAGACGGCTGAATAATCTGCTTACAATCATGTTTGCCAATTTTGATTTATTAAAATAAGTTTTTTCAGGTATAGATCGCCGATGAGTCGAGTCTCGTGTTGGCAATTTAGGTAAAAGTACTTAGTTTACCCAGCATACTTAGTTAACCGAGTTTATTTTCAAAATATTTTTCCTAATTTTACTGATACCTGACTTACCTAGTTGTAACTTTCACCGAGTTTTTTAAGTAAATTACTAGGTGAATTAGGAAAATTTACCTAATTCCAAACTGAGTTCCTAGTTAAAAAATTAGGCAATTATGTTTTCCTCACGCCTCCAAAATAGACTGTTTGAAAATTTTAAGCTTGGAATGCATTAAATGTGGCCAAACAACGAAGACCTAGTTTACCTGGTTTTAATTAGGGTACTACCTAATTTTGAAGTGAAACTAGGTTACCTAGTGATGCTTTACCTAGGTTTGTGGTATATTTGTTTTACTTTACCTATAAAGAAAAAACTAGGTTGCCATCAATAGTCGAGCCAATGTGGCGTAATACAACCGTGTTGACCATAACTAGACGTTAATTCAATTCACCATTTACTTAACAAAAAACGGGAAGTGATTATGTAAAAGGTATAGGTCGCGCAATTCATGCGTTAGCTTATTTAAGAAAAAGCTTTGTGCCATGCCCCATTGCTGAACGCCCGCAGAACGAACTTTTTAAAGCAGCATGTCCTCTTTACTGCTCGAAAACGTTGGAACCCCTACATGGTTTGCTGAATACGTCACTGGCTAAGGAGGGGTAACAAAAAGAATGGGATAGAATTTAATTTTTATCCTGCGGGAGAGGAAAGCCAGGAATGCGGTTTAACCATATGGTAAACCACGACCTTTCATGCGGACACCAGTTGCAAATCGGGGTGATGGTTTCTGGCTTAACCTATTTCTCTTTTTCCCCATGCATGGACCTAGTTGGGGAAGGAAGCCGTACGCAGTGCTTACGTAAACCAACCTGTACCGGTGAGGCCTCCAGTAGATCTCCCGCATATAACCTAAAGTACTATAACATCATTTGGTCTTCTTGAGTTTTGACAGTTTGGCGATTGATCCCGACAATAATATTCAAGTCTCTATATAATTTTACTCTCGCAGCAGTTCCCCTCACTATTGATCATTTCAAACAAGCATGTGTTTTTATGCGCTTCCAGAACTGTTGGGTGTGCATGTTTGGGTATTATTTGAGTGGGGAATCTTCACACTTTGGATATGTTTATTCCACTTTCCTTTCATTTTAGAAGTCTGCAACAGGTGTTTCTAGAGCTACACACTTCTCTCTTCTAAGTTTACAATGTGGTAGTAGTTCCTCTTCCTTCGTTAGTACTGTGTGCTTTAAATATTTATATATATATATATCTTTATGTAATTTGTGTAACACAATACACATAATACTCGGGAAATCACTGAATGTTTACTCAGAGAACTGGAACAATAGATATTAGTTGTGAGTACATGGTGGTTTTCGATTGGATAATACTTCAATCCTGAATATATTGAGCGAATAATAGCAGGACTAGATGTCTGACTCAAAAAGTGGCAATTCTAAGTTAGTTGAAGTGTGCTAATATTAACTCCGCATCACGTATGCTAGAAAAATCCCAGTACTTTTTCTTTCAAGAAAACTTGTGCTATTGTCCATGTCCACATTTTCAATCAAATTTTTTTTTATCAAGCATAAGCCACAGATAGACCCCGCCTGTGCTGCTCCATCTGTCAGTGTCTCATGCTTAGTCAGCACTAGTTTGTTTGAATTCATTCATCCTGTACGAAAATCCAATTTTCTATAATATACCTTGTCATTAATACAGATTAATTTTTTTTTACAAAATAAGTATATGCAAACTGAGAATAGATTGAAATTACGAATTTATTTATTAATATCCTTGGGGAAAGTTCACTCCACGACGTTTTTCTACAGCTGGGAAAATTTGTAAAGATCGGAACAATGAAATTTTGAAGGGTAGTTACGAAAGCGTCCGTTCCCTACGATGTATTGTAATATCTCGTTGCAAAAAAAACAATAGTTTGACTGACGGGAGTTTTCCTGGTTACGATAAAGGGTAGCAAACGAATCACTATAAAATATGAACATCTCTACCTCATAATACTGTAATACAAATCCTATTTTGGAAATTATTTTGTCAAATATGAGGAAGAGGCGAACCACGCTGATTTGCAGAGTTGTTTCTGAATTCTGTATAACGTTGGAAAAACGTTTCTCAGCCATCTTTCTCACATCTGTGGCTCATACTTAGCAAAACAAACTATTTTTCGAGCGTCATTCAAACACGGACTACAATGCCCAAGTATGTATGGATTTATATAACAATAGCGGCGTTGTTTGTTCGTATCAGGGTTGGTTAAAGTTTGGAAATTCAGGATGTTGATCCAGGTCACGAAAAGATAAAAGCTAGATTGTAAGGAGCCCTGTACAGCCTTTTCCTTGTGATATTTTTATTATTTATTCATAGCCACTTCTTAGAGTGGATCACCCTGTCCAAGGCCCTGTAAAACCGGCCACTTATAGACGGACATATGACACTACAAATGTCGGAAGATATTAGTTATGGAGCCCTTCGAAAGTAGATTCGTGTATGAAAGTTCCATATAAACAATTAAAGTAATAAACAATTTTGTTGAACCATTCAAGGGAAGGCTGGGCGGTACGTTTGAGGAAATGACAAACAGTTTTAAAAGCGTTTATATCTTATAGCGTCGTAAAAATATTTGTGATGATGTGATATTTATGAACTAAAAATAACGTACATTGGACTGGTTCCAAAGTTATGAAAAACATCTCAAACCCCTAAGGATTCACTGTGAGCATTTCTGGAATGGCTCCGTCTCATTTGGTTGAAATAGTTTTTTGTAATTGATTCCGCATATTTTTTTTTATAATTACAGTAATTGCAATTTTACATACATTTTGTACATGTGCCACTTTAACAAATTGATAAATGGCTTGGGCATGTCTGAATAGTAAAGCGTTCTGGGGGTGCTGTCCTAGTCAACTGCTTTCCCTATTATCCATATCGTTTCAAGCATGAGCCACAGATAGACCGCGCTTCGGTCGCGCAATTCATCAGTGATTTAAACCAGAAAAGAAATGTTCAGACAAAAGGTTTCTGCCTAGGATTTCGTACGAATAGCTCTAATCGTGTACCTGTCGGTGGGGACTTAAAACCAACAACCGTTATGCACGGGGCTTTGTTGTTTCTGCGTGTCTTTTGTATGTTTAGACGACTGATTGGCACGTTCAATATTCGAACTAATAATTGAACCAGCGGCCTTCCGGACAATTTAACGGACTGACCGATCAACATTAAACATAGTAATATGCCGTTGTGCTCATCGTAGAAAATTAATAATAACGGTAAGGTTACATTGGTAACGTTCGCAACTCTTTCTAAGCATAGTAGACGACATCTACAACATGTGTCTAACATCTACATAAAAAACACTTATGCTCTGAAATGCTTTTCAACGAAGATCCCACGGGATGAATCTGCACGAATGCCAATATCAATGCCCGACAACTGCTACTGCTCTTTACGACATGCCCTTCGTGTAATCGCTGCTGTTGCGTTATGCCAGAGACAGAATTCCATGAAGTTTCTGTACTCATGTGCTTTTAGTTTTAATGCTTTATAAACTTCCATTTCATCATCAAAATCGTGAAATCCAACAAGTCATTTTTGTACTTTCTTAACAATAATCTACGACTTTTGAAAGCAGTATATGTACAAGATATGAAGTATCATATCGCCCTGTGATGGAAATCGACGTTCGTAACATGGAATATTCTCAGACATCGGACTGATCTTTCCTAATCAGAAAAGGTCCAATAGCAACTTATGCTTAACAAAATAACATTTCTGATTGAGTAAATAGGTTTAAAGATCAACCCTTTTCGTTTAACTAAAATTCTTTATAGACAGCAAATACCTTATTTCGATTTCACATACCAGGTATATTCGAGATTCAATTGTTGTTGAGTGTCCGACGAAGTTAGGATATTCTCTTATGAATTTTAGTGACATGTATTACTCTTTCACCTCCGTGTGTAGTATTCAAAAAATATAGCATAAATGGATATTGAATTAGTCGATTAGGTTACTGCGACTTCGTAATTCAGCGATACTTCATTGTTTGTCATATAACTAAGGTGACTTTTTGTTATTATTTTTTCATTGAAATTTAGTTTAGTTTAAGCAATATCGGAAGCAGCACGTAAAATAAACGATTAGCGGTCACTCATACAGCACAGCGCTACATAAAATACAGTTTTGGCAACTGCACTAAAAATTGAATACATTCAAAACATAAGTCAGCGAACCCAATACACTGCAGTCAGTACCTGCCATAAATTATGAAAAACGATCAACTATCTCTACAGGTGAAATGAAACAGATACACATAAAACAGGTTCTGAAGTCGGTTTCTAAATCTCTTCATCAAGCAATGCTCAATAATTGATTCTCATATGCGTGAGATTATAGGACAGACTTTTCCGGAAGATTAAAATGTGCGTAGGAAAAAAGCGCACGGGAAAAAAATCGCCCGGAAAAAGTCGCCCGGGAAAAAGTAGTCTGAAGAAAGAGTCGCCCGTTAAAAAGGCCCCTGAAAAAAGTCGAGTTCTAGAGTTAAACCCTTATTACCAAAGAATTGTGACATGTTTGATGAGTCAATTTCATTTCACGACGATCGGTGTTGTTGCAATGTTTACACAAAATTGTAGAATTCGAGTGACTTCCTTCTTCATACTAGTTTTTAAAATTCACACCTGTTCCATGTCGCCTCCGAAGCAGGCTCCACACTGAGATCAAGGTCCCCCGGCAATGAGCAAGTGGTATCCACATTTACACTCTATCAAGCATATACTTATAACACATACGTGAACAGTTTAAAAATGCTTGCCAACTTATATATGGCCACTAACAAACTGCCGATAAAAGATGTCCACACCATAGATCCAACCCTTCTTGATGTTCGGAAATAGCTCTTGGGATAACGGCCCATAGATGAAAAGCCTTGCTTAATAAAATACGGCCATGCAAAAATTGCTGATAAATGATATTCCAGATCTAATCTTGATTGCTCCCTGACGGCGCTTACGGTAAAATTCAGTAAGTTTACCTCAAAATTCATTGAAGATCAAGGGTTAATATTTCCAGGCGACTTTTTTCCGGGCAACTTTTTTACTTGGCGACTTGTTTCCCGGCGTCTTTTTTCCGGGCGACCTTGTTTCGGGGCGACTCTTTTCCTACTCCCAGATATCTGGTGTCTTTTACAGAAACGTCCGCAACGTTTTTTTTTCAGTGTATTTACAATTGTGGCATGTATATATTTTTACGTTTTTGAGAATTATTCACAGTTTGATATTTTGATATTTGTGGATGACGTAATTACATCAGCTGACGTAACATCTCGTCAATTATATGCGTAATATTGGTCTCTGGAGGTTAATGTATACAATCCAAAGTCGAACAATAGAAACAAATGCGGATGCAATCGTCTTAGTAACTAACCAAAAATTTTCGTGTCTGCTTATGTTTTGTGAAGTATGAGCCACTGATGAATCGAGCTGCCAAATCGCTGTCCATCAGTGTCTCATGCTTGACATAGTAAAATTTTATATGAGGTATGATTACCTCTGTCAGAAGAATGTTAGTTAAACACGTTTTGTTAAGCACGAGTCACTAAGGGTCCAAGGCGCGGCCCATTTGTAGCTCAAGCTTGACAAAATATTTTTTCTGATTATAGTATGTTCAGTCTCAGCGGTTGGGACACTAGAGCTCGATAGTGTTCAGGAAACACAAATTATGTTTCGAGAGAGGATTGCCTAACCAATTATCACTCTCCCGAAGTTATTCCTTTTTTTAAGACAGAGGCGCCTAAATGGAACCAGCTAACGGCGGCTGTAAGGACAATGAGCTACCACAAAATGTAGAAGCAGCAACTTTAGAAGCAAAACTTCTCTTGGTAATATCGATAAGAAATCAGGAGTTTGAGCCATTGTTTTGACGAGGGATCGTGCCACTTGCCAAAATATTCTACCACTAGGTTTTTCCGACTAGTATACTGAATAGCCATTGCTCATGAGTGTCCACGGAAGGATCGGGTAACTGTTCCATTAGGAAAAGAAAAATAAAATCTCATAACATGCTAATGGTTAGACATTCTGCAGGTCCCGTTTGCCCTTTTGAACGAATATGGGCTAAAACCCCTTGGAATTCTGATTTGGGGGTAAAGCTGACTGTTTTTGACACAGAAAGTTTATCCAGTAGATAATGCTTTTAATGATTACGGAAGAGAAAGCGATCGCTTCCACAATAATAATTTATATTCGACAATAAATGAGGTTATGGGGAATTTTTGCCTCAGCAGTCGAAGCGAAGGATAGCAGAATTCGGTGCGATATTTTTTACATGAATATGATTGTGCAGTTTAAAGAAACTACATCAAGTTGGATGGAAAATATTAAACAAACTGCCGAGTATTGCAGTTAGGAAAATGTAACATGTTCTCTAATTATTTCATAATTAGCATAATAATTGAATAATTGATTTATCGACTGCAGTGTTGAATTTCAAATTGATGTGATTCAAAATACACTAATAAGAAAAGATAAACTGACGGAATGTCCGGAACAACGTAATGGAATTCGATTTTATGGTCCCGTTTATTGCATGCCGAAAGCGCAAAAGATGGTGCCCCAAGTCTATCGGGAAAAAATGTCTAAACAAGCGTTGTCAAGTATGTGCCACTGATGGATCGCGTCGCTAATACGCGGCCCATCAGTGGCACATGTTTGGCAAAATAAAATGTCTAATTCGTTGTGTTGAATTGATCAGGCTGAGGACTCATTTCTCTCGTTTGCCATCTGTCACAATGTATTATACATTCTGCAATAATGCATTTATCTTATACACGTTCAAGCATCAAGCAAGTGCCACAATTAATAAGCGTAATTTTTCCATGAACTATGCTTGTTGGTTCATTCATATTGAAGTGTCGAAAAACTGGCAACTGATTTTTAAGAGTGACGTCACATCTAGGAAAAGCAACTTCTGTGCCACGCTACGGCATTGGCGTTGACTTTAAAGTTTCGTGCATGTCGTTGTTTTGTATTTTAATCTTCGCGGGCAGGGTGTCTGTTTTTGAAGAGAAGAAAAGCGGTTTGATCGATATTTCATATGAATAATTCAGATGGACGACATACTCATGCAAGCGATTCCAGTGCGTTCACTTTCACTCGACGAAGTTTGTTTTGAAAGGCTCGCACGCGCGCTTCTGTTAGCGTCTGGTAGCGATGAAGAAAATAGTGAGAAAGTTATTAGAATAGGATGTAGAGATCAAGGAACTCACTGCGTTTCGGGTGGAACACCGTTCATAAATTACTACAGAAAGATTCGGGGCCCCAGCGTTGTCATTTTAGGTACATTCATTTTTGGATATTATTTCGAATCGAATCTTTCCGTATATAAAT
Organism: Styela plicata; assembly: GCA_963675895.2. Classification (NCBI taxonomy): domain Eukaryota; kingdom Metazoa; phylum Chordata; class Ascidiacea; order Stolidobranchia; family Styelidae; genus Styela; species Styela plicata. The sequence goes on from OZ023145.1 coordinate 13,156,270, forward strand.
ATATATTTCAAAAATTCGTAAAACTACTTTATAAATGGTGGAATTTGTCAATATTTAATGACAACATAGTTCGAAATATAAGCAAAATTTCCAAGGTATCCGACGACATTTTTGTACGAAACTCTCATCGAATTATATCGAATCACAGAAATGAGTATTCAAATCAACTAAATTGGGCATGTATGCGAATCGATTCGAATCTTGAATCTAAAAGTATCATACTTAGATACCACATGGTTATCAGCAGCTTCCCTCCATTTTTTTAAATTTCGCCCAAAGGGATTGAAACGGACTTAGTTTATTTTCTAAACCCTTTTTTATTTTTATCAGTGGAAGATATTTATGTTGATTTTGTCCAATGAACGCACTTCTGCATCATTGCAAAATAATTTTAGTAAATGAATATATTTAGCTGTAAATATAAGCTTAAAAATATTATATTTGGAAATCGAAAATTGTTTTTTGCCGAGCTGAACAGGGGAATCGGCAGCCATTTTCATATTTTAATAAAATAAACAAGTACTGAATTTCGAAATTCGAATCCTGCAGAGGACAACCCATAACAGTATTTTGAAATATAATCTCATCATATCCTAAGGCCCATATTGAGCAAAAATATAACTCGAAAATATTGAAACCCAATACAAGAATGACATAACAGATTTCAGTATTAAAAATGATTTGTAGGAGACATGGGAGAATAAAAATTTAGCGGAATTTCTTGGACTGTGGATGTATTATTTTGGGTATCCGAAATTGGGAAATTTTATCTTATTAAGCATGAGTCAATGATGTCCCATGATGCCCCCCGGACTGGATGTAAGAAGATAACATAACTAAAGTATGACTGCGGAAAATGGATCAAGAAATTCCCCATAAAATAACAAAAAAATCAGACTGTGCATATAATTTTATCAACATGTGACAAAGATATATAGCCTTTTGTCTAGTGGACGTTGGGTAGGTCATGTCGTCAGCGCCAGCCGTAATTTTTGTTATACAGAAGGAAAATTGTCATCGACGCATAGTTTGCATTGCTGATTACGCTGTGGCATATAAGAAAATTTCGGATTTGAAGCGATGAAGATTAATCCTAGTCATAAAAATTGTTTTGATGAACGTGGGTTACTGTTGGATCGAGCCGTCAAAGCGCACACAAGCGTCCAGATGTAGCTCAAGTTTAAGGAAATTCTGATTAGACTAGGGTAACAATTAATTGGGACTTGGAGACGAAAATTGAATTGCCTCACATAATTCCGCGTTAGAAATGAACTGAAAAATTAAAATGTATTGCTGTGGTATTGTAGACAATGGAGATAAGGACATAATGTTCCAAGAAGTGATAACTTTGAAACCTGATGCTCGAAAACGATAACAACCGCATTCGCATTTCTTACCCTGCTCTTTCGTGGTCTACAAGACTATCAAAAGATTATTTATGGCTAGTGAATTTTGAAGACGATGAACTGAAGATGAACTAAATATAAATCTTAAATATTGAAGGTATATTTTTAAATAAGAGTAAGAGAAAATAGTGGAGGAAAACGAAGTCATTAGAAACTCTAACTCCGCAAACACATCCTTAATAAAAAAGTTTCTCAACGCATGTCGTCGTTTGGGTGATATTTATTTTTTAAAAATACTCGCCGAATATATATTCAAAAAGACTTTTGAGGCGATTAACACCCATTTTATTTTGAAAGAAAATAACTGAAAATTTCAGTCATCTTCTAAACGAACTCTAGTAAAAAATGTTTTAACCTACTCTGTTACATTGTTTTCCAGGAAATGGTCGCAATTTTGCTAAATTATTTATACCTCAATATATGCTGTAAAAACAGTGATGTTTTGAATAGAACATTATTTTACATAATAATACTGATTAATATATTTTAATCCAGTTTCATGTACAGTTGATATGTAGCACCTATATATGGTGATGCCTGTTGATCATGATTTAATTGTGAATTTTTCTTGACTACTGTTTAATGGGATGGACTGGGAGGAGGTTGCCATCGCCGAACTTTATCAACGTTTTGAATCCATTTATAGAAGTGTTGGTGAGTAATTAGTTTCAAATCAGAAAAATTTCATATGATAAAAAATTATTCTGAGGCAACACTATCATTAGATTTTTTGCCTCATTATGAAAATTTATAACACTATTATGAACAAACTGTAACGCAATGTATTTTCAATTCCGTCTTCATGTCATATTTTGACGAAAACATAAAATCGATTTTGGTCAGATTTGTCCAAGATCGATTGCATTTTGTCGTTAAAAATGACAATTTTGCTTTGCTTAGCAAGTTTTTACTTCTATAAAAGATTCATGATTGATACGAATACTTTGTGTGTTTATTTGGATTTCGGGTTTCGGTTTGATTTGAATCACCGAATTGTCTGGCCTTAGTTACCTGTTTGGACCTTCACGGCTATTTCTTCCACGCATAATATCGAATCCAAATTCATTCACGAAATTTGGAGTTTCCCATATTACCGCTTTTCAGGAGAATATGTTACTACGTCTGTCAACATCAGTTATTTGATTTTAAAGTGTTGTTTAATTACGTCAAGATGTGTGGCTTTTACTTTCAAATTATGGTTTACAATCAGACAGAGAACAAACATAAACATAAAGCTTCATAATCGCTAATTTGATATTTGGACGCAACTCAATAACCAATTTTATTTTGTTGAGCGTGAGCCACAGATCGGCGTCGCCTCATCAGCGCGGTCCGTCCGTACTGATACAATTCATTTTATCAGTCTATTTTTCTTTTTTGAAAGTCATTTTTTTGGTAATTTACTATGAGGTTGTTTAGTAGATGGGATATGATATGGAAAAATTTTCCGAATCAGATTCGATATTAAAATAATTCTGTCCTGCCCAGTCCTACTACGGAGACTTGAATTGAGGTATAATATTTATTTATTTGTATGTTCTCCTGTCAGACAAAGTTGTGTATCCGGGATTGTGTAATTCTTTGCCACACCATGGAAGCTCATGGTTGCCACTTAATCGCGGAATAGCCTATTTGACCGGAGGAACGGACCGATTCGGCTCTCCAATCATCTACATTCCGAATAATACAAAGTTCGAAGATACTAGTGAGAACGATTTCAGAAATGTCATCAGGTATCTGGTTGCATCAACGAAGTAAGTGAATAAGTTATCGTTTTATGAATCCTTAATTTTCGTTCGGCCAATTTTCTAAAGAATGACACCTCCATTGATTCGGAGATTGATTTAGTTAAAAAAAACAGCCACAGATGACCAAGCGCTATAGGCGCTATCCAACACTATCCTCGACAAAACATCTTTTATTATTGTTAATACTGAGCAGTCACCGAGCTGTTCAATATCAACAGTGATAAAATATATTATTCGCCACAGATTGAATTCATTTTCGGCTATATTAATATAATAAAACTATATTAAAAAAGCTACAATTCGAGGCTGATTCGCCAAATTGTAAATATAGTAACATACAGTCAATACTGATCATTTCCCAGAGTTGATCACACAATCAAGTGGCAGCAAAAATAGAATCGTCATGAATGCTTTTAACAACGTAAAATCTGGCATATACCATGATTGTATTGCAGAATAAATCAATTATAGAAATGATTAAATAAATAAATATAAAAACTCTTTCTAAAATGGTTTTTAATCTAGTGTTTGTTTTCGAACCCATTATTTTGTCCCGGAATTTCCCTTTGTTTACACACATCTTGAAGTTGATATTACACCAATGTACAATATCTTACTCCGATCTTTCGATATTCTGTTTGTACCTCAATCGAACCTTGTTTCATATCATATCTCGGTCGTAAATAGAACTCGCGTATCATATTTTGAAATTGATACCTCCAGAACCGCATTTAGGTGGCCGAGGAAAATATTAGGAAAACTCGTCAAAGCATTTCCATATTTGTTTAGTGTATATATTAATGGTATATTAATAAGCATGAAATGTATTTTGTTAAGTATGAGTCACAGATGGATCGCGCCTCGACGACGCGACCCACCAGAGTCTCATACGTAACAAAACATGTTTGGTCCAAAACTGACTAGGAATGATTTTGGCAATTCGAGTCAAAAATTGTTTCTCGTTGGTCATAAAGATATCATAAATCCGATTAGTTACCTATTTGTATACAATACTTTTTATAATACTCGATTATTTTTTATTGGTGGATGAATCTATTAAAAAAATAGTTTCACTTCATTTCTTTTGTGGTTTGTAGTCTTAATTGTCAGCTCAAGAAAAATTGCCTTGGAGAGCAATTTATCATATTTAACACAGTATAAATATATAACTTAGTAGTATATAACTTGGGTAGCGGATCCTATCGAAAAAAATGTTTTTAAAATTTATATTTTTCACCATTTTTTACCAATTTATATTTTTAACCAATTATATACAGAGATTAGGTTATACATGTTGTAACATAACAGTAATTTTCTTCTGAATTGAAGTGTAACACATGATTGTATTTTACACGATCTCAGTAAGAAATAAATTATAAGACTCAATTTGAACGAATGATTTCATACTGAGCAATATAATTTTAATTGGGACATTGATGTTTCCCCAGCCTTATCAACTGTGTCTCCCCATATTCGCTCTTTCCACTCGTAGTAACTTTTAAACACATTATTTAAACATATTAACACTTAACAGAAGGCTTCCTTTAATTTCACGGTCGCAATTAAATTTGCTATTCAATTATGTACTGTTTATTTGTTAAATTTTAATTTTGAATTCTTTAACAGTGCGTCGTCTGCAGATGTCGGATTTGTTGTAGTAATCGATAGTCGTCAGAGCAGATGGAGTTGTCTCGCGTGGATTTTACGAAACGTTGCGGTAAGAGAATTCCTTTATCTTATTATGCTTTATCGAGCGTGAACCAGTAATAGGTAATGTCCGAAAAGCAATGTCCAATAATGATCCAAGCTTGATAAGAATAAGTTTGGGGAAAATGAAGATATGAATTATTTATTGTAAATGTTCAAGTGCAGAGATCAAAGTTCAGAAGCAAGCTTTTCGCCTGTTGTTGACCGCGTATCAATACAGCGGTTATGTTTTGATATAGATGGCCCATGCTAGACAAAAATTATTATACAAAGATTGGTTTCCGCTAAGGAGGTGCATGTCGGCTGGATCGCGCATTGGTGATACGAGCAAACAGTGACCAATGCAAGAAAAATGTCCAAGCAAATTTTTTCTCTGAATGGCCGGCGGAAGCTGGTTTTCCTTGGTATGAAACTGATAATTTACCTTTTTCCGCCACTGATTTCTTATTGTTCGGATAAAGATCAAAAGCCTATATATATATAAAGTTGCTTATAATTTGTTAATTAAAGAGGTAATTAAAAAAGAAAATGATGCTCATTTAAACAAAGCCACAAATGAAGTGCGCCAAAAACGTGCGCACCATCAGTGACATTTTTCCAACAGAGAAACTGCGGATCGACGCCTGACTGTAACAAGGTGTTTTAACCTTTATCATTTATCGAGCCTACTCCACGGTTAACTTGTTATCAAATATAAATATAGACATGTTTTCCTGGTGAATTGAAGATGATATTGGCTCTTCGACCAACAAGTATTCTGCATGGTACTCTATCAACTATAGCAATGAGATATCAGAAAGATGAATATAATTACAAGGTGCCGGTAAGATCTCCAACCGAGAGAGACTTATCTCCGTTGGCGGTTTTTTCATTTCCTTTTATATATTTCAGGCTAAAGTTTTTATATGATAGGAGTTTCCCATTAATGTTTACTTCTCTATAATGTGAATCCCGTCCATACTTTGAAACGGGTAAGATACTTGCTTTTTTTAATCTATTGTTACCATTTGGCAATATGAAATCATTTTCGTGCGTGATTACAATGATGAAATGTGAAATATATTTTCTAATGGAATACAGCTCTTTTATCGCATACACAAAGTTTGAATTTAAACAAAAAAACTGGTTGAAAATTTGAATAAATGACCATTATCGATAAGGGATTTTTAAATTTTATTAAAGAAATCGAAGAAATTAATGAAATTTTCATCGAGGTCCTTTTTAGGTTACTGCAACTTTTAGTGCTGTGTAATATGAATGAATGGGGGCGTATATATTCCTATCTTTTCAAGATCTTTGTCATTTTAAAATTTGACAGTTATCATGATTTTGCTGCACAATGGTCTTTAACTGATGAGAAATCATAACTTATGATCATCTGAAATTGTAAAAGGTAAGGTATGAGTAGAAGTAACTTACACTTTCAGATTGAGCTTCTGGGGCACATCGAAAATATTTGGCCATGGATCGCAAAATCAGATTTGCCTGCAGACATCGGTGGCTTGGCGGATTACAATCATAGTGTTTGGCTGAAGAAAAGACAGGTTAGTGGAGTATAGCACTATTCAACTTGGAATAAAAAACCCTAATTGCGTAAAACGGCTTAGACGTTTCGGTTGTGATGTAACTGACATAACGCTAGTGCTGTGGCCTACGTGGAACGGAGGTCAAAACCATATAATCATAATATTATGTGCTATTAATATTTACATCGTTCTTTGAATAAATTGTTTCCCTTGCTAAAGATGAAAAACAAGTGTGTAATTCACTTTGCTATTCCATTTAATTTGTGATTTTTTCGAAAATCTAATTCAGTCTCTTTATTTTTAAATTACCAAGCTATAGAAAAGATTCTATGATACTAACAAAAAGTAGCATATAATCAAATATAAATTAAGTGATCTTTACATATTAGTTAGCAGATTCCTATTACATGAATCGAAAATTTTCAAGCGCAATCTTTCCGTTCAGTTGATAGAGAATTTGGCGACATTACTGAAGCGAGTTATCCAACGTTGTAAATCATATTCAGTAGAATTAATCAATGAACACATCGTTCCTGAAGAAATTTGTGAACGAAAAGTTGCTCTGCAAAATATCGAGTGTGAGCGTGTGATGGTAAGAAGGTGTATTCCGAAGTGGAATGATCCTGTGTTTTTTGCTTTATTTACTCAAATTTATTTTGTTGTTGTAAGCCACCTCTCACAAGCCCGGCAGTCAATGAATGGAGCGTGTTTCACTTGCTGATATTGTTATAACTAAGCGGTACCTCGTCAGACCAGCAAATACACTGTTAATATACCCAATATTATTGAAAATTGCTCTTATAAAATCTGCGCTGACAAAAAATTTATCCACCGCCCGATCCAGGATTTATTAATTACTTTTGCACTATATATCAAAGTGGTACCAGTGCCTATAGTGTCTCTATAAAACTAAGTTCTTCTATCATGAACTTCGAAACTAATGCCTGATGCTCACCTTGTATCGATGGCATCAGAAACTTGAACATCGATTTTTTACTCTCCCTAGTTATACTTTTTTAAAAAAAGCTGTTTCTCCCTAAATCCAATACATCATATACACCACTTGTTATCTTCCTACAGACCGAAATTGACAAGTTGAACAAAGAAGGGCATAACGCTTTATTTGATGAAATTTGGCAACCTGGAAACACTGAAAAAGAATCTGTAAGCGCAAGTTCAAAAGACATTAACCAGTAAGTTTCAGTCTATATTATAATTACAATGTTGAGTGTTGGTCAAAAACTTGACCTGTAAGAAAAAATTCGACCCAAAACTTAAAAATGATGGAAAGAAGGATTTTCGTTTCTATAACGTTAATTACTACAAACTCTTTCTGAAAGTTAATGTTGGCAAGTATAAGCCACAGATTGATCACGTCTTTACGACGTGATTCATCAGTGACCAATGTTTGACAAAGTAATAACCTATATTTAACACAATTAACCATATTTTCAATTACTTTGCTCTTATTTGCATTTTACGTGTTACGATAGAACGATCTCGATCGAACAATCCAGATGATATTGATTCCTGATACACTGCCACGGGATGCTTTTGGCTAATAAATGAAGGAATAAATTATTAAACAATTTCTAGCAAAAATTTTATCCGCGGATATTTAAGGTTTTTAATGCCTTATGCTGGTTTCTCAGTACAATTGCTATTCTCCTTCCCATACATATAATGAGTAAGATTTTCTGCTGCGGTAATCAAAACCTCCACGTATAAAAACAATAACAAAATTTGCATTTTACTCCATATTCAAAGCAGTATCTTGTTAGTAATGTTCAACATAGTTCTCGAAAATCGTGATATTTGGTATAAATATACGTCATCTACTTGTCAAACGTCAATTCGTCATATTTTGCTATCAGAGAATAACTCACCTGTATGATTAGCCGTTGAGGTGAGAGGATTCGAAAGAGCCTCGCGCGATCCATCAGTGACTCATACTTAACAAAAAAGGTTTTCACACCAAATTCTGACTGGGCAGCTGGACATTTATGTTATTTAATTTACGGAACAATGAAGTGTTTGATTTAAGAGATTTGATATGAATTGCATACACAGTCTTCGATCGTTGATATCAGAAGTAAAGGACACATTCGGAAATTTCTGGAAAACCTACGAGACAAAAAGAGATGGTTACCTACAGTTGAAGTCGTTTGAAAAGGTTACAGATCTTTGCTTATTTGTAATAAAATCATTTTTTGTCATCAATTTCAGCGTTACAAACTTTTATACTTCGTCGAAAAAAATTATTCTAATTAAACCACCGTGATAACTATATTGTAGCAATAAAATGTGAAAAACAACGCGTTCCATGAGATATCAAATGATCTATTCCAAATTTATATTCAACAATTGGTTTGGATTATGATCCACTTATAGTAACTGCGTTTGTTTCGAGGGATTCCGCTACTTACCATGTCGAATGACACTGTTAACATTAGACTTTTCGGGCAGTACCGAATCGGCTTAGCGTCACATAGGCTTTTCGATTATAAATGAAAATGACGAAAATACATTTTTTCCTCAGCACTTTTTCGCTTGCACATAGCTCCTCAAACGGATTTTATTCCCGATTTTTAATTAGTGCAAAGAAATAAAATCACAAGAATATAGAAATCGGCAATCTAAAATACGTTGGATTAGTATTCTTCAATCAGATATTTGTTTTTCAGGCATGAGTCGCTGATGAGTCATGAGTCGCGTCTCATTGGTGCGATATTGCTTATCTTAAAACAAAAATTCTTGCCGACACTGACACTGCCTGGATTGTTTGTAAATTTAATAAAAACGTTATTTTTTGAAGAACTACAAGAATGCTGCATCAAGAATAAGTTGTTTGATTGAAAATTTGGAATATGAAACAGGAAAATGTGAGATGACAATCGCTTCTGATTTCGAAACAATTCGAAACTTATCTCATTATTCGTCACAAGAGGTAAGTGACTCAGTAGGAAATGACTTTTTTGGTAATTGCGAATTCAACCGAATAGAAGTGTATTTTTTTATTGAATTTTCCTCAAAGCAAAGCCGGAAGTAGGCCCAAAAGAAGCCAACCAACGGCCACTTAATTTATTCATTACAATCCTTCCATTGACTGACTACACTGACTGGAACGCCTTGCTGCTGAATAAGCACTTCAAAACCGAAACAAAGTCGGGAACAGCACAGGAAAGGAACGGCCACTACGAAATTTAGAACTAGCAACTGCACTCTAGTGGAAAACATCCGAGATAGGATTTAACCTCCATTAAATAGTGCAATGGAGAGTGGTATCTGCCCTGAAAGATCGAAAAAGCAGTTATCAATTCTTTGTTTCCTTTTGGTCTCCTCTTACGACACGCAGCAGTAGGTTAGGGCAATTCTAAAACCTGAAACCATTGACATAGTTGATGATACTTAAGTTACACTGTTGCACAAATTTATTACTGTTGCGCAATGCCCGTTCGTTTGGGAATCAGTTTCGTTTTTGAAATAATAAGCTATTTCATTTAGAAAACAACTGACATGTGTTTGCAAGCATGTGCTGATGGAGAAGGTTTGATGAGAGAACACCCGTATGCTGTTGATTGTATAAAACCAAAATGCGAGGAGTTGAAAAGATTGTCTCATTGCTACCAGAATTTAATGGAAGAAAAAATACAGAATGATTTGTTTTTACATAGTACTAAAGAGTCTATACGAAAGGTAAGCAATTTGGAATCTATAAAAGTAGATTATAAGAGAACAGTGATTTCCAAATCAGAAATTTTATTTTCTCAAGTATGAGTCACTGATGGATCGTGTTGGCGTCGGCAAAAAAATATCTGATAGGCTATCTACCTTTATAAAGCTCGTATATTCAACCTTTAAGACTTATATATTTTACTCAGAAAAAAGTTCGGAAACTTTCCCTTCTGAGCTAATTATTGAATAGAATATTTCCTAGTCTTATTCGATTACAGAAATTTATCGAAAATTCTTTTAACGTATTTGTTACAGACCAAAAATATTTTCTTATGTGTGAAATTCTTATTCATATGTTAATCTTGTTAAAAGGGAAGTGAAATTGCACCGAATTTCACAAATATTTTACTTAAAACATTTTTTTCGAATTTAACGAAACCTGCAAATTGGACATGTATCGGAAGTGGCACCTCTGTTTAGGACGCGGTCCATCGGAGCTTTTTACTGCTCAAAACAATTTTACAGAAATTTTTTTCACTCCACTTTCGACTTGAGTTTGTTATGTCAAGGTAGAAAGAATCCCGGCGGAATCGTAATGAATGGAGTATCGATTTTATCGTTATAGGGGTCCTGTATGTTTTAGTTGAAGTTTTGAGAGGGTAAACAAGAAATTGGTTAATGATTCATTGTTTATGCATGATCTAAAAACATATTTAAACTTTGTGTATACACTCCTGAATAAAATATAAATGTGGGAAACTACCGTTGCAACAAAACATGATGTGTCAAGTACCTAAGACTGGGCAAAATGGAATCATATAGAATTCGAAACGGATTGGGATAATTATTTTTCTTATCTGATTGAATCACTAATTCTTTGCAAATAAGAAATATCACCTTTTTACCAAACAAGAATCACTAATTCTTTGAAAATAAGAAATATCTCATTTTTACAAAACAAGAATCACTAATTCTTTGAAAATAGGAAATATCACATTTTTGCCAAACAAGAATCACTAATTCTTTGAAAATGAGAAATACCACATTTTTGCCAAACAACCTGTCTTCATTATAATAATTCTATTAGTATCTCCATCACCGACCATGTTTAATTAAGTTGTAATTATAATTCCATGAACAGCTACGTCACTGAACAGTTTATCCAAAATATCTCAAAACGTTCCGTTCGGGAAAAAACGCACAATCTTGCTTGAAATAGGTAATCGCTCTCCAAAATTGAGAGGTCCCGGAGAAAACACAACATTTGTCTATATTATTCCCATCATAATCATGTTTTACTGTTCATAAGCCTAAGAGACTGGTATATGGTTCGATCCACGCTTAACAAAATAGAATTTAACAATTTGAACACATTCCGTAAAATTTAGTTGACGTATCCTTCCGACTTCCGATGTTCATTTTCAGTGAGGCTCGAGCAGTTTTCCGGCATCTTTTGTGTTGTAGAACAAACAGTTGATTAAAATTTGCATTTCAAAAAGGAAAACCTTGAATGCGAGATGCCGACAGGCACGCGCCAAAAATTAAGGATTAATATAAAAATTCATGCTTTTATAATTACCAGTTTGTCAAATAACAAATGTGAACATAAGGGTTAAAGCGCGATGCAAATCCGATCGCTTCTTAAATAATTTATGTTAGTTTACATATCCTTGGCCCATAGATGAATTATGTGAACTATATATGGCACAGACAAGATCACCTTCAATCGTTATGTCTTGTGGCGATAATACCCTACCACGCAGCGAGACGTTGCGCAATGGCGCTAGACTAACGTCGGCGTCAGATATCCTCCAAAGACGTAACGATGATCGCTTAATCTCACGCCTCTACTTATCGTTTTATCTTACACGGTAATCATTTTCCTTTATAAAATTCGCACTACCCATTTGTTTGATCCATTGGTGAGATTCTTTCGCAGTGTTCAGATAGCAGAGACATTTTTGGTGACACAGTCCCTCTCCTTTCTTGCGCAGTTAGCAAACTGTGTTACTAATTTTTTGAGGAGTGGGTAATTTGATATACTTTTTAACAAGTGAAGCAAAGCAGCTGAGAACTGATATACCGGTATACGGTTTTAATGAAGGTTAGTGTTGTATTTTGTTTTGGTTGTGTATTGAGGATGAATGCTCTTTCAGAATATATTCGATAATTGGGTTGTCTTTCTAGTTCAGTTTAAACTGTTCTTAAAATTCACTGTATAAATAGAATGTTTTTTTCTGTATTCCTGATAAGCAAAATTGGCGATATTTGGTCAAGTTTCGCGCATCTTGCAAAAAAAAAAAATCACTGCAAAATGATTCAGTTTTAAAATAATCGAAAAACGAAATATGAATTCTTGAATACCCTAATGTTCGAATTAAGATAACCCTATACCATACCAAGTAAACAGTAGTGGAAAAATATTCAGTGCTTGTATATTGATACACTTAGAATTTTTTTGAAGTTTTGACAGAGAATCATACAGCGTTAACAGTAGATCCCAGTTATAACATAAGCAGATAAAAAAGTAAAAAAAAAAACGAAATGAGATGGAAATGTCGTATAAAACCCTGCATACACAATAGCCTGAAAAAACAAGCAACTAAACTTCGATCTCAAGTCGACATAAAGTCAGCTTGGTCTGATGAAATAAACGAAAATATGTTCTCGGAAATTGTCGACCACATTTTATAAATACAATATATTTATTTATTGTGCTGATTTGAAAGTGCTATCAAAATCAGAATCAACAGGGACCTACGTTCAAATTTAATAATAACTCGAAAGAGCCTCCTTGAAATCAATCAACACACTTATCATTCTCATATTTCTAAATAAAAATATTGATCGAGAAATGAAATTATTTTAGATATAATATGAAAAAATCAATAACTATCACTGAAAGCCAATTGAGTTATTGAATAAAGGTATTCATATAAATTTATATCTCGTAACCACGCTAATGAAAATTCCGGATTAAATTCAATTAATTTAAAAAGAGTTGTTATTTTTGGTCGAAGCCTGTTATTTTTGTCAATTCGTCCCATTATCCAACTCTCGGCTTTCTTTCCCCCTATTTATTGTATTGAAACTTATTCTAAGAAACTGAAATCAGGTCTCATTGTCGGAAATTTTATTTTGACAAGCGCGACTCGCAAATGGACCGCGTCTCATCGACGCGATCCATCAGTGACGAATGCTTGACAAAAGATGTTTTCATAAAATTTTTCCCACTGGGTAAATGGGATACATCTCAGACAGAACTGAACTGGTGTTATAAGATGTATAGTGTGGTGTCTGCTCTGGCCGATGGTGAAATTATCACTTTGTTATTTCCTTTCAGTTGTCTTGCAACACACAGGAAACACATTAGATAATCCTTATACCCAGACCTATAAAGATAATATTCTGTTTTTATTTAATTTTCTAAATTCACAGGTTAACGAGTGGAGTAACGCAGGCATGAAATTACTTTCTGTTCAAAATCTGGAAAAAGCAAAATCTTCCGAAGGTTTATCTGAAGCTCTTAACGAACTGGAGTCGTTTACGACGTCAAGTGACGCATTGGATATCGACGCATTGCGCAAATCATTCCTGGAAAAAAATCACGTCCTCGATCACGTGGCAGTAAGTATACAGGGTTATTATATAAGCCAATGTTCATTTTTTGAATCGTAGATTTTTGCGTCCATCTAATTAATACGAAAGGTATTCAGTGACGCACATGTAGACGAACGATTTCCAATACACTTTTTGCGAAACATAAATTAGAATCGATATATTGTCGTGTAATATCCATAAATATCACCAAGCGAGCATAGCTCGAAATGTAACCAATGAAAAAGACGAAGAATCTTCTCATGATATTATCAAAACACCATAAAGGCGCACGGCTTTATCATTTTTATAGCCTCGGAGTGGATCATCATGACCAAGACCCTTAATCAAAGTTCATCTAAACACGGAAAGGGTTAGAGTAGCTGGAAAGATACGATATTTCTGGTTCGGCGCAGCCAACCCAAGTTATTACAATCTGGGTTGAGTGGTAGGCATGAATTAACGAACCAGACTCGTCGGGACCTGAACCCGAGAACTCCAGCATGCGATGCCAACCCAATGACTACTAGATTCTCATATATTCCATATTATTTTTGTTTAGAAACCCTTGGAAGAAGCAATATCACAATTCGATCTAGTCTTCGAATTATTTGAAAAACGTAAAGTAATATTGAAACTCAATCTACATAAAGATAATACTGATGCAGAGGTCGAAAATAACAACGAATCACATAAAGTGAAATCAGACGACAGTGATTCGATATTGGTATGTATGTTGTATTGTCCATTGTATATGCTTAGATTAAGAATATTTTGGTAGCTCAAGTTCTTCGTATTTGAATAGATAAAACATCAAATTTGTAAACATCAATATTATGTGAGTACATATGACAGAATTTTCACACATGTCTAGGTACCGCAGACTCAAGTGTTAGGTGCACTGATGTGAGTCGTTGTAAAAAAACTTAAGCTCAAAAATTGTCTTTCGATAATAACTTTTCAACTTACCTATTTTTCGATAGTTCAAAAGTAATTCTCACCCATTGTTAACCATCTCATTTCCTATTTATTCAGGACAAACCTGCCCCAAAACAAGACAACACAGCTATTGTGTATCCAATTCTACAAAATGGAGAAGTTGCGATCCCAGAATCAGTTTATAAATTAAGGTAATTAATTATTTTATAAACATTTTTATTTGATGGATTGTCATCCATAACAATCGAAAAACAAAACTAAACTTTCTCATTCTGTTTAAATTCAGACAAGTGATAAATGAATTGGTTGAAACTGAGAAAAAATACGTTGAGGAACTTCAAGAAATTGTTCAGGTGAATTATTTTTCAAAAATAATATATCGTATGATGTGCGATTTTCTTTATTGTTGAACGTTCGAAACGCAGAGAAACTTCCCTCTTGCTTTCAATGATTATACACATATATCAAAAGCTAAATTTGCTTATATCGCTGCATATTTTTTGCCGAGTATTCAAACACATTTATTTTTATGTTAATAATTTCTGCTTAAATTGCAGGGCTATGGTCACGCCATAGATGATCCGACGATGAATGAATTTGTTCCTGAAGCTTTGAAAGAAAATCGTAATTTATTGCTGGGAAATCTCGAAGAAATCCAGAAGTTTCACCAGGAACAATTACTCCCGAAAATGACTGAATGCGGAAACGATGAAATTGCAATCAGTGATTTGTTTATAACGAAGGTAAAAATTGTCATTTTTCGAAATATTCGAATTCAAGTAATAATAAATTATGTATGATTGAATGATCACATTCAAAAATAAAAAGTTATAGTCAATGTCAAATATAGCTTTGTCAAACTTTGGCTTGGTTGATTGTTTTATCAAAGCATATTTTGTTAAGTATGGACCACTCAGACGCGGTCCATCTGTGATTCATACTTGACCAAATAAAATTTGATTATCGGTGATTGGGTGTGAACATCAGTGATTCTTAATTTGGTAACCAAACATGAAATCTTGGAACATTTTTTTGCAAATTTAAGCCTTTTAAAAACCTAAATTTTGAGGTAAAATTCCAGTTTTAGTAATTATCGGACTTAAAGGAAAGAAACGTAATCAATATACATATATATATATATAACATATATATATATATAACTCATATTGATTACGATCAGCAAATTATCTTCTCCTACGCTTACTTCAATATTTATCTTTTTACAGACTTCAGATTTCTCTCTGTATTATGAGTACTGTCATGATAGTAACAAGAGAAAAATATTCCGGAAACAGATCGGAGAAAACCATACCTTCTTTGTTGAATGTCAACGTAGATTATCTCACAGATTACCACTCAGTGCTTATTTGTTAAAACCAGTACAAAGAATCACTAAATATCAGTTGTTGCTTCAGGTATTCCTTTGCTAACTTTATTTAAAACTTAAACATCACATTCTCGGCTGAAAAGTCATATTTCAGACTTTCAATTTGTTATCTTGGGCCTTGTGCTGTTCCTCTATTACTCAACGACTCAAACTTTGCATTTTTCGTGCCACATATGCCAGGGTTTAATAGGACTAAAATATCACCGAACATATACTATAGTGAGCCATGGTCGCAAAATTTTTAAGATATATATACTCATTTGTTATTTTAAGATTTTAATTTGTTATCTTCAAATTAGATGGTCTGGTAGGAGGGCTTCAGACCAATAATACTACCTACACATACAGCTTTGCTTCCTTCGGATTCAATGCTAACAATTATATTTTATTTTAATAAAAGCATTCCTTACCAGCCAAGTTCAAAATAAAATTCGTCCTTCTTTGTTTATAGCAAATGCAGAAATACAGTGAAAACAAAACGTCTGATTCGATGGAAAAAGCAGTTGATTCAATGATGGATGTTTTGAAGAAATTGAATGATAGTATGCATGAAATATCGATCACTGGATTCCAGGTAAAGCTCGATAACACCACTACATCTAGCTAATCTAACTTTAGTCAGAAATCTTGGGTCGTGGTTTGTTAAGTATGCGTCACTGATAAACGCGATCCATCTGTGACTTATGCTTGTGAAATGTTAATTCGGATGTTATGATAAATTAAAGACAACTATGGCATAAAATCCGTCTAATTTTTTATTCAGCCCAATTTAAACAGTAGATAGGGGGTGGTTCTTCAATAATTCTGTATTCTGTTGTATTCTTTCTCTGTCAATCTGTCTACGTGCTAACCGTCTCCTTCGTTCTTTTGCACCGAATATCGTGGTATATTTGTAACACACAAGAAGAGTTTGAAAGTTAACTCGAAACAATTCAATATTATTTCATGTCAACTTTATTACTAAGCATGTGAGTATGGGCTTCAGAATTGAACCAGCCTGGTCGTTAGTATTCTTTTGGGCATTGTCGGTCTTGTGCATGACGAATTCCAGTATAAAAAGTTGGATTCACTAATACCTAACACTAATTTCAGGAGGAATTTTCCACTCTTGGTTGCCTTCAAATGCAAGGGGCATTCCAGATACAAATGGAATACAAAAGAGCAAAAGTGAAAGATTTTGCTCGTTCGAAATTTAATAAAGCTGTTTCAAGACAACTATTTCTCTACGAGAACGGTTTATTGATTTGCAAAAAGCGAGATATAGGAGAAAACGAACAAGAATGTGGTAAACAAGGACCAAAAACAAAAGCTTCAGACATTCAAAATTCCTATCAGTTCAAAAAATACATCAAGGTATGTATAGAATCATTGATGCAGCTATTCAATTTTTCACAATCTTTAGCAGGCAATTCCATATTATTTTCGTATACATTTATATTTCTATGTAGCTTTTCAAAACATAGTTTCTTCCGAATGGACTGGAAAAGTAGCCATTTCAGGTTGTGATACTTTTTTAACATTAGGATTAGAGTAAAATATAACAGAAATATATGATTTCATTACTTTCAAACATGAACATAGCAAAGCAGATACATTGAAACGACAAGGAATAGTCCGCCTTCGGCTTATAAAAAATAAATAAAATAAAGAGAACTATTTGTAAACTCGATAAAATTATTTGCAGACAAGCCAAATATCCTTGACTGAAGTTATAAAAGGTGCAGCAAGTAAATTTAAAATCCACTGTCGTGATGATGACGCGGAGATTATTATTACAACACCGTCAAATTCTATCAAGCAAAATTTCATAAAATCGATACAAACGTGTATAAATCAACATCGAAAAAATAATCCTTCGTCTGCATCTCCTACAAGAGGTAAGTTTTTGCTGTTAGATTGTAATTTTGAAATAAAAATAATATGACAAATCTCTTATGATTGCCACCAAGGATACTCATACTTTGTATGAAATATATACACTACCGGCGAGATGAAAACATGTTTTACCCATGGTAAAACATTGTTTTCATTTCACCATTTGTGCATTTCATACAAATTATGATTTCGTTTGTTGTTAAACGCAATCTAAAACATGGTAGGGCTTTTCTCATTCCAAAGCAAAGTAGCTATGAAAATACCGATGGGTTATATTTACGGTATTATAAATTCATATAAGTGGCTCGCTCCGAGTAGCATCTATATTAGCAACAAAACAGTGCATTTCGGCATAGTTTCAAATTGATTTTATTCATTTTTTTTTAGTTGCAACCACCAAAAAACGACAAGATAATTCAACAAAACCAAAATCTGTTCCTCCGTCGTCATCTTCAACTTCACAAACTCATTCAAAAGTTCAACGCAGTAAATCATGGGGAAAAGGTGCAACACAAAGTTCAGCAAAATCCTTCTTGGACAGACAGAAAAGTTTTTCAGTTCGGGTAAACGCCTACTTACTTTAATTATGTGTGTGGCCGGGCATTACAGTTATCCTGGCGTATTTCCTGTGTGCAGCAAGAAGCGGTGAGGAGGTCATGAAAAGGTGGTAGGTGATTGGCATATACGTTGAACATAAAACTAACATTGACGGTTGATAGTGAGTGATCGGCCCAAGGAAATTCCATTTACATGACTATGACTGGTGAAGGTAAAACGATGTAACGTAGACTTTCGACACATCGACTGTATGAAATAAATATTTCATCTTTAGCAGTTGTGCATTTATTCCTGTAACTACTGTTAACGGTTTGAATCAACATTGAAGCTATGCATAAACCCTTTAATTTATCGAAAGCGCATATATTCTCGCACAAATCCATGCGTTAAAATACTGTTGTTATTTCAATCTGTGAAACCACACAGGTTAGTCGAATAGAATTTAAAATAGTGGGTGACTTTATAGATGACCATTTGAATATCTTAACATCTTATTCTTTTTAACATCTCATATCCGCGATCTTCGAGATTTCCTTTACTCAATTTTTTCAGGATAAAACAAACTCAAAGCAGCAGATCTTGAAAATTGAAAAACCAGGCCGCAAGGAGAAGAATGCAACTGAGAGAAAACATTCTGAGGAAGTTACGTTTGGGAATATTCATGGAGTAGAAAAAGGATCTGGTATGCCCGATAGCTATATAAAGTTCTAGAAAAATTTTATTATCATTTTTTGCTTTCACTTACTTTAGTTATCCCGAGCTAAGGCCTAAATAAATGCTATAGTTTGTGTTAGTAAAAAATCACGAACTTCAGTTGTAATGAGAAATACAATTATTGCTATTTAAATTTTTCAGTATATCCGCATCACTTTTGGCCCCCTTTTAGGAAAGATGGTCGAATGGGGCCTCATCCAATCTAAAAATGGGCTTTGTCAAGAATGCGTGACAGAAGGACTGCGCCTCTGTGGCGCGATCATCAGTGATGTTTTGACTTCATTTTTCTGATTGAGCCCATTTAATTTTGATTTCTGAGAAAAATACTTCTGTATATGCAGGAAAGATGACGTCAAAAGAAGATTCCCAAAATGATGATTCTGATGTTCAACAATCAGTAACACTGGGAAAAAAGAAAAGAAAAAATTCTAGTAAACAATCTCGCAATTAAATCTTTTTTTTGAGTATTAATTATTAAATTTTATTTATTATTTGATTGTTTTGATGAAGTTCCTATTTGTGATTCTGTACTTTATGTTTATACAATTGTCTAATGAAATAAATAACGTCGCGCGCACACAGTATTTTCTTATTAAATCTTTCAAAACGAATAATGTTTTGGACAGTGAGACTTGGTATATCCAGATTGACGAGGACAAGTCATTGGAAGAGTTGACTTTCTAGACAAGAGTTTGTATATTTGGCGAAAAGAGTGGGGAAGGCAGTAGTAGAAAACTCGAAAAAAAAACTGTGCAAGTATGATCAAGCAATATGGTTAATCGCTCAATTGAAACCGGAAAAGGAAATATGACCATCAGCAAACTTAGAGTCTTCGAATATTTGGTGCATATTACGAGTGGTGTTATGGCTATGCTCAACCGGCGAAATACAAACGATGCCATTTGTCGACGTATTGAATGTCTATTCAGATAGACAAATTGATGAAAAAAGCTTCTAAACTACACTACGATAAAAGCCCTAAAAAACAAATATAACGTTATAGGCAATCGATAAGGCTGTAATAAAAAAGATTGCATTTTTTTTACAATCTCACCATATTGACAAGAAAAAGATCAATCTTTTCCTGTTGTATCCTTCATTCTCTGAAATTTCCGCGTTGTCCCATTCTATCCGGTTCATTCTCTACGGAGTGTTGATTTGCCCTTCTTTTTATCTTTGATATTCCTTTGACGTTCTCTAGCTGTAGCAGAGAACTAACATCTGGTTATCCTCTGAATAACTGAAAAACTTCATATAGGAGATTTACTTAACAACGAAAACAGCAATTAGTTTGGATTCGTCGATCGAATCGAACCTCAGCAAATAATACTGTTTTGTTTCAAGCACTGTTAGCCAACTTGGATATTAAAGCCATACAACCCTCACAATTTTATAATTTTATAATAATGCGAATGAAAAGGCTGAACCTCGTAGTGGAAAACTATAATTACGTCTCCCCAAATGATAAAGCCCATCTTTTATATTGTCGGGGACAATAGTGTCGCCACCAAAGTTGCCCTTCAGCGAGGCAGCATAGTTGGTTGAAACCTAAAATAAATATACGAGGTCATAAAGGCCCGTGCCCATACAGATAGGTTCACGGGGGGAAAAATGGTTCAATCCATTGTTAAGCCAGATATATCATATAAAATGACTTCTACGTGGACCTCAATGGTTTTTCCCTCATTTTGTTCAGCCCGTGGTAACAGTGAATCCGTAAAATGAATTGTTTGTAATTGATTTATTCAAAATTATACTAATTAAAACTTATGTGAGTTTATTCCTTTTGCAATCCCTAATTTATGAGTCGGATTGTTTGATGGGCAAGAGACCCAGAATTACGTAGAACTCGATCCCGAGATATTTAAATAGCGTGTTGAACGTATTTAAACGTGTTAAACAAATGGTCATCGCGCTCCCGTCGTTCAGGAAATTCACCATATTTGGCGTATATCAAGAAACACAAGTTTCTTAATCCCGAATGAAGAGACATTTTGTGTAAAAAAGTATATAATCACTACTTCACAATTGCGTACAATATAAATAAGATATTCCCAGGGGAAAGGGGGATTCGGGTTTTAGCACACGAGGAAGCACGACTGCTCGTCTTAAATTTTCGAGCAATTCCTTAGTAATTTGTCTACTCGAGACTGTCTTGTTTCCTAACACATACACATTGCTGGTGAATGAAGCCGTAACCAGAAGTGAACTTGAATTTCCAATCAAACCACCCCAACAGCCACAAGAGATCAGTTGTCAACAGCCTCATCAATCGCGCCAAAATGTTAGTTCCAGATGAAAGGGATCAAAGAAAAGAGCTAAATTTAGTTAAAAAGACCTTGAGAGCCAACGGTTACCCTAAGCATTTTCTACGCGATTATGTCAAGACAGAACAGATGAAAGAGGAAAAACCGACCAGTAACGTTTTTGCTACTATTCTCTATGTCAAAGGATTCAGTGAAAAAGTAAGAAGGATACTTGAGGAAGCAGACATCAGAGTCTCATACAGGCCCACTAATAAGTTAGGAGATACACTATCTAAAGTGAAGGACAAAGTTGACCTAAAGAAAAAGAAGGGAGTAGTTTATTGTATCCCATGTAAAGACTGCAAAGAGGTATACATAGGAGAAACAAAGAGAAGTTTTGTCACAAGGTGTCAAGAACACCAGCGAGATGTAGGAAAATGTGATTATGAAAAGTCTGCATTATCCAAGCATGCATACTACAATAACCACAGAATAGATTGGGAAGAAGCTACTATATTAGAGAGAGAAGATCATTACAAGAAAAGACTCTTTTTAGAATCATATCACATCAACAGCATATCACAGACAATGAATGATAAGATAACTTGCATGTTTCCGGCAGCTTATCAGACTATCTTTCAACGTAGATAGGGTTAGACATTTAGCTTTAGCCTTTTATGTGTCTTTTTACTCAGAATTTAGAGTATTTTATCTTTACTTACTAGCTTATTTTAGAAGTCCCCCATTACAGTATATAGTATTGTTTATGACTTGACCATTCCATTGCCCTGATGAAGAACGTCTGTATAGACATTCGAAACGTTGGCAAAATATAAAATATCGTTTGCACATCACCGGTTGAGCTATTAGATTCACTATCCTCTATCATGTTAATATTCCACTCGGGTTCCAAACAATAGCGTATTCAGAACCTTGAAAAGATTCTCAGTATTTTGGTTATCGAAACAGGCAAGAAATATTTGGTCTCGAAATACCATTCTGCTTTTTTCACTATTGGCTAAGCTTAACCTTATAGAAAACAAAGAAAACGTGCAGTAATACTCCTGTTTTAATTAATTGAACGGCTCCAGTTGACTTTTGGAAAGGTGGCACCCCACTGAGATATAACCACTGTGTAAATAGTCTCCTGTTTACAATCTACTATTCCTTTTTTTATTCTTAAATTACTGTTATGTGACCCTGTTTCGAGTGATCACATTATATTTCATACAAATACAACCACTTGAACGGTAAATTAAAATCTCGCCACCAGGGCCCAACCAGACTGGATAACATGAAAAATGTTCACATTCCATATTTCTATTTTTGTAAATACGCAAAAAGCGCAAATTAATCATTTTGGCTCAACCAATTCACAACTCGTCATATCCATCTGAAGGGTCAGGCTCGATCACACACTTACAGTAAAGTACGGTGCATGCTTCGAACTTGGTCTCAACTTCTTATCAACTAGGAAACTATAGTTTTTGTAGTTATTTTGTAAATAGATAGGCTTTGCTATTGATAAGGGGTATACGTCGCACATGTTTTAGACCAACATTTATCGCTACCACTGATCGCCTCATTAAAATTTTCGAAGACTGAAATTGAGGTTAAAGTGACTACTTTCGTCACCAATTACGTTATCCTGAATTCAATTAAAGTTTCCGTTACACGATGGCGTGGAAAGAAATCGAAATAGATCGGTCAATAACACCAGTGTTCACAGGTTCAAACTGAATTGTTGGACGAATTTATAAATATTTGATGGCCAGATGAAACTAGTATTCGTCGAAGGATATATGTTTACGCATTCTAAACAAAAATTGTTTTTCTGAAACATGTGCCATAGATGGTACTCGCACACAAAGTCTGCTCTATCAATGATTCATGCGTAATTGTTGAGGATTTGGATTACTGATTGGGATTCTCTGACGCAAGAAGATGTAAATTTGTTGTCAAATATGCGGGGCGGACAACAGCGTGATACGTAATTCTGAATTGCAGTATACAGGCGAAATAGAGAAAGAGAGTGGGATTTGATCTTCAAAATATTACAATGCTCACATTGCTGTATTAGAGAGATCATGATGCGACTGTTCATTATTTTTTATTTATTTGTGTCCAGCGTCCTTGGAGCAAGCTTGTGTCCGAACAAATGTAGGTGAGTATTATAAAAATAGTACAACTATGTTACATACATTTGTTCAGACAAATTATTGGACGTCATTCACCTTTAGGCAAATTATATTATTCTAATTTTAGTATGATTACCTTAAGAAGCGGTAGATGGTTTTACTATCGCCCAAAGCAGATACCACTCACTACATTTTACCATCGCGGTTTAGTTCCGCTTGGGATGTCAGTTGCTGGTACTACATCTTTTAGTAGCTCTTTCAATAAAACAAAGGAATCCAAGCGAAAGTCATGCCCCGCAATGTCATATTTTTTTTTCATTGAAATTCATTCTGAGCAAGGCCGGAAGCAATGCCCAGAAGGAAACAACTAATGGCCACCTAGTAGCAAAGAGCTACTAAAAAATGTAGTATTGGCAACTGCACTGTACACGAAAATCATCCCGAACGAAACTTAACCGCCATGCTAAAGTGCAGTGAGTGGTATTTGTCCTGGGCGATGGTAAAATCATCTACCACATCTTGTAATACAGCATAAGTATTGTCAGTTAGGTTACTAACACAATATACAAAAATTAACCAACTTGATTTAAAATTGTATATAAATAATGTATTGCCAAAAACATTTTCATATCCCTTCAGCTTTGCCCTGATGCATTTTTCAGGTGTTCTGAGGAGAAAGAGCGGCGTACTTTTTCCGTGAATTGCTTCGGAACAGGATTTGACTCACTGCCGGATAATATTTCAACTAATGTTACGGTTCTTCAACTTCCATTCAATAAGATCAAAAATATATCTGACCAGGTAAAATTCTTAATTTTCTTTAACTACTTCCAAAATTTGAATATCTCAATCAGAAATTTCATTTTGTCAAGAATGAGCCATAGATGAACCGCACCTCGGCGGTGCGATCCATCGGTGACTCATACCTCACAAAAGATGTATGGGAATTTACGTTTGGTTTGATCACCTTGAACAAAACCCTGTGCCAGAGGTTTTTGTACACATCTTCAAAATTGGGAGTTGAATAATTGGATATTGACATCTCCCAACGTTCAGCATCACATACAGGCCTAACTTCCTTAATAAGCGATAAATAAAAATGAATGTTCCCGACTTTTTTCACAAATGATTCATTAATCCGTGACTTTTATGAGCCAGGTGTGATTTGCATATAGACAGTGTTAGTTCTCATAATTCGACTTGGCTAAATAAAATCCTTATTTTCATTCTAATGCAAATCAAATGTATCAATGATTTTTTTATGATGCAGATGTTCTCTTCATACAAGAATCTCCAACATCTTGTCCTGAGCCATAACGAGGTACAAACTGTTGATAAAGACGCGTTTGATGGATTGAATAAATTAGTTAGGTGAGTTAGTTTTGCATGATTTTAGCTCATATTTTTATCATATGTTGTCATCAAATGAAGGTCACTTGTAAAGCGTGTCGCGAGGCATCGACGAAATCAATTCTTATTTGATGCGTTCGTAATAATAATGTGCCCGAAACGGTTGAATATTACATTATATCATGCAGAAAATAGGTTAATGAACGAAACCATTTTATAGAAATTGCGAATCTTGACTTTTAAACCGATTCTACATCCCAGAAAGCTGTAGCCAGCAATTCCAGCATGAATCGGCAAGGTATCCCGCATACAGAAAGCTGTAGCCAGCAATTCCAGCATGAATCGGCAAGGTATCCCGCATATTCACCCTCTACTCAATTCCAGCCCGCATCCAGTATACATGGTAATAGAGATGCTTAGCTCAATGCCTACTATAAAAGCTTTAGCAATTAGCCTAACCGGTCACCCTTGAATTGCAGCTTGGATTAAAATTTACTGATTTCACATTCTTGTTTTAGGTTGGATTTATCTGGAAATCGAATTGTACATTTCCCGTGGAGTTTCATTCGGGCGACACCAAAGTTATCAATATTAAAATTAGACAACAATTTTCTTACAAACTTTCCTTCTGGATCAGAAGTCGACAATTTAAATCAATTGCAATCCTTGCGAATTCACAATAATACTTTTAAATGTTCGTGCAATGTCTTTGAATTTTCGAAATGGTTTCAAAACAATCAAAAAAGAGTCGCAACTGGATCGAAATATATTACTATTCAAAATGCAAGGAATTTAAACTGCTCAACAAGATTGAAGTGGAAAATAGTTCGATTGCTCGATATTCCATTAATTTTATCCCAACCGTCGTCGATCTACACTGGAAAATACAAATGTATTGCCCCGACTATAGAAATGTTTTCAATTACAACTTCCGGGGTGGAAGAGCCTCTATCGAGAAAGCGAAGAGACGCAGTTATCACGACGACAAGCAACGAAACAAAAACCGAGAGTTCCTCTCTAATAGAACCAGCAGATTTGTTAGCGATGATGCTACAATCTCCACTTGCCAGAAAAATTCATCATAATAAAAGCCGCCCTGCTGCGAAGTGGATGTTAGATGATTTGGAAGAAATTATCTTTTCAGTTATGGAATCTATGCAAGTGAAATTAATTTGCGACGTTACAAATAAGCATTTACTGACTGAAGTGAATCAATTTTTGCTAAAGATCATATCTGTAGAAAAAGATACAAATGAAGGTAACTTATCTAAATATATATTTGAAAATAATTTATAAATGTCCCAATATCGCTCGTACTAAAAGAAATATCAATGCTTTTTATAACGATCTTCATTTGCCTTAAATCTATTCGAAGCCTACAATGATTGCACAGTAACCCAGTAATTTAATATAATTTAATACTTGAATTAAAATTAAAATTACTAATTTAATATTAAAACTTCAATATTCGCGTACAAACACAAACATTCAAAATAAATTGATTGCGCTGTGATATGCCACAAAGACGCATCACAGAATCACCCAATCAGGAATTTTATTTTGTCGAGCATGAGCTACAGATAGACTGCGTATCGTCAACGCGCTCCACATTGACCCACCTTCACCAAATCATGCTAAGGCAACTGTCCCTTAACTGGGCCAACTTCTCTAAAACCGCGATGGTCGACATTGTAAAATTTGTTCAGTATATTATTCAGAAATAATCGATCTTGCGCATTATTCAATTGCAACCCAAGAAACGATCATGATTTTGGAAGCTTCGCTTTTTTCAACTTTGTGAAGGACGCTAGTAGAGGACTATCCCCATATGAAATTTTGTATTTTCGAGCATGCGCTTTAAATGTACCGCGTCTCGTCGCCGCAATGAGTGGTAGATACTTCACACACACACAAAAAAAGGAAGACTTTTTCGATTAGGATATTATGATATTGTATAACATCTGTAATGGATATTTCTATTATTAATATGCTGAAAGGTTTATACTTAGCTTTGCAGCTGTAAGAGTTTTTTTATTATATTACCAGAAAACATCCATAATATGAAAAATTGGACAACAGCAAACGAATTTATAATTCACAAAGCAGAGTACAATGTTCATGATGGGATCAGAGTGATTTGTATTGCAGAAAATATTGCTAATACTGTTGCACAGGTCGCAAGAATCAAAGTGGTGAAAATCAACGATAAGACAACAATGAAAAGTACTTTTATATATTTTTAATTTGTTCAATCTCTTTTCACATGCACGAGTCATGGCCTGGCGAATCAAGGGCAAAATGCATTTGGACAAGTTTTTTTTTCAAATTGGATATGCATTCAGGAAAAGTTAAGTGGTATATTATGACAGATAGAATAGATAAGATTTTTCTTGAAAGTTTTTTTTTTTTGAAAGTATAATGGAATCATTTGTATTGTATATTCTGGAATTCGGGCTTAATTTTTTAATCATTCAATGAACATATAAATCGTCCCAAAAAGATTAGGGCTGATGGGTAAAATCGAATCATTTGGGATTCGGATTTAATTCGAAAAAAATTTTCGAATTGCCTTTTCGGATCGAACCACAAATCCTATGTTAATAAAAAGTATCCGACTTTCACTATTATAACTTATCTCTATTGTCAAAATAGAGAAATTTACAGTTTACGGTGTATTTTAAATTCACAGTAAAAGCAAAAATTTTTATATTTTAGCAACGAAGTATAATTGATTTTGGTCAAATTTGACTAAAATCGGTTGTATTTTGTAGTTATAAATAAAATACCAGTTCATTTAACAATTTTTTGTCCTATGAACGATTCGAGATTGATTCGAATGAATTGTGCTTCGAATCGATTCGAATCACCGAATCGAATTGCCCAGCCGTAAATTAAATATTTTATTTTGTCAAGCAAGAGTCACAGATGGACCGCGCCTCAGCGGTGCGATCCATGAGTGACTCATACCTAATAAAACATATGTCTGTGGTCAGGATTTACCAGGCCAAAAGGTTGTACTAGTAATTTATAAATCACGTCATGGTATATTTAATTTTGTGACTCGTACTCAACAAAACAATGTTAAATTATTGGTTTGATCAAAAACAATAACATCTTGCAAACCAGCTTAATAACATGCGATGGTTAACAGAATTATTTGCGCCAATAATTTGAAACAATATAACGAGATATATAAACTGAATATATTCCGGTATAGCAGGTATACATTCGACGACTACAGATTCAATACTTGTAAACTATGGAGATGTTGTAACCACTAGGAACCGTGAACAAAGTAATAGTCATCAGACCACCAAGCTTATGTCGCTTGCTCAGAGCGGCACACCCGTGAGTTTAATATTCATAAATTATATCAACATAGTTCATCGGAGCACAAACCTTGTTTAGCTTATTCTATTTTAAGAATTCCCTCTGAATGATTAAAATTATTTTTGATTTGCTGGAAACGTCGTCGGTGAGATAACTAGTTATACAGCAGAAATATTGAAATCCTTATCACTTACTGAAGAGCATTTGCTGACTTTTTTCTATTCGGTGCCTTTTGCTTTGCTGAAAGCAATATAACAGAATCTTTTTCCGGCAACGAATTGAGTAAGGTAAATAGTCAGAAATTTTGGGTGTCCAAGAAGTTGAACGTCGATTTCCTCGGATTAATCAAACGGTTTGAACCCCATTAACACTGCTGTCACATAGCAGAGTTGATTTCCTTCTGTTATCCTAGCAACAGAGCATCTACCGCATTGTCCGTGTGTTCTACTCCTATTAGAGTTCTTGCACCTGCGTGCAAAATATTATTCGGTGAAATTATGTTTATATTTAATGTATGAAAAGACACGGAATTTTATGACATACAGATAAATCTGCTTCTATTGATCAATATCCTTAGTCCATTTATATCAACAACTATATTATCAGGGTCTTCACGATTATCTTTCGCAGATGACTTCGACTCATGTTAACCAAGGAGAAAGTTTCTCAACTGATTCAAGTTATAATTCAACATGCAGCAATCATGAGGATTACAGCGATCTTGTCATCAAGATGATTCCAAATTTCCAAACCGACAGGACAATTCACTACAGGTGTTAATATGATAAAATCAAGATAAGCTAAGAAAAATATTAGGCTATGTTTGAGGTATAAAAAGAAAACACGCTGTTTAGAAATTATCCCACATGCTTGTTCGTTCTGTTCAGGAGATTGATCAAGCATGTTTAGAGTTCCAATCAGGAAATCTATTTTATCACGCCTGCAATCCACCAGCAAAAACAAAACATGTTTGATCAAACATGTCTGATTCTGCGGGGATGGGGGTAAATGCCGCTTTAAAATTCTTTGGTCGATTCGCGGGAAGAAAGCAACTGAATCATACATGTATCCGAATTGATTTGAATCTTGTTCCTAAAAATTGAATCCCTAATCTTGACTTTTAGACAGATTAGCTGACGGAATTCTATATTTTGACATCATGAAATTGAAAATTCATTTCAAACAATTTTTCCAGGTATAATTTTAATCACGGAGTAAATCTCACTATGCAGGAAGACGTAGAAAGGAGGGAAATAAGAGTTGGCATATACGCAAAAACATCGACTCTAGAAACGGTACAGTAATTCATAAATTTAGGGTTTGATATCTCAAATTAATATTATTGAATAATTTAATGGTAATTCAGGTTAGATTATATTGTGTGTCTTAGACTGGATAACAGAATCTTGTGCGTCTTTGGGTATCCAAAATTGCAGGGCATTTTTTCAGAAGAACAAAAAGCATCAAAACCATAAACACTGCTATTCCATAGCAGTATTGATGATATTGTACCTTTTTATATACTTTGGTTTCTACCAGACACTCAAATATAAACATTTTTTAATCGTTCAGCGGGATAAATATGATATAATATTGTTCATTTGTCAGGCTTTCTTCTGACGGTACCCATTCCCTTCGGGTGTCTGAGTAGCATAGTAGCTGACATTCCTTCGGTCGGTAATCTTAGATACAATCAAGGAAAAAATTGCACAGAATTTTATGATAACAAAATAAAAATAGAAATACGCCGAACCTTGCCATGTTGGAAGATTTGTTACTGGTGGTACCGTCAGAATTTGTTGTTAATTGTCTCTTAGTCCAACATTCATTGCTGCTCAATGCTCGTGTTTTTTTTTAAAGTATGAAAGCCTTGGCTTCAGTTTTGAGAACTATGAATATTTAATATGCTGTTTCTACAATGAACTGAAAAATACTAAATTAATCATGATGTTGCAAACTGAAAATGCGTTGCTTCGATATAGACCGAAAATATAACTCAGCGAAACGTTTTCTTATTTTTGTTTTTGTGAAAATCATCACTTTCGTACAATTTCAACCAACTATTACAGATGTTCATATGCAGTTCCGATGAGAATATTTCAAGAAAATGGACGGTTGTCAAAAAGGGAACTGAAATACATTATCTTGAACCATTCTACAAACAAAACGGGACTATTTGTGTTTCATCTTCTAATCAAAGGATTGAGGTATGAAGCTAAAACGAAAAGCGAAATCTAAAACCTAACAAGCAACGGCAATGAATTTTACTAAACAACAGTTATCAACTTTTTTGCTGAAACCTTTTATTCCCAGAAGATAGATTTAAAATACGATTTCGCCAACTTGAGCAATTTTGCAATTGAGTTTTTATCCTCAGTTAGTTGTATGACTGCATCCATAATTGATTAAAAATGATTCAACCTTCACAAAGTAATCGTATGAATTCTCAATCAATCACTATTGCACTGTAACAAAAACACAGTAAAATCCTCGCTATTTCCAAGTTTTACTTGGTAAGATTGGAATAAAACTACAAAATCGGCCTTTATGGTCAATTATGGGGTGTTGAACACACCAACGAGATGCGGCCATTAACAACCCAAACTTGGCTCATCAAGAAAGTCTCATCAAGAAAGCGGTTTCAAACTTTTGAAATGTGCAAATACTGCAAATAACCACAGAGTATCATTTTCTACAATGGAGAAGATTTTAATCGTAGTTTTATAATATTTTCGTACAGGTATGC
The DNA here is from genome assembly GCA_963675895.2 of Styela plicata. Lineage (NCBI taxonomy): Eukaryota > Metazoa > Chordata > Ascidiacea > Stolidobranchia > Styelidae > Styela > Styela plicata. The sequence continues at coordinate 13,187,212 of OZ023145.1, forward strand.
GGCCAATTCCCGATGCGTGTGAAAGTGGAGAAAAGTATGACGCTCATGCTAATTGTTGGTTTCACTCTCTTGTTTGTTCCTGCAATGCTCATGATCTTATTCGCTCTACATAGGGTTTATTTTGGGAAAAACTTTCCTCATTACAAGCCTGCTAAATTGAGGTAAAATACTAAACCTTGCTGTATGCCACAGTATGTAGTCGTTTTAATCGCGACAATCTAGCTATATAGTTTGTTCTAAGGAATTGCGTATTTTCCTTCATGAATTGTTGTTGTCATTCTCAGTCATAAGAATCCTCATAATTTAGTTTTTGTCGCGTTGCTGTTCAATTAGTAATCAGAAAATTGTGTATGAGTTAGGCCAGAATCTGGAATCGCAGCTGTAATAGAGAGAAACTTCAGAATATATTTCACTAACACCATTACCGACTATGATAACCGGGCACATATTATTCTTTATTTCAGGCGCCGCAAGATGGCAAACGTAATTTCAAAAACAATTTGTGAAAATGTTGAAATAAAACACAAAACATTTTTAAACCAACCAGAGGAAAATGAAAGTGAACCGGCCGCATCTGCTGGACATGTCGTGGAATCAGAATCCAACGAATATATTGCTAGTGAATTTCAATCTTTACGCAACCAAACTATATAAATGAAATACAAATGGTTTTGTAATTAATAAAAAGTTTTTCTTAGTGTCTTAAAATGACACTCAGTAATTTACTATCCGGAGGAAAGAGCCAGGAAAACGGGGTATTTAACCTCCCTGGCAGTCCATTCTTTCTAACTTTAAAATATACCATAATATTGTTTTATGTCACATTGTGGAATTAGATATCGTCTGTGCGATTAGTAAGATGTCGGCCAAAAATTCTCTCCTAATTTTTTTAAGTGTGGTGGTAGTGAGGTTTCTCACGTACATGATTGCAAACTCCTTGATTCTTCATGGAATGGAAATAAAAATAGGAGTTCGAGTTGAATAACATGCGTAACTATGACATCGTATCTTTGCAAACAGGTCCACTCAATGATTGGAATTAGATGAAACTCTATCAATTATATTGGTAGAAGACGCTTAAACATCTTCATGGTTTTGCCGCGTTGTGCCTGACAATTGTTGTGTATAAGCTCGACCAGTAGGTTCGTGGCCAATCCATTGCAAAATGTTCGAAGATATATTAAAAAACTTTAAAATGGACATGAATTGTAAAACTTCAATTCCCGTAATTGTGAAATTTCCCCACGTGGTGCGAACTTGAACTCGGTATAAAATCAATCGAGTTTGTAAACCTGTATCACCTACTCCTACACTTTTTCCGGTAGTCATGATGTAGAGCAAATACTAGAGTTCGGAGATAGTGAACTATGAACATTGATATTTTTATGTGGTCCAGACCATCACATTGCATTTAGTCAAACGCCCATATCAATCATATTGACATTGATGAGAATTTGAGAAGAGACCTTATAAAAAATATCAATAAGGTGCGTGGAGCATGAAAAAATAAGGCATAAGCCGCAAAAACAAAATTTTTTGTCGCGTCAACTAGATCATATTTTATCATCACGTGCATTTTTTAGAGGTGCACATCTGCTAATTGTTATCATGTTTGGTTCAGAGAATCGATGGTAATAAAATTTCTTATACATAGCTTAATATTGTTGTTGTTTGTCAATTAGGTAAGCTATCGCTTGTGCAGATGCAAAAATGCGAATGAAATAGTTACGCCTTCGCCCACAACCATGCAGACTGTAAGTAAACACTTGACAAATTTAACGAAATTACTAACGAAACGACCCGGGCGTATTGTACAATATTGGCGCAAGGACACGAAATTATTTGTAAACAAATCGTTAACGCCACTGCAACCAAGCATTGGCAGCCAAAACTATTTAAAAAATTAAAACGGTAATTTTTTTCATCCATATTCTTTCCGATCGAGGCCGGAAGCAGTGTCGAAAAGAAGCCAACTAATGACCATTTAATAGCAAAGAGCTAATACATGATGCAGTTCCGGCTAATGCACTCCAAGCGGAAAATATCCCTAAGAAAAGATCAGCCCCCTATTTGTCTTAGTTCAAAACATTAGAATATCAACTTAATTACAATTAACATATACCCGAAAGTTTTCTTAAGCGCCAATTTTTAGTAATCTTTTCGACATTTCCATCTGTTAAAGCAATCCATTGCCTTCCAAACAAGCATTGTCAGTTTCCTCAATCGAATCTAGTTTTAAATCTCTTTTAAACAGAGCAAAAGCGTGCTACTCTCTTTGAATTTTTATTCAAAACTTATTTTTCTTTGTCACGTATCAAACTTATCCTTGGGGTTTGTTTGGTTTCCTGATACCTATCCATGGGATTACTGCCTTGTCGGGGTGAGTTGGCATATTTCCTCCGTACTTTGTAGCACTGTACTGATTGGACACAATTTTTCCTGGCAGGGTCACCCTTATCAGGAAGTTCTATAGGCAGAAGGTAGACCAAACGTTATCCCAATCTCAAAAGGTGTTAGAGAGTTCATACTCTCGCCCAGGGTAGATCTCACACACTGCATCCAACGATAGTAGTTCAGTTCTTTTAGAATGTTTCCTGCTTAGCGTGCAGTTGGTGTTTTTTTTCACATCTTATGACGCCTCCAAAAAAGCCAATCGCCCCCAGTCCCGTGCACCCCGTAATAGGAGAGAGGGTGCAAGAAATCTCACGGTCAACAATTCTTCCATTAGTTTTTCTAACTTTCTTGGGTTGAGGGGAAACTTTATTTTTGCTGCTCATACGCAAGGATTCGAATACGGAATTAAAACTCATAATTTTTTTATTACTGAGTCACTGACTCAGATGGTGGAATTTATGACTATGATCCCTGACAGCCCGGTTCCTTTCCGACTGGATCTTTGTTTTGTCTCAGATCCAGGCGATATATTATCGCTAGTTCCCCAGCCCTTAATTAGTACTTGCGATCACGTTACTTTGCAGTCTCTTTTTCACCGCACTTCTTATAATTACAAGTCCGGTGACCGGAACTCTTATCGTGATTTCCTTTGCGATGTGATGTTTTCTTGTTGCCTGCCTCGTGGTGAAAATTGCAGAGCCGATAGGCCATGGAATTGATAAATTCATTCCTCATCGAAAATTTCAGTTGAAGCCCCACTCTGACCCCTCGTTTTCATCGGATTGCACAACGGCATTAGCGGCGAGAAATCATCATTTCCGCTACTATCGGCTCGGGATAATTGTAAGAGAGTTTTCAGAATTGCCAAAGCCAAATACACGAAACCCACCAAATCCAAAATTGTCTCTAGAACGATTGCCAAACTCGATTCGAATATATCTTCCGGTCCTGACCCCATTCCATCTGTAATTCTTTCCCTGAGTTGTCCGCTATTTTAGCAAAACTGCTTAATGTCTCAAAAAATGCACCTTCCCCAACACATGAAAATGCGCAACCATTGTAAAGCAAGTTTTTTCAATTGTCGAATCTTTTTTATCCAACAGCAAGATTAATGTTACTTCTGACGTTCAGGAACTTATTCCATTTCATCCGATGTTCCTCAGGGATCGATTCTTGTTCTTGATAAATATTAATACCAATACACATCCATTCACTGTGGAGGTCCCACAATGTCACAAACAGTTTTATGCACAAATATTTTCCAAGGATCTCTAAACTTTGGAATTCCTTGCCTTCTCACTGCTTTCCAGGTCGTGCTGGTCTGCATGGGTTCAAAACTCGCGTCAATAGACATCCATTGCGGATGGGGGCTCTTATCCCCGCATTTCATGTAGCTTTTTGAACTTTAGAGGCTTCAGGACACTTTTCATGTAACATTTGTCTTCTGCACCTTTGCTCTGAGCAAATTTTATTTAAAAAAAACTTTGTAATAAGATATATTTGCTTGTACCACATTTTGTGTCAACAGAGATGTCGAAATAAACTATGTTAATATTTCAATTTTGAATAATCCGGTAGTTGACTCGGTGGCTTGAAGTCCTTCATGTTGCCCGTCTATTTCGGCTAGTCCCAGTATTCATACAAATAATGTCATTAAATACTTATTGAATATTCTTGTTTCAATTCTGACTTGCAATGTGGCAAATTTCAATGATATTGTAGCAAATGGCAAATAAACTATTGAATATTGAGTTCACCTCTGACAGTAACTAGTGGTATCTTCTATTGTGCAGACTACGGAGTTTAAATAAATAGTGCATTTTTTTCGACTCCATAACCAGCATAAAAGCCGATAAGTGATTGGCGAAAAGGAACGGTAAAAACGGATCAAGGAATTCAGGAACGCAAACAAAACTTAAAGTTCAGTTAAGACACGCGCCTTAGATACAAATACATTGGAGCATATAACAAAAGTAGCAAGACTGTAAAAAATGGAAGGACTCATTTTATAAGAAATAACGCATAACTAAATGTTTAAGATAATTTTTCAAGTTTTAACGTTCGCATAACATGTATCATAAAGATTTCTTTACTCTTATCACGCGTTAAACTTAGAATGCGGTTACTCTGCAGTAGATTAATTCCTCACGTGTCCTAATCGCATTAATTCAGTTTGCCGAGTTTGTTTGTAAACGAACGGTTATTTGGACGATGATTGATTCACTTTTTTGCACCACCACTTCACTAAAATTTGGTCATCGCTGACTTTGTCCACATTTTAGAGTTATGTATGTAAACAAGTGAAATGTCCTGATTTGGTCGAAATAGATAGTCATCCGCGAAAGCAATTTATTTTTGCCTATGTCCTTTTGTATTATACTTGTATCATTTTGTTTGGTTGATGTGTGTGTGTGTGTAGATGATCAGACGCATGTAGCAATACTTGTTTTCAAGCCTTATCATAGATTTTGTCTTATTTCCAAATGTTGTCGCTGGTATTTGTTTATATTTGTCTTTGTTGCGGGTATCGAAATAAACTCTATTGCCATCTATCCAAGTGAGTTAAAACCGGATTATTACATATGCGCTCCATGCACCTCTCAGCCGTTGGAAAATTAGAAATTGCTAGAACGAGTTGCCAGGATATCGGGCAGCAGGGCGGATGAAGCGTGGTCGTCTACTGCCAGACGCCGTTGGTATGCTTAGTGTCAGAATGCTCTGTTATGTGGTAGTCGATTTTCGTCAACCGGTGCTAGCGTTCTTTATAATGGTGCGTTTTTGCAAAAATTGGCGTTAGCAAGTCCGACAATTATAGACTAGGCCTAGTCAACTAGTAACTGTATACAGGCTAACGTCGTGACCCCATCTGCGATCAGAAAGTTTATTTTGTAAAGCATAAGTCACCATGGGCCGCATCTTGAAGACATGACACTCTCTCCATCAAAAATGCGATAGGCTAACATTTTTTAGCTGTTCTACTATTTCATTAAAAGTAGCTTAGCGCTCGTGGAAAAACTCCCATAAAACCAATTTTAAACTCAACTTTTTCAATTGGTTAATAAAAGTTGTTTTTATTTAATAACGAGAGGTCGTGGTTCGCCATGTGGTTAAGCTAACTATATTCTCGGCTTTACCTTTCCCTGTGGGGAAAATGAAGTCCTATCCTATTATCCTAATAAGTTGCATTGTTTTAATTCAAGTAAACTAGTAAATTGATATTACGTTATATACGGTACCGTTTTTAATTTAAAAATTAAACCTAAAGTATTTTTGGGCTTGTTTATCAGGGTATGAGCTACAACTTAGCTGTATGTTAAGGAAATCTACAGGTGTGGAGTATATTATCATAAAAATTTAATGTGTCAAGGAAATTTGTATCAGCGAAAGACGATTAGGTTAGCCTAAAAGGTTGCGATTGGCCAATTCATGCCCTTGGCAAAAATTGGCAGAAACTCACCTTGAAGATCAGAATAAAAATAGTCCTAAAACTCACCTGCTTTTGTATCTCAGAATAAAATTCTCAAACTCATATCACTCAATCTTTTTCAACTACTTATTTAATAGGGAAAGAGTCGGTCAATGCAATCTTTCGCAGTGATTCCATCAAACATAGACACTCGAAACCTGGTCCAGATTTTGCCAAAATAACTGCGCTATCCGGTTAGGATAAAAGAGGCAAAATAATGCTACATCGTGACTTCTCTTAAATAATTCTTACTCACTCGTCGACCATTAGATCAATTTGTTTTTTTCTTATGCATAAAATGAAAACAATAGTATCGGGTAATAACTGCAGTATATTATACTGTAGTCCTTGTCCTATCCTATTGTTTTTCATTTTATGCATGAAATTAAATATTAAAATAATACATCCAAATACCAATCAGCCCTCCCTGGCATTTTATACAAGCCTGTAACTGTGTAACAAATTCCTTCAGGGTACAAATTGACCTACGTGCTATTTTTTTGAGCACATCTTTCGATTTCAAAATCTAATTGTATTATTTTGCAAATCTAATATTAGTATCCTAGCCTTCTAATAAACAAACAAAGATGTCTTTCTAGGTAATTGTAAAATACATAAAATTTGCCATATGTTCTCAAAATTCGTATGTTTTTGGTTATTTTTATATCAAATTACTGAATGATACACGAATCAATAATTTTTCAATACTCGAAGTAAGCAATAACACTACCATAGATTGGTTATATATATTTGGCTCAATATCCTAGAATTCTACTTTGGAATAGTTTCCAAACCCATATCCCAAGACTAGATTTATAGATATATTTATCTACATTTCTCTTCCATTGATATAGATTCTTTAATTTTATTGGAAAAGCACAAAATTTGATATGTCTATTGAAACTCAGACACCATTAATTGTTGGTGGGGAGCGCACGACAGGAAATGATGTCAGAACGCAAAATGTGTTGGCATCTGCATCCATCGCTAATATTGTCAAAAGTTCACTCGGCCCAGTTGGTCTGGACAAAATGCTGGTAGATGATGTTGGTGATGTGACTGTAACTAATGATGGAGCAACAATTCTCAAATTATTAGATGTTGAACATCCTGCTGCAAAAGTGTTGTGTGAACTCGCAGAACTTCAGGATCAAGAAGTTGGTGATGGTACTACATCGGTTGTTATAATTGCTGCAGAGTTACTTAAAAATGCTGATCAATTAGTGAAAAATAAAATTCACCCAACTTCAATCATCAGTGGCTACAGACTTGCATGCAAAGAGTCTGTGAAATATCTTCAAGAAAATTTAACCATACCTATTGATGAGCTTGGAAAAGAATCTGTCATCAATGCAGCCAAAACATCAATGTCTTCAAAAATTATAGGAGTTGATTCAGACTTTTTTTCTGCAATGGTTGTTGATGCTGCAAATGCAGTTAAATTTACAGACTCGAAAGGAAATGCGAAATATCCAATCAAAGCTGTGAATATTTTAAAAGCTCATGGTAAAAGTGCAAGGGAAAGTGTATTGGTCAATGGATATGCATTGAACTGTACTGTCGCCTCACAAGCCATGCCCAAGAAAATCACTGGTGCGAAGATAGCCTGTTTGGATTTTAATCTCCAAAAGACGAAGATGAAGCTTGGGGTTCATGTTGTTGTGGAAGATCCTGATCAACTTGATGCAATTAGAAAACGAGAAATTGATATCACGAAAGAAAGAATTTCTAAGATTCTTGCTACCGGAGCAAATGTGATTTTAACTACTGGTGGGATTGATGACATTAATCTGAAATACTTTGTAGAATCTGGAGCTATAGGTGTAAGAAGAGTGTTAAAGAAAGATCTCAAGAGAATTGCAAAAGCTACTGGTGCTTCTGTTTGCTCCACGTTAGCAAACTTAGAAGGAGAAGAAAGTTTTGATGTTGCTCAGTTGGGATATGCGGAAGAGGTAACACAGGAAAGAGTGTGCGATGATGAATTACTACTGATCAAATCCCCTAAAGCCCGTTCTGCAGCATCAATCATCTTACGAGGTCCCAATGAACTTGCACTTGATGAAATGGAGCGGTCTATTCATGATGCTCTTTGTGTTGTAAAGAGAGTAATGGAGTCAAGATCAGTGGTACCTGGAGGAGGGTCAGTTGAAGCTGCACTATCTATATTTTTAGAAAATTATGCAACATCTGTTGCATCCAGAGAGCAGCTTGCAATAGCTGAGTTTGCGAGGTCTTTGCTTGTCATCCCAAAAACCCTGGCAATCAATGCAGCACAAGATTCTACTGATTTAGTTGCAAAACTCAGGGCATACCACAATGAATCACAGAACAACAAAGAAAGACGCAAGTTGAAATGGTATGGTCTCGACCTTGTCACTGGAGTTGTTAGAGATAATAAAGAAGCTGGTGTATTAGAACCAACTGTAATCAAGACAAAGTGTTTGAAATTTGCAACAGAGGCTGCAATTACTATTCTTCGGATTGATGACATGATTAAGTTGTATCCTGAACAGAAGAAGGGCAAATCTTACCAAGATGCACTGAATGCTGGTGAACTTGATGGCTGATAATCTAAGTCATGACATATAAAGTTGGATCTTTGCATGCTTTGTTCTCCATGGTAGTTATGTCATGATGTGTATTGTTGATATGTGTGTGGGCAGTCTACATTTACTATGTTCCCTAGAAAAATAAATTAAATCACTTTTTCACACTTGCATATGCTGTCATTGTCATTCACTGTTATAGGAAGCAAGTTCTGTTTCAAGCCAGGTTACTTTCAAATTAAGTCATCCCCCATCATGTTTTTCCCCAGATATTAAAAGGGTACAAGTTTGCAGATTTGATTTCGGAATTTCGATAATGCAAGCTAGTAAAATGCTTAACAATCCTCAACACAAACCTAAGGTGTGGAATAAAGATGAAACTTATAATTGCTAGTGTCAGTAACTCCGCTCCTTGTCTCTAGAAGGATTGCCAAACTCGATTTGAATATATCTTCCGGTCCCGACTGCATTCCATCTTTGATTCTAAAGATTCCTTCCCATGAGTTGTTCGCATTTTGGCCAAACTGTTTAATAAATGTCTCCAAGAATGCACCTTCTCCGATACAGGGAAATGTGCAACGATTGTACAGCACATCCAAAAACTGTTGCGATCGAACTGATCCCAATGAATATCTTTCAATTAGCTTCTTACCAATTGTCCGTAAAATTTTTAAATCAACTATTAAAAATAAAATTTCTGTACAGCTACAGAAGTCGCTTTGTATCCTCACTGAGAAGTAGTACGGCTGACCTCGTTCGCGCTCCACTGCTGACTTGTTGAAAGTGGTAACTGAACGAATATTTCGTACTCTTGGTCGTTGTTGGAAGGCAAAGTCGATTGTACTATATATTTCCATAGCTATGTTCTATTCTCGGCCGACAGAGTATAGCACTGAGGTCTTTTGCAGAAAATTCAATCGCATAGGATTTCTGGTCAAATTATCGAAACTTATCCAATCGCAAGATTAACGTTGTTTTGGGAGGCTAACGTCCGGAAACTTGTTCCATTTCATCCGGTATCCTTCGGGATCGAATATTGGTCCAACTTCGTCTTGATATATATAATATAATACGTGATTTGGTAATTTCGCTGACGACGCACACAATTATCTCTCTCCCGATATCATTCTTCATCTGTACAAATCACTGATACGACCCTGCATGGAGTATCATTTTCACATTTGGGACAGTGCCCTTTTCACTGTTCTCAGCAAGCCCGACCGTATTCAACGGCGTGCGATTAATATGATTGGCCCCAAACTTGCTTCCGGTCAGCAAAGTTGTCACATCGTCGCAATGTCCCCTCGCTTTGTTTATTTTACAGATATTATAATGTCTTTGTTCAAGGAAGCTTTTTGCTCTCGTTTTTGGGAAATTTCACAATGTTACAGACAGTTTTATGCAAGAAGTTTTTTTGCGAGAATCTCCAACCTTTGCATGGCTTTAAAACTCGCGTCACTAGACATCTGTCAGGGAAGGTAGTTCCTTAGTTCATATCCTGCATTTCATGTAGCTCTTCGCACTTTGGTGGTTTTAGGAAATTTTTATTTACGATATATTTCCTGCAGCCTTGTTCTGCAGTTTCGCAGTTTCGAATCCCGCGAGGATGATGATTATATGCGAGAGGTCTTGTGGGCGCCTCGCCGGTGCACGGTGGTTCATGTAAGCATTACTCACGACTTTCTTCACCAACCAGGTCCATGCGCAGGAAAATAAAAAATATGATAGGCCAAAAAACCCTATATCTACACGAGAGGCCGCGATTCGACATATGATTAAGCTGGATTCTCGGCATTCCTCTACCGTAGGATAAAATGAAATCCTATTCAGCAATACTGAACAATAAAAAAGAAAACCTAACAGTTTTAGGCTTGGAATGTTAATTGAGTCCCGTTCGCCACAATGTGTCCTGAAGATCAGGCTGAACAGTGAATGAAAAAACACTGTCTGGTCGAGATTGTTATATTCGATTCTTACGTCATCGTTAATAATAAAGCATCCCAGATCTGCATAAAGTGAAAGTAATTCGGAATTTATATAATATGGATGAGGTATGGCGATTAGTTCAATCGGTACACCAAGGTTACGCCAACCCACATTCAAGACCATGTCCAGAGTTGTTACAATGCATAATCAGTACTGTAATGGCAAGATGGCTGAAAGCCAACCACTAATTCAACCTGCAACAGAGCGTACACATACAGGATACGGTACGGTAGTTTAGATGCCTGGCCTGCTGTTTAGCCTAGCTCAATCGGTAGAGCGTTATGATTGAAGATGTGAATTTTAGAATTGCAAATTGCTGTTGATTGAGAATTCGAATAGATTCTAAGCATTTCAAGAAAATTCACCTTGATCCTAATCTGTAATACAGAATAGAATCCATTTGTTTACCGTTATTGTTGTGTCTCGTATGTAAAGTTTAGTCGTTGTCGGACCATGGAAGCAAACATTTTTGTATTATTTAGCCCTTTGTTTTTTTTTTATTGATTAATACGATAATTTCTTGCCAATTTTGTTGTTAGATTAGGTAGAAAAATATTACTCTCCGCTCCGATTCAGAACTAGTATCTGAACGCGAGGTCTTGCTCGGTTAGCTCAATCGGTAAAACGTTGGGAATGCGCTTCGAGGTACGCATCTCTGATCGTCATGACGCAGGTTCGAATACCGTGAGGGATGATGATTATAGGCAAGAGGTATGTTGGACGCTTCGTCGGTGCATCGTGGTTCACGTAAGCACGGCTTACAGCTTCCTCGACCAATCAGGTCCATGCACAGGAAAAATGAGAAATATGATAATCCAAAAACCTTCACCCCGATTTAGAACTGGTATCTGCACTAGAGGTCGTGATTCGAAATACAAATATTCGGTGGAAACCGAGTAGCTCGGACAATTTCTTAAAATTATTCTTTCAGACATAGAATGAGGCCAAAAGGTTCAAGAATAGCAAGAAATCACGACTGGTATGAGAAATCTATGCAAAAGCTCGCAAAAATTATTGAAAGTAATCGAATATTCTTTCCCGATTTGAATTCCCTATGGATACCAATGCCCAGCATCTAAAGACCTTAGAATTAGTTTTGAAAGTTTATACTCTGTAGTAGCAAGCAGCAATTGCTACAATTGTTTTGTTGTGGGGTGGATATAGGATAGTTTATAATTCAGTTTGAACTAACATAAACACAGAAGTTTTTTTGCAGGTTATCTTGAAATGTCTGTTTTTGTCACTGTCGGCACAACACAGTTTGAAGACTTAGTTGCAGAAGTTTCAAGTTCCAGGATAAAAAAGATTCTACTTGAAACGGGATACACAAAGTTAACAATCCAATATGGAAAAGGAGAAATTCCGAATATAAATAAAAGTGAAAATAAGGACAAGTTGAAATATGAAATATTCAACTACAAAAATTCAATAGCTGACAATATTGCTGAAGCTTCTCTTGTGATAAGCCACGCTGGCGCTGGAAGCTGTTTAGAAGTGCTTTCCGCTGGGAAACCGCTCATTGTCGTTGTAAACGAAAAGTTAATGGATAATCACCAGTATGAACTGGCAGAACAACTCCATAAAGACAGACATTTACTTTATTGTACACCACATTCTCTTTTTGAAACCATCCAATCTATTCAATCAGTTGAATTGTTACCATTACCTCCGCCACGAACTGAAAAATTTGCTGTTATATTAGATAATTATTTTGGTCTTATTACATGATTCTACTGCACAAAGAGCCTAATTTCTGTTCATTCATTCATAATGTTTGACAAATTGGTTTTTTTCGATTTCGGGTCAATAATCAATGACGTATTCAATACTTGTAGCGGCGAAAGGTACCACAGCTCAATAAGGACTGAAATTTTTTTTCTTTCAAAAAAATTGCTCGTCGAATGCGCCTTTATTGGAAAAAGTTGTCATTTTAGGTAAAAAAGGAAAAAAACAACTGCAACTTCATGCCATTTCAAAATGATCTAAAACTCAGTTTGGTAAACTGTCTCCCCCTTTTCAGAATTTACATGTCATGTCTTGTTTTAAAATTTTAAAATATCAGTATCGATATAGATTGCAAAAAAGCAATATCGGTCGGGCTCCAATCTATGGTCAATTATTGATAAAATAAATCTTATGAACTAAAGAAGAAAATGATTTTATAGAGTATTCATCGCTTCGTTGTGTCAAAATTATGATTCATATCAAATACACATCATATCATCGTAATTGTTTAAATGCTTGCGAAGTCTATATTGTGATGATTGCGGGTGGAAGTTCCATTTGAAAAACATTGTTTTTCAATGATATTTGCCCATCGTCGTTTAAAAACTGTGTTACATATCGCAATAATGACATGATCACATTCTTTATTGTTCAATTTTGAATTGAATCGCTGTTATTCTTATTGGTTTTCATTGTATGCTACCATAGAAACAATACAATGCACAGATATTTTTATAGGAAATTGAACTAGTGAGCACAATTTCTAATAATCATGCATATTTTTATCAGATATCTACATATTATTGAAATTCTGGTTTAGTTTAGTGGCTGTCAGAGTCGTTCACTGATGCTGAATGTCACAATATGCTAACAGCACCAATTTGTCATTAGCGATCCCTGGTTTTCTTGAAGTAGAAACATCAGGCTGTTTCATAACTGTATAAAGTACAATGGAAAACAACAATACAACAACCATATCTATGAACATAAGTACCACTTCAAGTACAAAAGCTGTGACACAGACGACAACAAGCATATCTTCTAATACCAGTGTTTTAGAAAGTACTGTAGAAATAACTTCCAAACCCACAACAATTTATTTTTCGTATGCTCCAAGCAATGCCAATGAAACAAGTTTCAATGAAAGTGGATGTTTGAGGGTTTTATATGAAGATATCGGTTCATCAAGGTAATGAAATTAACTTGAATCTTTCGATTTGCCAATCAATAGCAGAAGGCTTTATTGTAGAACTTGAAATAACCATAACTGCAGTTGTCAGTACCGGTTCTACTGTGGAACAGCAATTTTGAAAATTTCAAATTACTTTCAATTATATTTCAAGAAAAAATTTTATTTTGAAATAACATGATTCTGTTATATATAATATAACAGAATATAATCATATAATATACATTTTGCTGAGTTCATGAAAGAACATTCAAAATTCGTTTTAAAGATATTATCTTAATCGAAATTACTGCTTTAATAATGATCATATTTTGCAGCAAAATCCTAATGTATGGTATGTCAAATTTAAGTAAACTTCGGTTTACTGTTTTTTCTTCATTTAAATCAGTTTTTTTAAAACAATAAAAAAAGGAAATAGACTAAATAGTCAGGATTCTAGAATAAGAACAACTTGCGGTACTGATGAGAGCTATTTTTCGAGTTATCTTCAAGTCAGTTGCCGGCCTAAGAAGCATAGTAACAGACTTCTTGCCAAGTGCCCTCTAACTTGATATATCCAGCATAATGATCAACTTTTAAGTTTTTATTTTTCTGTTTTTAGAGTCCGAATATGGGATGTGACATTGTTCTTACCAAATCTTTTATTTCTCATATTCCTAATATATCGATTTTACAAATCGAGAGGGCGGTTACATCGAAGCTTGGGAGGATCAAGCCCTATATTTACTACATACTTTTGCCTCGTAATCATGACAGCAATATTAAGTGTTATAAGATGCATTGTTTCCATGACAGTAGATGTTTCATCTATAGCTGGCTCTGATGCTAATAAGGTTTGTTTATCCTTATCTGAGTTGAATTTTCATGATTTTGGAATCATAGCCTGTATATTTTGATGGAAATGGTTCAAGACTTTGTAATTACTTGGAAAAATATATGAAGTTAAAATCTCTTCTGCTCATGTACTTTTCAGGACTCAATGTAATAAATTCACTAGAAAAGTGTCACTCGAATAATTTTACACTTTGGAAGAATAAATTATTTTGTGTGTTGAAGAGTTAATTTTGTACAAAAGGCATCATGATCACATAAAACAATAGGAGTTGTAATGGTATTTAAACCAGATGAAACATAATCAATCACTGGTTCATGCTCAATAAAGTTGAAATATATCTCATCGAACCATTCTCCTGATGTTTACACAATTTCATCTTGTCATATGCTTCTACAGTGAATACTACAGTGACTACCTCACTGCTAGTCGTAATTGTGAAAAAATGATACAGTAATGTAAGAAAAATCATGCATTTCATTCTTCCCATTAATATCAATACATTTCAGTTGCTATGGGTCATTCTACGATTTTTCCTTCTGATGGCAGAGATGAGTGTTCTCGTATTTGGTCTTGCTTGTGGACACCTGGACAGCAAATCGAGTATCAGAAGAGTTTTAATAATAACGACATTCTTTGCTCTGATCTACTCAACTGCACAAGTACATTTATAAAGCTTTAATATTTTAACATGGGAATTTGATATTTGTAATAACCAGTAGTTAATGTATTTAAAAAAATACTATAGATATCTAATATCCAGACCGTCGAAAAATCAGCTTCTCTGTTTCGCAGAGATCAAAAAAAAAGCAGAATGCGGTTTGACCATAATATGATGAACCATGATTTTCCATACAGATACCAGTTCCAAGTCGGGTGCTGAGATTTGTGACCAACTGTTTTCTGATTTTTCTGTGCTTGAACATCCTTAGTGGAGAAAGCTGATATTTTTGTCCCTACCAGTTAACAGTTGATTTGCATAAAATATTTCTTATCCATTTTTTTTAATAGAATACCAATGCAAATGGTATTTAGTATTCCATTAGCATTTAAATATTCTATTTCCTGTAATTGTGCAGAAAATGAGGACTGCGAAATTATCATATTTAAAATGTGTCAAGACCTGCCAAATTTTGCTTGCACAAATCAATAAATTTTATTTGTCTTCGCAGGGTGTACTTGAGATGTTATATCCAGATCCAGCTTATGAAGTTAAGGAAGAGTCTTGGACTGTGTATGGTCATGGTGGTGCCTTATTTAGCTTTATTACTTCAGTTATTTTCTTTTTGGTAAGTGCTTATGCTATTCATCACAATTAGAAGTTAACTACGATCAATGCGGTGGATGCTTTTTGATCATAATTCCAACCCCAATCAGTACAATAGTTGAGGAATGGTAAAATTTGAACTGATTGCACTGTTGGTTCGAACTTCAAGTCTGATTCAAATCGGGGACGCAAAATCTATATATCGGTACATTCAAATTAAATAAATTTTGGAGAAGTAACATTTTTGAGAATTGGGTTCGAACCCAGACTATTATGACATAACATGATCAACATTTCGAATATGCCAGAAAAATCCCATCTAAAATGTTTCATTATTTGCATGGAAACATAGTCATTGCTTATGCTTCGACCAAGTTCTGATATGTGAAATCTTACCAAGACATAATTTTCATTACGCAATGCATTTGTTTTGGGAATTTCAGAACATTTCATTCAAACTCGATTTGTCTGGCAGTGGTCGGTCACTGGGGGATAGCTACTCCAGATGCAGGCCATCTGTGACAATCACAGTAGATAATAAAATCGAATGATATAATTGAACTAGATATTTTAATACCAGGTGTACATACTTGTGGATCTTCTGCCTTTTTGTGATTGTATGAAGAAGTTTTTGACCATTCCAAGTGAGTACAAATTTCTGCTTCAACAGCATATCACCACACATTTTTTTACTCATTAAAAACCCAATTGACATCAGTAATATATGATGAGAACAAAATCGAAAAATAATTGTTGTACAAAATGTACAAGTGAACTTGATACTCAATTAGAAGCTGTGGCACATGGCATGTTTTGCTAACCACGCTTAATATTACTTCAGGGGGTTTGGGATATTCATTAGGGTTTGATAAAAACATTGCAGTTAAAAGAAAGACCCTGCTTTCCTCTATTTCAGTACCTCTGAGATATAAGTTCTTGAGTTAATGAAAAATCACAATATGTGTCATGCTATAGCACTTATTCTTCTTTTCACATAAGTCTATTAACTAAAATATGACTGAACATTCTTTCAGCAAAAAAGACATTCTATGTCTACGTTTCATTCATGGCTCTTCTTTACTTTTGCTTTGCGCTTGGCAGTGGACTCTTGTACAATGGTCATCAAGCAGGACTTTGGTAAGATATTCTATTATTGGGTGTAGTGTGTAATACATTAGCAAAACCTATTTCATTACCTGATATTAAAAAAAAAGTTTATAATTGTTGATAAAAAAAATAAACTATGGTAGTATGTACAAATTTATTATGAGCTTTATTAGTTTGTTCTGCACCAATGTCGCGTGTGCTTTGCAATAAAATGAGCAAAATACTCTTGAATATTTCAAATTTGGCTATCGAAATTGATAAACATTATATTCCACTTATTTGTAGTCTTTCCAATGCCTGATACAAATTTTGTTGTATAAAGCATAAACCACCTAGACTCCTCAATCAGCAAAGTCTTTTATTAAATTCATTTATACTTTCAGTATTCTTGATGCTGCATCATTGATATACTTCATTCTGTTTGCACCATTTTTATATGTGACATTCCTGCATTCTTATCTTGGAAGTATACAGCAGAACAGTGTGCTATTCTCATATTCAGCCCAAGTTGATGAAGGGTTAGAAGATATTCCAGATGCGTCAGGTCATGGAGGAAGGGTAGGTGCATTTCTAAGATTATCCTGAACAAGTCTTGTAGGCGAAATCATGATCATTCCGGTTCGACTAAGCCTTAACCAAGTTTTTACAACCTAGGTTTGGGTAGGTGGGTTGAATTAACCTGCCGGGAATTCTTTGGCTGAACGAAAATTGCATAATTTTTACTTTTAAGTGCCTATATGCGACAAAATCCTCAGGGCCATTGTTATAAAAATAGTGAGTTTTAAATACCGGACGCCTCCACTTCCGTTCGGACATTTTATCATTCTCTTTCGTATTTCTGTTAATTAAATTTATGGTAAGAATGCATTGATCATATTAGACATGTTTTTATGGCGTAACTTTTAGCGATAGCACGCTTGCTTTCTCATGTCTCAACAACACCATGCGATGATCACTATGATTATTATTATGAAAATTAAAACAAAATGTAATGATCATGGTAGCCATTATATCGAATGTCAACAACAACAGTATATATTAAACTTCTTCACAACTTTGCAAAATCTAGCTGTTCGTGCTTGGTCATCCGTTAATTACAATCTTGCCGTACATGATTTTCAAAGAATTTTGAAATCATTACGCTCGCAACAAATGTGACCAATCAAGACAGGTACAATATAATTTGCTGATGTTGCGCATCGGTACAAAAAGGAGTTGTGTGCCTCCTCCAGGCCGATGCAAGTCATGTGATAGCTTTACATAACAATATCCAACTTGGGATGTCAAAAATGGAAAGTGAGCATTGTTAGGGTTCAATTTACATTTTAATGAATTCACTGATATTATCACGATCATTTTGCTACAAAACATGGCTAGGATACTCGAAAAACTCATAAAGTCTATTGAATTACATGTGAACGTATTTTATACATGTAAACGTATTTAGTACTTTTTAAAACAATTTGTCTGGAAATCAATATGGTATTTGGGTCTTGGGTCAATCACGTGTCTCTGATGTACATGTCAAGTTTAGACCAAGGAATGCACACTCTGAACTGATTATCATCGGGCGAAAAACAAAAGTTTTGAGTTCAAACTACTAAAGTTGTTTTACTCTTTCTAATATTTACGCAATTTATTATACTAAAAGATTCCTGCTCTATTAATTTATTGTCAGTGAATTATTCCATCGAAAATGGCAAATTTGACTTTGACTCTTCATTTGCTGGGTTAACTTCACCTTGTTAAGCGTCAGAATTTGTGTTGCTGGGAAATCAATAAAACGATCTCATGCGTTTCTATCGTGGCCATAGTAATTGAAAGTAATGTTTTATCGTTCCTCCGCCAGGTTTTTTTAGGCAATTTAGGTATTTATTGAAATGGATACAATTGGCTATGTCATTGTATATCTTTTGATATATAAAGTATCACCTGCGACAATTTTATTGTATCGGTCAATTAAGTTTTTTAGGCGGTATTACCCTCGAGCCAACTTCAGTGTAAAAGGGATAATATGTAGTGTTCAAGATGGTCTATGTTATGTATATGTGTGAACAGGTGTTGAATTTATTGTATGGCAGCACATAGTGGGAAAAGAATGATTGTGTAAAAACAGGTCATGATCGCCTCGGCAAATTTTAACCTGTTATAACGATTAAATGCAATAATAATAATTCCATTCCACAGTACGCATTTGAGAGCGATCCCGTATGCGGAAAAACGTTGTCGCACCCTGATCATACTGCTTCATTATGGAAAATATGAAAAATAATTTTAAAATCAACCCAGTTCTCTAAAAGTCAAAAATTCGAATGCCAAAAACGAACAAATGAATCCCGTTTTTCAAAATCTGATATTAACACCTCAAATTTTTATTCTATTTCTCCTAAAGTCTAAATAGAATTTGATGATGTCACTAATTCTTCGTCTCCCGCACCTTTCATTTCATAGCTTTGTGGGAGTCTTTCTCCCACATTCGTGTACTCGGTTATATTAGCTAAGTCTAAAATCACGACCGACCCACTTGTGGCAATCCAGGCAACGAATATGTACTATATATATCTATAAACAATCAACCCCATATGGCTAATAGTGATAGTATCTACAATATATTTCTGGACGATCCGAAAGGGTCAACATCATGGATTCGTCTCTCGTTTCAAGAATAGCGTAATTCTCTTTTTATTCTTTGGCTGGGATTGTTTCGTTCGAGCGACATAATCACTGAGATTCTGCCACACTGGTGCGCACAAGCATTATTATTTCACATTTACACTTTGCACATAGCCTGCTAAATAAATATTTCCATTTATACAGCCTGGGTCAGATTTCAATGGTGTGCTTGTTTTTGACCGAATACCAAGTTCCAATTACCACAATGAGAAGAATGGTATGAATGAACCACTGCATGATCTTGCTGGAGAAAAACTTCACAATGATAGTGAAACTGGAGACAGTTCAACAAATTTTTTCAAAGATATTGACCTTGGGGACAATGATGACGAACTAAATTTTAGATGACATGGGTTAATTTAATGAAACATTTCGAAATGCCAATAGAGATTGTGGTGTCATGCGGGTAAATACCATGCTGTAATACCCGAAAAAGTTGTTTTTCGAATGATGATGCTATTGACACGGCTGCAGAGGGTTTTGTAGTACTAAGAATTATCGAAAAATAATGCCAGCTTCTTTCTCGTAACTTACGAGGTTTGTGGTAATCTTTGCTGCATAGGCGCTACTATATATAGGCAACCAATTTCGCTACTTGGAAGGACACCCTTCAGCATAATAATAAATAAACCACACCATGAACTGCAAATGTATATTTTTATATACATGATGAAAGTGAAACGATGTTCCCCAGATTACTTTTAAGAATAGGTATATACAAACAATTCAAATCATTCCAACCAGTATTAAATAAGCTTCTGTGAGATTGCTGTACCATAATAGCTTTTTTTGTGGAGCCGCAGTGTGTTTATACTTTACTTGAGTTTATTTATAATAATAAAGCATATATTATAGACTTGTCTGTCTCTCCCATTGCTCCTAGGGTTTATGCCCAAAATATTTATTCAGTCTGGTGTGTATGGAACAGTTGCGGGCCCTTGCTGTGTGGATTTCTGTGGACCCAGGCCCCAACCTAGATGTCCTCCGGGTGTTTCACATTATTAGCAGACAGTGGAGAAAAAGAATTCACTCGTTTCGCAGGTCTCAAATTAGAACCACATTGACAATGCCAACCAATAGTCTGTATAGCAGTTGCTTTCAAAAAAAACTTTAATTCCATCAAGAATGCGCACAGGATAGATCGTGCCTTGCCTATCACTGGTTTTCGTTTGAAAGTTCGAGAAAAATAAACATTACAAAGTGTTTTGATCACATAGATAAGCGAATGTTTCTTCAACTAGTTGGTTGGTAATTGCAAGATACAGCAGTTGACTTCATAAAATAAATTGAAAATGAACAAGGAATATGCACATGTACAAAACTCAGGAGAGAACTGGAACAATGGCATGCCTTTGGATTATTCTCTGTATTTTTCAGTCTTTCCAAATAGAAATCTATCGTGTTGTGATGAATGCTGTTATCCACTCATAGGCATTCACACTTGCATGTAAAGTTCGTTTAAGTTTGCATAAGAATCTTGAGCGCCTCAGATTTACGGAACATACATTTGTCTGGACTTGGAAGTATCTTTTTATCAACTTGCTTGTGTCACAGATTGGTGCTCATTTTCAGTTTTCTCACCTCCGTCATACATAGGATTTTGCAGTTTAGATTTCTTCCAATCATTTTTTGCTGCTGAGATCAGAACATTTTGCAAGGAATACGGGTTTTCCTCTTTGACAGGTAGTGGTGGTAGAGGATTCCCCTTTAGTTCTAAAACAGACATTCTTGTGACTTGATCATTATTCTGCCACAGTGGAAGTATGGCTAATCTCGTATACTTTCCTTCTTGATCTTTATATCGTGGAACAAGAACATTAAACAGTTTATTTTTTATATCCTCATCCCCGTCTGTCCAGAATTCAACCATATCCTTGCAGTAGGCATTATCAGGTCCATATTTAGCAATGTCAATGAGTCTAATAATATATTTTTGAGCTTCAGAAGACTTGAAAAAAGTTGTCTCTATACGTTCATGTTTTATCAGACCCATCACCAATGCTCTTAGAGTATTAAGTCGTTTATGAGGATTACTGCCCATTTTCTTAAAAGGAATGCCATGGGGCATTCCACGCGGCATTGTGCTGAAGTTTTGTATGCAATTACACAAAACTATAATCGAGCAAATTTTATATATGAGCAAGATAAAATTATCTGTGAATTGATAAAACCTTTTTCAGTGTTAATATTGAAGATAAAATATTTGTTCAATTTTTCGTAACCTGACAACAGACGATTCCAAATCAAGATGTTCAGTTTTTTTTTAAATCATATAACTATATTTTCAGGCCTTTGCTCATTAAAGCAATTTTGAAACGTACAGAATAACATCTTTTTCAGAAAAAAATGTTTTAGTGTTTCTATGCTTATCATATATCATGGAGCATCTTAAGAAAGATTGTTCAAAACTAAGAGACTCGGGTCTTACTACTTGTACTTCAAATAAGTCAAATTTTCATGATCTTCATTTATCTGCTATGCGCAGAAGCTTTTTACTCCAAAATCATCCCGTCTTTTGTGACACATAGCCTATTACACAGTACAGTATAGTAGACTATATTCTGGTTTATAATAAGCCTAATTCCGAATTGACATGTGGAAATATGGGTTCATAAGCTGTATGTTACGGTATATTACTCGGTGAAAACATGATTTTATACCAAATTTGATTATATTTTATCATGCCGGTATGCTCCAAGATAATTAATTAGACTAAGAAATAGTGATCTCAGCACTCTCAGAATAGCCTAAAAAGACTCTCAATCCTTTGTCTCTCCTGATTTAGCCAAATATGAAACAGCCTTTTAATAAGTATATACCGGTACCGGTAGTTCTATATTCCTACAGATATTAAGAAAAGGGATGGTATGGTCCTGTATTGCTTTCATATTACCGGTACCTACGGTATCTTTTGTAATTGAGTCTAATTACATCAGACATACGGTACGGTAATCAGTACCGGTAATGTAGTACGGTAACACTAGTTCGCAGTGTACAGCAAAATCGTGATATCCTGTATCTCAGCCAAATCTAGTGTACTAGCCATACTGGTTGAAGTTATTTAAGCACTGCTTAGCGCTTCCTCCACCAACCAGGTCCATGCAGCATGTGTACTGCAGAGTGCGCAGGAAAAATATGATGAGCCAAAAAACCTTTAACAGGTCACCGCGATTCGGTATCTGCACGAGAGATCGTCGTTCGCCATATGCAGTATGATAAAGCTGTATTCTCTGCTTTCCTCTCCTGCAGGATACAAACGAAATCCTATCATAGTGCCCAACCAGACAATATACTGTATATGCACTAGGAGAAAAACGCTACAAACGCAGAAAACACAAATTTCTTAATACCATGTGATGCGCTTCCCATGATTGACAACGCATGTCGCATTGTTTACGTTTCGAGCAGGTCAAGCGTGATGCATTCATAAATCATAAAAACTGGTCCATTTTTTCCCCTCACGAACGGATGCTTGATGCGCTCTTCTGTCATCAAAGTTTTTTGTGTGAAGTGTAGGAGTTTGCTTCTGACTTACCAGAAAGGTGGATCAGGGACTTTGCAGAAATGTTTCACTTCAAAAATTATAGAAAATTTCACGCTTGAAACAGGTATTTGCCATAATTGTGGAAGTAAGTTTGCGAGGCCGACCATCATAAAAAATTTGTCAGCATTGAGGATTATCGGAGGAAAAGTCTACTGGCGTTGAGATCCGATATTCAGTGTTCTGTCTACACCAAATTTTTGGTACCGGTGCTGGAAGTGAAAAATGGCTTCATTAGATGGTAAGCGAAACAAGTTATGTATGACTTATGTAATGTTAAATTATCGTGGTAGTACCGGTACTGTGATATAGCACATGAGCACTGACTAATAAATTTTGTTCGCGAAATCTTGACAAGGTTATCAGTATACTCTAATTGAATTAGAGCCAATATAGGGAAGAGATATATTAAAATATGTTGTATACGTAAGATGAGTATGGAAAAAATTCTGCATTTTAAAGAATTCAAGAGGTTCAAATATTGATGAATTTGTACAACAACATGATTTGTCACTATTTTCAGCTTTGAAGAGCGAGCTTTGCAGTTTGAACAATTCAATAACTGATATCCAAAGAAAAGTTCAAAATTTATTAGAAAAACAAGAAAAGTTTCAAGAAAGAAAGAAAGTCCTCGAAGTGGAGATTAAGAACAGAGAGAATTTGTACAGCAAAAACAAATCATTGAAAGTGGGAGGCGAAATACAATGGAACTCCAATGGTATTTACTTTCTATACGTTACTTTACTTTCTACTTTTCATCAAAGAATTCAAATATTGCAAAATCATTGACATATTCTATGGCAGTGTTGATATTGGTAGTTGGTACCCGCACCATAAAATATTTTTAGCCAACATTTTATCATTTGTTTAAGTGTGGTGTAACTGAAAAAATATCATTAGTGAATATTTACAGACTTTGACTGGACTAAGGATTTGAAAAAAATACTTTGGGAGAAGTTTGGAATAAGAAATCTTCGGGAAATGCAATTGGAGACAATGAATGCTACATTGAGTAAACAAGATGTTATTCTCATTATGCCGACTGGTGGTGGTAAAAGTCTTTGTTATCAAGCTCCTGCCTTGATATCTGGTAATTATTGCAAGTTTAAATTGTTCAATAAAATGTAACGAAATTAAGCCTATGCAATGCAAGGCCACATTTGAATAATTCATATAAACTTGGACTGCTTTTCCGAATATTTTAAATTTAAAGATAACATGTAATAAACTATTCTGTTGGCCATATTCTCTTGACTGTTGTAATACTTGACAAGCTCATTGGAGCTCAATTAAAGCAAGAAATGGAAGTGTTAGCTGGTTTCACAGAGTCCAAAGCAGATACCACTCCCCTCACTTTTCTTTATTAGTCCTATCAGGATTGAAAAAAATTGATTGGTAGATGATGTGTATGTGTAAAGGCATCAGCATTTGTTACTGTATATTTTAAGACACATGAATTCTATATTTCTTCCGCAGGGTTGACTCTTGTGATATCACCTCTGATATCATTGATCGAAGACCAAGTTCTTGGTCTCAAAAACTTCGGCATCAATGCAAAGAAGCTTAGTGCATCATCCACAAGGGTAGGTATGTTGATTGAAAGCATTCTCATAAAGCAAAAAATTGTCAAAAAACGTTTGTTAAGTATGGACTGTTGGATGTCACTGTTGTATCGTGTGGATGAGACTCTGTCCATCTGTGGGACATGTTTGACAAAATGAAATGTATGATTGGGTGTTACCGCTTTTACTCATCTGTAATATCTCTAGGAAGAAGTCAATGCTACACACAAGGAAATGATCGCAAAGGATTCTACATTAAAATTACTTTATGTTACACCAGAAAAAATTTCAAAGAGCAAACGGTTCATGGCTCAGGTAAATATTTGAACTATTATTTTCTGTATATAAAGCCTTTATTGGATATGCAATATATATCCAGCTTCTGTAGTGCATTGGTTCTATATTTTCAACTCGTGTTGAAATTGGCGAAAGTATATTTAGGGTAAAGGTAGCTATGGCTATTAGCTATGAGAAAAGAATCTGTATACTGGAAAAAGAAATTATATTTTAAGCAAATTTAAGCCACTTGATCACCGCAATATTGGGACGCAGTCATCAGTTCTAGTGGCATATACACCTATATTTTTTCCAGCTTTATGAAATATGAATAAGTAACACTGGGAGTCCTAAATCCAGAATTAGCATGAATGCAAAATTAAAAATATATTTTCTTTCACATTCACAGTTGGAAAAATGTTATAAAGCAGGAAATTTGAGTAGAATTGCAATAGATGAAGTACATTGTGCAAGCCAATGGGGAAATGATTTTCGGCCAGGTATCCATTTTATGTGTAAAAGTTCACAAACATTTAAGGTTGTACTATTTATCTAATGCTTGTTTTAAGGACCACTAATTTATAATACAAGCAGGAGTATTTTTGATCTTGTGTTCATAATATGTGCAAAAATTCAGGTACTATTAGGGTTCTTCAAAATATTTGACGCTTATTTTAAGCCAATGTTTGAAGACCACTGAATGATGTAGCCAATATTCTGCATTATGAACACTTCGTCAAATGTGAAAAATGTTAAATGGTAATAAAGTCAAATACAGTATTTCTCAGTTAGAAAATTTTGTCCAAATAAGTTCCGTCTTATCTTTTTTTATATCAGGTGAGGTCAGAAGTATAATGCTGAAATATGTTTGCTCCAAGTAAGGCAAAGTGGCGCCTAAAAGAAGCCAACTAACGGCGGCTCAAATGAGAAAGAGCTACTACAAGATAAATAAGAAACTACAGTCTAGGCGGACAAAACAGACTATACAGAACTCAATCACCATGTTAGGGTGCAGTAAGTGGTATCTTCCCTGGAATATGATAAAACCACCTACCACTTCTTTGATTTCTTTTAGTCGTTTCTTGCGGCACGCAGGAAATATGTTAAGACTCTTGTAAGACCGGTGACAAATTAAATATTTCTGACTAGATCATGTTGTTTTATTCTTGATCAGATTACAAGATCTTGGGAATTCTCAAAAGACAGTTTCCTGACACTCCATTGCTGGGATTGACAGCTACTTCTACTGACAAGGTATATGTTATTCAGATATTATGTATATTTGTGTCTATCAATGTGAAAAAAGGTTTACTTGTGTCATTCGAAATTAAAAATATTGTAGAACTTTTTTGATGTCGCCCAAAAGCATATACCGATAGATATATTATTATTCTAACTCCTCTGTCAACACAAAGGACCATAAAATACTAGGAATCTAACACTCAAGTTATCAGAAGTAACTTTGAATAGGATAATAATTTCACATATCAAAAATAATCGTCTTGGTCTTATAATAATTGGAAACGAAAAAAGTCTAAATCAGACTTTGGAATGTCTAGTTGTTGCTATTTTATCAAATCAAAAAAGCATAATGTCAATTAACAGGTGACATTGGACACAAAAAAGATTTTGAATATTCCATTCGCGATGGTTTTCAAAACCCAATTGAATAGAGCGAACTTATATTATGAAGTTCGTACAAAACCTGATTCTTATGATGCAACAATAGATGATATTGTTCAAACTGTTGAATCCACTTTTCCAAAATTATCTGGTGAGTTTATATTTGAGTTCGAATCTAATTCAAATAGTCATCTTGAATATGTGCTTCTGAAAACCCCTTTTAACACCAAATATTCAATTTTTGCACCAATATTATTGTTGATATGTTATAATGCATTCATTTGGTTTTTCCGTCACCCAGGGCAGATACCACCTGTTCTGCACAGTGTATAAGTACAATTTTGCCAATATTTTTTTCTATTCTAAGAGGCGATCAAAATGGAAATATAGAAGTGGTGGATGATTGTTATGTCTGACAAAGTGTCCTCCCCTCCTAGGTTAATATCTGTGCATGTATTTATATAATCCATCTTCTTGTTTTCAGACTGCATGGTTAGGACTTTAATTTAACTTTAATCTGACTAACAACCTCATTAATGTTATTTGGTGTTTATACGTGTGGCGGGACTTATTAATGGCGACGAGGATAAAGACAACAAATAAGAAAGATTTAAAGTCCTAACAGCCAGGCCATAACATGACATACCAAGCTTCATTTCTTGACAAATTCGACCCAGAAGCCCATCGTGGCAATGTGTATGATGCATTTTGCGAATTCGTGGAATCTTTTCAGTACGAATACGATGCCATTGCCAAAGAACCTCCAACGGAGGAATCTGATAAAGAATCGTGGATTGAAAGGAATAAACGCAAAGTATTCCTAGGAAGGTTTGCATCAAGAAGCCTTCAGAAAGACTACGAAGATGTCATATCAGAAGAAACTCGAGCGAATCTCGAATTCAAAGATTTTGTCAAGAAAAATGAAGGAGCGATATGAGCCAACGCGCAATTATACGCTCGCCAATTTTGAATTCCATGAAATTCGTCAAACAGATGATGAAAGTTTTGATAACTTCGTCCACCGTGTCAGACATGATGCTAGGGCCTGTAAATTTACATGCAGCACAACATGCACTGTTGCAGACATTCTAATACGTGACCAAATTATCATTGGCACATCAAATGAAGAAATCAGAAAAAATGCTTTGAAAAGCCAATGGGACCTAAAGCAGCTAATTGACAATGGAAGAAGGATTGAAGCTGCAGCTCTCAGCGCCCAACGTATCAATACAGAGACTACTGTGTCACGTATTAAGCCTGGAAAATATTCACGGAAATCAAGAAACATGAAAAGCAAACCTAAAGAACGATTTCAACCAATCACCACCAATCCATGCACGACCTGCTCATCTAAGTCTTGCAAAAGTGGTAGGAAATGCCCAGCATATGGTTTGGAATGTTTTGCCTGTCATAAAAAGGGACACTTCCGAGGCTCCCAAGAATGCAAAATTAGTAGGGACAAGAGAAAAAGCACAAGACGTCTTGAAACCAGAGGTGCAACTGAAGAGGATAACAGCAGCGACAGTTCCTCCACAAGCAACAGCAGCAGCAATCGATCAGTTCAATCGATTGCCAAAACACGACGTGTCAGAATAGCGCAAAAGACACTGCCAATCAAAAGATTGCACCAAAAGCACTCAACAACCAAAGCAGGCATGAACTATTTCGTAAATATTGTCATCAAGGAAAAAGTCATCAAGGCATTTGCTGACACAGGGGCAGATATAAATGTCATGTCTCTAGAAAATGCAAAAAAACTAGGCTTGCCACTCAAGAAGACGAAAGTCAAAATTTGCCCTTATGGCTCAAAACCACTACGTTGTGCCGGCTTTTATGAAGGTAGCGTGATGTACAACGACACCGTAGCAAATGCAAGAATATATGTCCTGGAAGGTCAATTGGAGACTCTGCTGAGCGGCAGACTCTCTGAAGCTCTTGGAATCATAGACTTTAGTGAGCGCACAATCAACAGACTGAAGTCACAATATTCCATTCGCCATACAGGTTTAGGCAAGGAAGATCCTGCAAAAAGAATCATAGACAAATATGAATTCCAAGGTATTGGAACTCTGAAAGACTACACAGTGCATCTATATGTTAATGATAACATTCCTCCAGTAGCCCAAGCAGCACGACCCATTCCATTCCATCTACAAAAACGCTTTCAGAAAGAGATAGCTGACATGGAATACCAAGGAATAATAGAGGAACACCATGGACCTGCCCCATGGATTTCCAACCCCGTACTCACTCCAAAGGATAATGGAGATATCAGGGTCACTATAGACCTGCGGGAGGTGAACAAAGCAATACAGTCCACCAACATACCCATACCCAGAGTTGAGGAGATAAAATCAAAGCTAACTGGAAGCAAAATTTTCAGCAAACTCGATTTTAAATCGGCATTCCACCAGTTGGAGCTTGATGACGAATCTCGACTGCTCACTGTATTCCACGCAGGGCCACGACTCATGAGGTATCGGAAACTAGTAATGGGTGCGAAGCCAGCATCCGGTGAACTCACTAAAGCATTACTCCCCATATTCAGCGACATTCCTCATGTATATGTGATTCATGATGATGTCATAATTGCAGCAACGACAGTAAGGGCACATGACAAAGCCCTGCGTAAAGTATTAAAAAGGATAATAAAATCAGGTCTGTCCCTCAACCCATCTAAATGCATCTTCAAGAAAGAAGAAATTCCGTTTTGGGGAATGATACTCACTAAAAATGGAGTGAGACCAGACCCAGCAAAAGTAGAAGCTCTCAAAAAGGCAAGTAGACCACACTCAAAAGAAGAGGTCATGTCGTTCTTATGTTTCGTTCAGTCATTTTCGGACTTCATTCCTGATCTGTCCCGCAAGACTGAGAGCTTAAGAAGACTCACGAAAAAACATGTGCATTTCAAATGGGATAGAAATTGCAAGGCTGAGTTCCGAAATCTCAAAGAATCTCTAAAACAAGAGACTATGCTAAGATACTTCAATCCATCAGCATCAATGCAAACATTTATCCATGTAGATGCTCATCGTTCAGGGATCTCGGCGATTCTTGGGCAAGGAAGAGATCTTGAAAACTGCAAACCAGTTGCAATAGCAAGTCGCTCTACGAAGGCAGAAGAGCAACGATATGCCCAGCTCGATCTTGAAGCTCTAGCGGTCGACTTTGGACTTCGACGTTTTCGTCAGTACACAGCAGGATGTCAAAAACCCGCAAAAATCGTCACTGACCACAAACCGCTGGTAAGCATATTTTCAAACACAAGAAAGGGATCAATTCGTACTGACAGAATAAAGCTACGCCACCAAGATCTCAATTATCAAGTGATATACAAACCGGGTAAGCTAAACCCAGCTGATTACTTATCAAGACACGCTGTCCCTTTTAAAGAAATCCCCAAAACTTGGAGAAAGGAAACTGAGGAATTCGAAAAAACAATATGGTTCTTGCAAAGTGGTCCATATATGGAATCAATCTCAGTTGATCGAATAAGGGAGGAAACTAAAAGGGACAAAGTTCTAATCAAACTAAAAAAACATGTTCGGGGACACACTGAAATCAAACCGAATTCAAGTCTTGAACCGTATCGCAAAATTTTCGATCAGCTAACCATTTCAGATTTTGAAATAATTCTCAAAGGCAACAAAATAATATTGCCCAAAAGCTTATGGAATCTAGCGATCGAAAAAGCTCACCAGGGAGGTCATCCTGGAATGAGCAGCCTGAAACGCAGAATCAGAGGACACTTTTGGTTTCCAAAGCTGGACAGAATGATAGAAGCCAAAGTCGCAGCCTGCTCACAGTGTCAAGCCTTCACTAACAAAAGAACGAAGGAACCTTTAAAAAATTATGCCGCAGTCAAATGCTGCATGGCAGGATGTCAGCATAGATCTTTTTGGTCCCATGCCCGGCCGAAAACATGTTGTAGTTGTCCAAGACATGAAAACAAGGTTCCCTGCTGCAGCTGTTGTCCAATCAACAGATGGAAAACATGTAATTCCAGCAATTGAAGACTTTTATACCAATTTTGGGAAACCCGATTCTCACAGAACGGACAATGGACCTCCGTTCAACTCTAAGGGGTTTGAGGAATTTTCAACCAAAAATGGGATAGAACATCATAAAACTTTTCCTTACCATCCCCAAGCTAATCCTGTTGAACACATTCATGAAACCTCTCGGTAAAGCCATGAAAATAGCTCACTCCAACAGGGAAAATAAGCAAACAGCTTTAAATAGCTTTCTTGCCACATACAGGTCGACACCCCATCCTGCCACTGGTGTCAGCCCTGGCAATCTCTTGTTCCGTGATGGTTACAAACAAGATTTCCCTCGACAAACATTACAAGAGGCAGAAGTGAACGATGCCTATAAAAGAGACAAGGAACAAAAAAAGAAAAAAGGCAAAGAGAAGTGAACAATTCCAGACATAGAGTTACATCCAACTTCAACATAGGGGATACTGTCATAATCAGAAACAACTGCAAGAGAAAATTTGATCCAATATTCGGTCCAGATAAATTCACCATAACAGACCTGAAAAGCAATGGTCTAAAATTAAAGAAACTTCGTGATAACAAAACTTATCTCCGACATATTGATGATGTCAAACCATCATCCTTCAACACAAGTGACAAAACTAATGAATTCACCTTTTGGTATGAACCACAAGAGGACTTGCAAGAAAATGCAAATGAGCAAATTCAAGAAGAGGAAAGAAACAATGATCAATTATCAGAGGAGACAAATGCACAGACTCAACTAATCAATGTAAGAGATCAAATGCCTCTTGAGGAAGAAAGAAGCACCCAAGAAACACGACACGTCAGAGACACTCCTTCAACCCCCAGACTGCCAAAAGCATTATCTCAACTGGCTGATTTCAATCGCCCTGGTCGAATTCAACAATTGCAAACTAGCAGACCGAGGCTCCGCAGACGATCACTCCCAAGCACATCTCAAGGCCCTGAACGGCCATGGACTATTAATATATAAAAGGGAGAAGTATTGTTATGTCTGACAAAGTGTCCTCCCCTCCTAGGTTAATATCTGTGCATGTATTTATATAATCCATCTTCTTGTTTTCAGACTGCATGGTTAGGACTTTAATTTAACTTTAATCTGACTAACAACCTCATTAATGTTATTTGGTGTTTATACGTGTGGCGGGACTTATTAATGATTTTTCCACCACTCACTGCATTTTATCAAAGCGGTTCAGTTCTGTTAAGGATGTTTTCAGTTTAAAATGCTGTTGCTGCCAATACACTTTGTAGTATATTCTTTCCCTTATCAGAATTTTATATTAAAGAACTTTTGTTTCGTTTTGATGGTGGGATACTGAGGCATAATTATTGGTCTGAGGGAATGCTTGATAGAAACCTTCTTCTGATGGAGTTAAAATTCAAAAGTTTTCTTTTCAAAAATATGTCCCGCAAATTACCAATTATTCATGGCAGAATACTATTGCAGCTTTTCTGCTACTCAGACACCCTTAGAAAATGGATTCTACCAGGAGATAGCTAGATAGTAAATGTGCTATACTTCATGATATATTTGTGGCTAGAAAATTTGAATGTCCCATTTTGAGTGTCTGGTAGCGACCAATCTAGAAAATTATTAATACTGCTATCAAATAGCAGCGTTGGTGGTTTTGAAGCTTTTTTCTCCAGCCTCAGAAATGACATGAACAATTTGGACATCCAAAGGAAACCAAAATCTACCATCCTGGTTCAATGATTAAATAGACTTATACAGCACTTGACATTTTTGCTAAATGAAAATACATAATCAGGTAAAAACATCTACCCATCTATGTATTACACAGGTATAATATATTGCTTCTCTTGTAAAAATTGTGAAGAAGTCTCAAAATCTTTACAAAAGCGTGGATTGTCTGCCGAAGTATATCATGCTAGGATGGATGCTCATGATAGATGTAGAGTTCATAAATTATGGCTTGAAGACAAAATTAAGGTAATATAAAAAGGCTGATCCACTTAAATGACTCGGAAAATAATAAAAGACAGATAAAAACCGCAACATAACCAATGTGATGAAATTTTTGCTTGAAACATTTATCATTAACATAAGAATGAATACCGGTATTCAAATCATCCAAATTCTTGATTCTAAAAGCGATAATCTCAGTTGTGACTTATGTAGTAGTATGTTCATCATTGCATCAAGGTGACATTATGCAATGTCTTTGTTTCAGATTATATGTGCAACTGTTGCTTTTGGAATGGGAATAGATAAACCAGATGTACGATTTGTTATTCATTTTTCAATGAGCAAGAGTATTGAAAACTATTATCAGGTCCGTAAGTTCATTATTGGAGTTGGACATTTGAAATAATATTTTGAAACTATTGCCTATATAGTTCTTTTTTCCGAAGACAATGTGCAATGTATTTTTAAGTGTGGTGAGTGGCTCTAAAGAAACAAAATTCCCCTACAATTCTCAGCGCACGTCTCTCTGCACTCAATCATAGTGGTTCAGTTCAGCTTTGGAGGTTCCACTTGTACTTCTACAGTTGTTTGCCGTATATATAAGTAGCTGGTCTGTTCAGTTTACATGCTTTTGGCTTACTTAGGTGGAACTCAAAATCAAGTCCTTGCACACTTATCCCATAAAATATAGATTATATAATTAGGAGATTTTGAAAGATTTGAAATTTTGATGTTAATCAGTGAATGAATGTACTTCCTTTCCGTTTCGAGAATTTTTGTAAGCATGATGTACAAGGCTCACACTTAAACATAAATTTGAACACTTCTCAAGAACCAACCTGCCAGTGTTTTTCATTTATACAGGAATCCGGTCGAGCAGGCAGAGATGGAATGCCAGCATTATGCTTGCTATATTATGGATTCGCAGATGTTTTTCGACAAAGTACGATGGTTCTTACTGAGCAGACTGGTTTAAGTAATCTTAACAAAGTTCTGGAGTATTGTCAAAACACAAGCATGTTAGTGATTATGGACGTTTTTGAATGTAGATTGATTGTGATGCAAACGATTTGGTTCTTAACTTGCATCAATGTGAAAAAGATAGAAAGATAGAACCGTGATTGACAAACTTGTCTGAGTTGTGGTTTCTTCACTCTGGCTCTGAAAGACCATGGCCCTGTGAGTGCAACTTTAAATATAATCTGGAATCTTTAACCTGCAGTAAGGCATATTACACAAGGTAAATCGATACTTAACTTATAAAGTGTTTGTTATGTCAGGTGCTTTCTTAAAAGGAAGGATGTTATCATAAATATATGATTAAAAGTGTTATAATCTATTACTGTAGTAAAGCATACGCTACTGCTCCCTGAGAATACCCTGTGGCCCACTTGGTGGGGAAAGGGCCGTGCCTGAGAATACCCTGTGGCCCACTTGGTGGGGAAAGGGCCGCGCCTGAGAAATAACACTTTAAAACTTTTAATATTTTTAGTTGTCGAAGAAAAATCTTATTTTCACATTTTGGAGATGAATGGAATTCGGAATTATGTCGAAATAGCTGTGATGTTTGCTGTTCAGAAAAAGGTATATATTATGAAAATCAATGTTATTATAACATTGATGATCCTTGATCAGAAATTTCATTTTGCCAAGCGTTGAGTCACTGATGGAACATGCTTTGGTAGCACGATCCATCAGTAGCTCATACTTGACAAAACATGTTCTTGCAAAAGAAATCTCTGTCCGGGTTATTAATGTACCCTTGATATCTTGCAATCATATGATATAAAAGTTTTGCCTAGGATTTACTACACTTAGGTTTGAATCTTTTAGGGGTTATCAAAGTTTCGTCGTAATATAGCCCTTATTAATTAAGTGATTGCAGTGTTGCTCACAACGAAACTTCAGGGTTTTTCTCCATGCCTATCACTCAAAACTCTGATTCTTATAACCCAATCAGAAAGATTTTAACTGAACACGTTTTGTTAAGCATGAGTCACTGATCGCTGCAGCTAAGGTGCGTTTCATCTGTGTCTCGTACTTCACAATGTAAATTTTCTACAGTAAAGTAGCGCAGACTCCGAAAAACTGGAAAATGCATGTCATATCTGCACTAAATTTGTTCGTTTATAAGTGGCTGCAAGCATATGGTCCTGCTAAGGTGTATCCATCCAAATGATAAAAATTGTGCTATATTAAAGTTAAAAGCGGTAGGTGGATTTACCGTTGCCCAAGCCAGATATCACTCACTGCACTTCACCATGGCGGTTAAGTTCTGTTTCGGATGTTTTCCATTTAAAGTGCAGTTGCTGGTACTACATCTTTTAGTAGCTTTTTGCTATTTAGTGGCCATTAGTTTGTACTTTTTAGGTACTGCTTTCGGATATGCTCAGGCTTGGGCCCAGAGTGAATTTCAATAAAAAAAATATATCTTTATTTTCTTTTTTAAAATTATTATTTTTTATGCCACTGGGCCATCTTGTTACGAAGATTATGAATTTCTTTTCTAAGATATTGATCCTGAAAACGTCACTAAGTTATGCAATGATATTGTCAAAATACCAATTGCAGCTAATGGAGCTGGTGAGAGGTTGACTGGAGCTAAATTAGTAGAAGCTGCTAAAGGGCGAGGGAAATTCAAAACTTCTAGTATTGAATTAAAGGCAGTTTCTTCTGATAACATACAACGAATCATAGTGTTTATGATAATGAAACAATATATAAAGTAAGTTAGTAATCTTTGTTACGATACTTGGTGTATCCTCCCCCACGCAATACTTTTTATTTTTCAAATTTAATCCAATTAATAGTATTTCCGTTCATTTTGCTTGTATCATAAATATTTGAAAGAAGAGTTCTCTATACTCTTTTGAGTGGGCTCTGTTATATTGAAAAAATATCATCACGTGTAATATTTTCCAGGGAAGACTTCCACTTCACACCGTACACAACGATAAGCTACCTCGTATCTGGTCCTCATTCTTGTATGATATCCTTTGAAAAACCCAGTTTGACTTTACTATCCTCGGTATGCAGCACTGCCAATAAATGCAAAAGTTACCGGACATTTTGTGATTCTTGGGCATTGAGAAGCGAAGCAGTGCATCAAAAGGAGAAGAAAAGACCTATTTCCAACACTGATGAAACCTTTCATTCAAAAAAAATGAAAATGAATGGAGATAGTAATGATAGGAAATATAGTTTAGCTTTTGGTGAAAAACCTTCGTCTAGTGTGACAGCCATCGTAATAAGTGATAGCGACGATGATTTTTTATGAATTCGTTTCTTCATCCACTTTTTCTCATTTTTTAGTAATATATTTCATATATAAAAATACTATCTGGTTCTTGTTCGTTGGCATAATGTGTCTGCAAGCTAACGAAGGACTTGCCTCGTGCATCGTCTGTATGTCAACCACCAAGAAGCATGCGCAAACGCGATTAACAGGTTACACGGACACATTGGTTTGCTAGGATTTAAGCGATCTTTTTATACTAGTAGTAATGTTTTAGCTATAGATATTTTTAGCTCCAAGTTTGCTCAACGAAGATTTTGCAGGTTTATTCTAGATATCCATAAAACGCTGGTGAAGTACTTCAAGCTACCATTCTTGAGTCTCCATGATTAAAAACAAGGAAGTTACGTTTATTCAAAAAGGGGGCAAAAATGAGCATCATCCGTTCAGAGGCGTCATAATTATATACAACGATTATCATTCCAGGGAAAGATATCCCTCTTAAACTGCAGCATTTGACCTACTTGACCTTGGTAATTTCATTTGCCTCTTTCGTTTCACACTCCATATCTAAGATTGCTTTTAAATTTAGAACAGTTACCCAGCGCCTGAAAAGTTCGGTGCGTTATACAAAAGAAGGGAGTACTGGTAGCTGAGCATAATGTTGAATCGTCGTTTGTGTGCCTTTTTTAAATGCATGCCTACTGACGAAGGTCGTTATCACACAGAAATTTGCACTGTTTCAAGTTCTGTCGATTTACCACAAAACTCGACATGGACAAGTAATCCATACAATTTCCCTTAAATCTTCATAACCCCACAGCAGATCAAATAACACAAATAGTCACTTTATACTTTTCGCAAATTTTATTTGCAAAAACAAACCTGCCAAGCTTCGCCTAGGCATCAACAAATCGCAAACAACGGCAAAATTAATTAATTTTGCAGACAGGAAAAAAGTAATGAAAAAGTCGCCGCTGCAGATTTGTAAATTAAGGATAGAATTTGTTCAATTGGTAGAAATAAAAAGAGAAAATGATCAGTGTGGAAAAGAAAGAAACATTTGTGGACAAGCATGGACCAAAAGTTATGTACCATATTTTACGCTTGAGCGAATACATAATACCGAAAAGAGCAATATCCATGGTCGAAACTGAACCAATGACATATCAAAAAGACTTGATTCTTTGCCATAATAAAGTGTACAATCAGAATTTTTCGCTGTGCATGAATCAGACAGATGGATCACGCCTCCGCAATGCGATGCATCAGTGACCCACGATGGACAAAAACACTAGTGCATGAAATTGATCGTAACAAGAATCGCGTATAATACACGGCCATGCTTGATCCTAAATTACGTGTATCGCACCAGGAGCAAATTAGTACAATGTTCAAAAACTTCACAATTTTCAATAAAATAACGTTAAACCTTGAAAACACTTCAATCGCTCAAAAACACCAGTTTGAATCAGAAAAAAAAGATAAAGGGAAAAATATATAATAATGTACGTCGTACACAGTGGAAACACGCAAAAAATGGAGAAAAAAGAAAATCGCTATCAATTACAAGAATAAAGTCAGTCAGGAGATCCAATATTTTTTTCAAGTCTAAAAAAATTCTACAACTACGAAATTATAATATTTTGCAATTTCATTCAATGGCGAGGTCGATTAGTATCAGAATTACTTAAGGTACGTTCAAACGAGAGTATTGACGTTTACGTCAGAAATTGCGTCAGCGAGCAAAAAAATTGTACGTCGTAGTTAACAATGTTGTCAATTTTTGGCATCTATTGACTTTACAGAAATATATAGAGACATCTATTTTTTAAATTGGTGCGCTCTGGAAGCGCAATCCATTCAAAAAACATATTTCGCAATTATTTATTATCCAAAATAATGATAAATATCAGATATTTTATTGTCCGCATCATATAGTAAATAGTTCGCTACAAAATTAATGCTTTTAGTATATTGACAGTGATAGGCAGCTACATCGTTTTAAATCATAATTGCGTCTAGGAACTAAATAACAGCACGATTATCATCGATGCATTGTACAGGTTTACTATAAAATTAATAAAGTTACACTTCAGCACTGGCAGTTAAAGATACTTTCATGTCAATACCCTTCTTGCAGGCTTTTTCAAGGTCTAAACTAAGCTGACGCATCATTTCTTCCAACTGGGCCTGTTCGTCGCCCAACACAGCCGGTGAGTTATGCAAATATTCCTCGCTCGTTGATTTCGTGTGTCGCCGCCTCGGACGATTTGGCGCCAAAATTTGCCTCAAATCGTGATTCAATTTTGCACTAGTAGGTGTCAAAGCACCGGATGGAATCGGTGAACACCTACCACCGCCATCAATCGGTGGGATGGACATGGGTAGCGACGATGGTCGCGTAAAAGCTGAAGTCTGTGGGTGAGGCATGTTTACCAAAGCGTCTGAGGTCGTATACACGCCCGTGGGCAAAACCCCGGCCGCTGTGGACAAGGGGGACTCGAATGTGCAAAGTTCAAAAGAATCTGAAGATAAAATGCTGGAATCGCTGTAAGTGCTGATGGGCCTTTTGCCTCGAGTTTGTGATTCGTCGCTTAGTGTGGCGATCGTATATGGCAGTACATTAGGATGCTGAATTCCTTGTTCTATTGTACCGTTCATCGTGATGGGAACATGAGGATAATACGCCATAGGTTGACCTTCAATTATCGACTGATTCGACATTGGCATTACATATCCAAACTGCATTCCACAGAATTGATTAGTGACGATATTATCAGGTTGCGGATGTTGTTGTTGATGATGATGATGTCTGGGTTTAAAACTTTCTTGAGAAATGTTCGCTGTCAACTGAGGCTTGATGACCGGTTGAGCAAAGGTAAAAACTGGTGCCGGTACTTGTACAGTCTGTACTTCAACGGGCGTCCTTTCAGGTGAAGAATAATACCCACTTTCTCGATCCCGCTTCGATCGTAAAACTCTTCTTTTTCCTGAAGCTCCGAGAGGTTTTGCTTTCAATTTCAAGCTGTCCTTCGCTTGCAAGCCGCAAGCTACATCTTTACTGAGCATATTTACACCATTCGGACAAGCCTGTGGCAGAGGACTTGCATATTGCGGACTCCAGGTCGGTTGCAGTGGAGTCACGGTATTACCACTGGGACTTTGATGACTCTGATGGCCTACAGCATTGGTATGCCCGTTCATTCGTTTTCAAAATTCCTTTGGGTTGAGTGAAAGCAAGTGGGCAGTTTGAATGTGCACAGTTTTCCATTGCACAAGGTGTAAGTACCGTTCTACCAATGTGCTCTACTGGTGACTTAGGTGGGCTCGGTGTCGGAGCCACTGCGATGTAGTTAGGCAAAGGCGGGGAAAAACTGGGAGGTAGCGGCATTCCCAGCGGATAAAATTGTTTATGAGGTTGTATGTGATTAGCATTGTCGTCTAATACTTGTTGAACCATAACTGGGGATACGGCAACAGTACATGGTGATGATGGTAAGGATTGATTTAACCATCGATGAATAGCAATTTCATCAATATTAGCTCGAGATGTTGATTCCACAACTAACATTCGACTTATTAGGTCTGCAGCATCTGTCACAAAAATAATAAATATTAGTACACGAAAAATGTCTTTCTGGATCTAATTCAAATTAAGGAATATATCGAAACATTTTTATGAAAAGGAGAATTTAACAATGTATCCCATTCAGTTTTTTTTTGATAAGCATGTTTTGTTGAACACGAGTCACTGTTTCGTATTTCTGTTGTGCTTCCATAATATTTGCATAAAAAATATGACCGACACAGTCAAAATCTACAATAAACAATGTTCCAAATACCGGTCGTCTGTAATCTACCCGATAAACAATGGAAAAATACTAACCAGGGTACTTTGTTTGCCTTGAGTATTCGCCGTGTGATATCTGTCGAGTCAGCGTCCTATAATCACTGCCGTCAAAGGGCATCATTCCGTAGACGAGTGCGTATAGTAATACACCCATAGACCAACTGTCGACCTGCAGAACAAGATGAACAAAGTGTGAAAACACATTCCAATATTTTGATAACCTCTATACCCAAATGAAATAATCTATGCTACTTCGCTAGAAAAAAAATATTATTGACTTCAAAATGAATGCTTTTTTCAAATATATATGGCTGATAATTTTTAGCGGAATCTTGAGATGTATCATTCAATTTTTAAAGACGTAAAACTTGACATGAACCATGATTTAAAAAAAAAATTACTTAACTAGCCCACATAAAACCACAGTAATGACGTAATTATTTAAACCTGGACTGGATTGAAATGACAAATCGCGCTGTAGGGTCGTTGGCGATGAAAAAATATAATATTGTGTGAATCGACGTTTTTCGATAAGTTATTTTATTTTGTCGTTTTGCCCAATATCTTTAACACCAGGGTGCGGACCTCGTATCTCACTTTTTTAGACAAAGAAAAAATTGAATGCGTGTGGCTGCAAAATCATTTTTACTTAGAGAGATGACAACGATGGCCCGCGCGTTGACGCAATGAGTCACACATCTCCGCCAGAAACCACGACGTCACTACGCTGATGCGTCACGGCACAACCGATAATTATTTATAAATTGCATAAAACGAAATGCCTAACAAGGGGATATGTGGTGGTGTTTTTAAAAGCTCGTTCCTGGCTAATTAGGTATGTTTTGATCGCAATTATATCTGAAATGGCGCGAAACATCCTGTTTATATAATCTCTAACCTTTTTTGAGAAATTAAAAATTTTCCAAACAGAAATTTATTTTACCAAGGATGCGCCACAGATAGACCGCGTTTTGTCGCCGCGGATGTTCTGACAATTTTTTTGATTTGGTTGACGAGAAAATTCAACGCAACAAAATGGAGAGATGACAAAAACAAACAAAAAGGAACAAATTAACTACCACTAATATGGCGAAAGTCAGCAACTGCACAACAGCTCAGAATATCTCATACACAACTGAAAAACTATATGATAGTGTGGTGAGTGTTAGTACTTGTCCTTGGCTGTGCGATCTACCATGGACACTGATGAATTCTCATCAAACGTATACGAACGTCTTTAATTTCAATATCAAAAACCATTTCGTCAACTTTGGAGCTAATATACAATCTCGCTCACGGTAATTCACTTCAATGAGTGACAATAATAAACCTTGAAGCATATCATGGCACACACCTATATTTAATCAAAATCATACCACAGGCACGCGATATCTCAGTATCCAATATATTACCATTACCTAGATGTCAGACTCAGGGCAATGATTTAACAATTCCAAGTCTGGCTTTTCAATTGCCACCCCTATTGAACAAGCTTACATACTAGACAAGTTAATATGCAAACGTAACTTTGTCGAAAATAACATTGACATCGCATGATGTAATGTTTACTTTTGTGTGTGTCGTCGTCCAAGTGACCTAACCGGCGCACGAGAAGTAAAATTCGTTCAAATTTAGTTACGTAAAGCAGGCCCAGCACATCGCTATCGCACGCATAGCGTTACAAAATTGCAATATATCGATTTTTATTATTCTTGAAAAGCGTTCTCCCCTGTTTTCGAAATTTGTACGGTTATGCCTGAAAGTTGGCACTACTTGAGCATGAGTACTGATTATATTAGCATCTTTTTCCAATCTCGATCCAAACAGCGCTTAGATTACACCACAAAGCCATGTTTGATGTATAGTCATAAAATATATACTCAAACAATAAAAATCATACTTTTCGGCGATGCTGCCGTTTTTCAAGCAACAAGTGCTATTTAAGGTTAGCGAATTTAAATCAAAGTAGTTCAAAATCATACTATTACTGGGCATACATAGATAAGTATAACCGTCTTGTGCTTGGCTAAATAATACACCTATTCGTTGCCGACAATAGCACCCGAAAAGCAAAATAATTAAACAAATATTCCGAAATACTAGATAAGATGTCGCTCAACATTGCTGCCATACCTTATCAGAAATATTATTTTGTCAGTATGGCCCACTTGTGGACCGCGCCTTGGCGGAGCAATCCATCAGTGGTCCGCACTTAACAAACATATATTCCGGGCCCCCGACAATTATCTTCGAATAGGGTTAGAGAATGTTCATTATATACCCACACGAGTTCAAAGTCTAGACTTGAGAATTTCAAATATGATAGATTCGAAACTGTAATCATGATGCTCAAGTATCGTTTTATGTAAAATATGTATTGTATTAGCTTTCCACTTCACTCACACGGGCGAAATATTTCGTCAATCATTAAACAAACGGGGTTATATTAGTATGTGTGGTATAAATAAATGGAGTTCAATACAGACACATCAGAGTCGCCAGTTTAACATTCAATAAATAATAACGGAGCTGGCTGTGTTTTGGTGCTCACTCTAGTCACTCATTTGATCAAGTTACCTCGAGTGAGCAATGCCATATCCTATTTCTGCGACCATTCATAAACGAATATTTATTCGAATCTCATATTTAACGATTTTAGAATCGAAGCAATCGTTCGAATCAAACGCCTCGAAATCAAACGGTCGGAATGGAATCGATTCTAAGCATTTGTTGTGATTCTAATAGAATTCCCGTTGCGCGTGTGTGAATTTTTGTCGTTTTCGTACCTTGAAACCAAACATTAAAATTATTTGGCTATTCGGTGATATTTTTTGCGAATTTTATTGTGTCCAGTTTGGCGATTCGATTTGAAAACAAGTATTCAAAACTTGCAACCCTAGATATAAGTCAAGGTCAATTAAACAAAAAAATGTTTTATATGATGAATGGGTCGCGCAGATATTTATCATTGTATCGATGCATTACTTTTTAAGATACAGATCACTTATCAATAGATCAAAAGTTCAAGGCGCAACCTAAACAGAAATATTATTTTGTCAAGCATGACCCACAGATACGGCCTAATAAGAGCATGTGTACATGTGTAGACTAGAAAAGAAAATTGTGACAGGCAAATACATCACAAGATTTCATATAATCACAATCAGAAGTTCTATTTTGTCAAGTATGGCCCATAGTTGGACCGCGCAGTGGCTCATACTCACCAAAAAATGTTTGGGTAAAACTTATCAGACTGAAATTAGGTTTTTAAGCTCGTGGTCGTTTAACATTCTTCCATGTAAATTTTAACTGGGACAAGTTCATTCAATAAACGTGATTTGGGTATCGTCACTCATCGCATCACTTTGATTAAGGAAGAAAACACAACTCTGCAGTTATCGATGTTTTCCTTATTCGAAAAACTTTGCAATTTTAACATGTTTCCTTGTTTGATTACTTTAGAATTGTGCAACAAAATCATGAAATTGACAAACTTTATGCTTTATAAGTGTAGAGTGTAACTAAAATTTGTGATTTTTACGCAACGTGGGTTATATTAAAATCAAAATATCTCAGTGACCTCGTTGTAACGTGTTCTGTTAAGGCGAGGCTTATATGTACCTTATACCTGACAAAATAATTTTTTATGGGAATAAATATTACGGGATTCCAAAAATTAAACAATTTAATTAATGCCCTAACGAATAATTCGAAAGAGCGTTTCCAACAACCATTAAAAAGCTCAGGCTTGGGACTTCATAAAAAATATTTGCGAATGGCAAATTCCGACAAAAATTTTTTCTCGAAATGGCAAATTTGCAAGAGCAACGCACTCTCGTCTTATCCGGCAAATGAATTTGATCGATAAATTCGACAACACCCTATTCGCAAATAATAAAAGCTGAGTACTCAATTTTGTTTCGTTACAATTGCTAACCATACTTTTAGTTATTTTTGTTGAATGCGATACTTTTAAAATCAAATATAAATTAGAATTCATTTATCACTTGAAAAAATTTAGTAATGAAGATCAAATTTACCTAAACTTAGTATATAACTCGTTCGTGACAGGTCTCACCCAT
This sequence comes from Styela plicata, assembly GCA_963675895.2. NCBI lineage: Eukaryota > Metazoa > Chordata > Ascidiacea > Stolidobranchia > Styelidae > Styela > Styela plicata. Next base: position 13,230,524 of record OZ023145.1, read on the forward strand.
AAGCAAATAACTTTAGTCTGGCAAGCAAGCATGTTTCTAATATTCAAGACTATTTCCAGTTCAAATATTTCAAATATTTAAAAAGTAGTCCTCTTATTCGGTTCGCCAATGAATATGTACGAAATGTCCTAAATCAGCCAATGTGCACAGAAAAACCATACCGCGTTCTTCCATAGCTATGAATGAAATAATAGACCAACCAAAAAATTTTTGTTAAGTATAAGCGTGGGTCATCTTTGACACATGCATCAGAAAATAAAATTTCTGGTTGTCTTAGTTCAAAGGGTATTCGAATTTCATTACATATTATAGAATAATGTTTCAACATTTCAGACAAACGAAATGGTAAAATTTGGTACATGGTAAAATTTGACATATATCCTGATTTTACTGCAAAAATCGCCGTTTTAAGAATAAGCAAGAAACGAAATTTACTTTTAATCAGAATTTTAAAATACCGGACTATTTGAATAACGACATCCCCAACGATGGATCTAATATTCGATCCGCCGGCGAGTACCCAAATGGATCACAAAAGATCATTTGCCACTTGAACATGGGGAAAAATGTAGCCAAGGGTACCTGACTCGGTTTGGAATGTAGCAAAGAGGTAATTGTGTCACGAAATTAGCTTGGGCAAACACAGAACTAGATATGAGGGCACTTTGTTGACTGTATGGAGAACGGGAATGGCTTGAATAATTTTTCTGTAAGGGCGTGTTGAGTTCAAAGCTACTAATGTGAACACTGAACTAGACTAGTTTTTAACTAAAACATGATTCTCTTTCAAGTCGAAATTAAACATATATTCTCAGAGGGTTCTATTCTGAGGCTCGGATATTGGCTTTGATTATTCGTAATTCAAAAATAAAAAATTCTTGGACAAGATTTTATTAGACTAGAATACTGTAAGGAAATGCGGTAAAATGGCCACTTTTTGACGGTTATTTTACTTGGCTATATTGCAGTAACACTATAAAATTGACTCCTTGGCCAATTAAGGACTGTTGATAAATGCACGTCCATCAACATGGCGATCTCGAATTTTGGAAATTCACAATTACTGCAAATGAATGGCAAATTCACTGTACTCTTGTTACAGTCGGCTACTGAATAAGAAAAACACAAACAAACCTCTGGTCCAACGTAGGGAATCCCGTTGACAATTTCAGGTGATGCGTAGAGTGGACTTCCACAAAACGTTTCCAACAGTTGATCGCTTTTGAAAATATTCGCCAAACCAAAGTCCGCAATCTTTAAAAGGGAAGACAATTGTAGAATTGAACAAAAATTTACTGAATACAAGGCAATTTCCATTATTTATATTTTGAAAAATTCAATTAATATAACAAAAAAATTTATCACTTATTATATCTCCCAAATATTATTCGCGTTAACGAAAACGCCATAAAGTCCCTATTTTACGAAACACTTTTCCCTCTGCGACCTATAAGTTCTGGCAAAATATGTTTCGTCAAGTCGGCGCGTAACCAAGATAAACATAGGAAACGAAAACCCATAACTATTGTTACTGGATTAGCAGATCGATTGCTTTATTATACAATCGAAAATAATTTTGTAGTTGAACATCGAGTCCGCGGAAAAGACGTGTAGGTTGTACCAACATTTGACAAATGTCATCGACCTGCTTATTTTATTTTGCACTAGTTGAAGATTAACTTCTGGGACATCAGAATAATATTTTGAGATAGGTGTGTAACTTGGAGTGTAACTGAGCATGGACCAAAGAAGGTATGTACTCGAAAATTGCAAAAGGGTTGGAAAAATTGTGCCCCAAACGCGTTTTGTTGGGTGTGAGCCATTGAAGGATCGCACCCTGCAGGCGGGGTCCATCTGTGGTCCATGCTTAGCAAAAAGAAAGGACTGATTATACTGGACCGACCCATACTTGAAATTGATATGTTCCTCAGCTTGAAAACAGCATGTTAATAAAATTTTTAAGATGACCTCAATTTATCTTTGTGTGCGAGCGTTTTTCTCATCGGCTTATATTTGTCAAACTGTCTTTGTATATACATAAGGGTAAATTATATTGTTCACCTAATTTTCTAGATGACCACAATATATAAAGAAGTACCAGATCTCTACTTATTCTCTACTCACCATTAAGCATTATTGGAACTATATTAATGTTTTGCCATGTCATGGTTACATAACAATGAGCATGGCGTTCAACGGCCAAACTCAATTTGTAACCGGCTTTGACCGGTATTACCTGGCCAAATTCAGTTCGTACTGACCTTGATTTGAAAATCTTCACCGAGAAGTATATTCTCGAGTTTCAGGTCGCGATGAACGACTCCAAGCTGTAAAATTGAAATAAGGAAGTGTGAGTGAGAAGATTAACAAACGCTAATATTTACCGCCTACTTTCGCTTCTCATAAACATTTTTATATATTTACGTTCTACAAAAAGAGTGCTAAAGGGGGATTACCGGTATGAAAATTTTATATGCTGTTAATGTAACACGATACCATTTGATCAAAACAGATAGAAACGGTAAGGTCCTTATACCATCAAAAGTTAACCGGGAGGAGGATGTCCCGTTGGAATATGAGGTGTCCTCAGATGTTTGACAAATTTAATTTGCTGATTAGAGAAATATAATATCTTCTATTCAGTGAGACATCCAGATGCTGTAGTAAATATTTTATGCACATTAAAGTTTTAAAATTTGTAATTCGTCGCAATCGGCTCATTATGATAACACGTCGGCACTATACTGCTCTACGGCGTGTTTGATTCTGCATGGACTCGCCTCAATAGCGATTGCGAGTTAGTTCATTTTGATTTGAGCTTTTTACAACTTTGCTTAGAGCGAATTATAAATTTCAGCGAATTCAAAGCTCAAAGATCTAGATTAAATTTTAAGTGCTAGGATATTGAAATATAGTAATATTCCATTTATTTGAACTAAATAAGCAGATAAGTACGGACTTATTGTTAAAAAGATAACATCAAATTTAAAATATTCGCCCGCGCAAAAATCTTATCAGGTACCTGTTAATATTTAATAAAATTTCGGGACGTATGGTTCCGACGCCCTTCTATATTGTGAAAATATTGCAGTAAATTTACATATATTTTGCAGTAATTATATATTTCTGATACCGCATCAAAAACCGCTTTATTGATAAAATTTATGAAAAGTGTTGATTGGATGATGGACCGTTCCTCGGCGGTGCGTTCCACCAACAACCTATAATTGGCCGAAAGAGAATCACCGAGTAAAATGACTGTCAAAGAAAGGGTATTTCACTGCGTCTGTTAATGCATAATGGTAAAAATTCAATCAGAATTTTTTTTTTGTAATATATGCACCAAAGATGGACCGCGGCTCGACGACGCGATCCATCGGTCACTCATACCTAACAAGATATTTCACCATTTTTTTGCGATTTGGAATACTAATAACTACTAACCTTATGACAGTACTGAACTGCTGAAACAATTTGTTTGAAAAACACTCGAGATTCTTCTTCTGAAGTTATTTTTTTATCAGCCAGATGATCGTATAACTCTCCCTCAGGCGCGTATTCCATAACGATCACAATTTTATCGTGGTTTTCAAATACTGAAAAAAAATGAAGAAGAGGTGAAATGAGGTCAAGGGAATGGCTTAAAAGATATAAAAGCAACATAGAAAAACAAAAAAACTTTTGGTGAATATCGCTTATGGTTCATGCCCAATGATTTGCTCGAAATCTCTACAAGGCCTAGCTATAGGTGCGGGCTTCAGGATTGCCAAGACGAACAAAACAAGAAGCCCACTGCCACACACTGCACTCTACTATAGCAGTTCATTTCTGAATGGAAGGAATGCATTTTACTATGTGCACATTCGCCAGGCTCCTTGGCGTGTTAGTGGTCTTTAGTTCGTCTGTACATGCGCTGTTCCTAACCTTGCATAGAGTCAATTTGAATTTTAAAAAAAATAGTCGTTCGATGGTAATTTGGCAACCACGACATTTGAATCGTGGTTGAACTCTGATGCACAACTAAATATTGACTCATAGTTAACAAAATCTTTCAAGGAAAAAAACTTGGACGATATTCAAATTCAACACTAATGCATAGTTCGTCAGAAGAATTCTGCCCATTCATGTTTTGTTAAGCGTGGATTACAGATGGATCGCGCCGTAGAGCCGCGTCCATCCGTGGCACATGATTGACACAACTAAATTTTCTAATGGGAATGAAAGTGAAATAAAGGTATATTTAACTATCTTTTAAACAGTGCAATGAGGTAACCAGTTTACCTGAGTTCGCTTTGAATTATATATGAATAGGAGAAAGCAATGCGGGAGATATATTATAGAAGCCAAACATATATGAATAACAAAAATATAAATATTTAACGCAGTTGGAATATGGTGAGAATTGAATCTGATGGGATAGAATCTACCCATATTCCTATGGCTGATTCAAATTGATTTAGCATTGAATTCGAATAAAATAGCCTAGCCTTATCCTATTTTAAATTATCTTGACAAGAGCAGTAGATAACGAAAAATGGGGGAGATCGTGTGAACGGCCGAATCCCACGCCACAATACCCTTCAATTTCGCAGGTTAATGCCAGCAACTTCAAGTACTTTCTAGGCGCCAGTGAACCGACTTGATGTCAAATTCTTAAGATTTTATTCAATTAGTCGGTTACCAGACTAGCGTAATTTCGAAGAAACGGATTAGCCATTTCAAGTTCAAGTAATCCTACAAGCTCGGCGAGACAAAATAATTATGCCAGGCATGAGCCATATATCTGAGGCGCAATCTACCAGTGGTCCATACTAACTGATATGCGAGACCAAGCTTCTTCTCCAAAAATTATTAATTGTATAGCTTAACGTCAATTTCAATTTTTTTTCGTCTGAACCACGTACATATTGGACAACTGAAATTTTGATAATTTTAGTCAGCCTGTAATTTACGCAGCGGATTTTGACAGGGTCAAATGTGAATTATTTTAGTAAACTTCAAACGTTTTTTCTCTTGACTATAAGGTCAATGTGTTATTTCTCTCACGCGTATAATCATATAGGAGGGACTGCATGCAAGATGAAATTATCTCTGAGTGCAGTCTTATCGATAAAATACTGAAACTTTGACCATCAATGAAACGGGAGACCTAGGTCAGAAATTCAATTTTCATCAAGCATGAACCACAGATGGGCCGCGCCTGTGCGGCGCAGTTCGTCAGTGACTCGTACTTAACAAAACGATAATTTTTTCTGAGAGACAAGATTATCTATGAACTATACTTGTTTCCCAAGTAGGATTTTTGCAGCTGCACAAGTGAATAACGGAAACGAAGCAATCCTTCGGATTGAAACTTAGGCACATTGCAGTCTTGCCTTTCCTCATTGTTCCTGCATCAAAACAATGTGCGTACGTACGATGATGATTCACTCTTGCTCGACAAGAAGGATTTTTACTGCTGTACGAATGAATGACAGTGGGAAACAAGAAACAAAGTAATTCTTCGGTTATAAGTTAGCCACTCTGCAACCTGCATTGCGTCTCCATCAAAACAATATACCATAGTCATCCCGTTGTCTGACCTACGATTATGATATTTATTCTTGCTTGACAAGTAGGATTGTACCCGCGAATGAGCGACAGAAGGAAACAAAGTATTTCTTCGGATGAAACTCGGTCACAGTGCAATCTGCAACTTTACATTGTGTCTGCATCAAAACAATGCGCGATAGTCATATCAAGGCGTCATATCAGTTACGATGATGCCATTTTGTAACTTGTCAACGGGATATGCGTCACAAGTATGGAAGCTTATATCTATGTACAATATTCCCGCTATTAAACCAACAGAGAGAGCTATTTCGATCAGAATACAAACTCGATAGCTGGTCAAAACTATGTCGTAGTGAAAAAATATCTTTTTGAACGCACCCATTGTATTTCACACAGAAAAATGAAACAATAACTGAGCAATAAGGTTCCGTGGCACTACCCCCTCTTCCTTAGGGAGTTATTTCATTTTAACACGCACCAATGATACAAGTTTGATACAAGCCTCTGTGGCATGGACGGTAACTAGGAAAAGTATTCACAGAAGCTTGTTTTGACAAGTAGACAAGTATGCTGTCACTGTATAAATAAAATTCTGTGATACATCACGTACAAAAAGCTTGCACCTAGTGTACAGTGTTAATGGTATCTTCAACTTCAACAATGTCCACACTGCTACTTAATAGCAGTGTTGATAATGTTGAGGACTTTTAAAATGCCAGAAGAAAATGAATTGGGAGACATGAAGGAAATCAAGATTCTAGAGTGATAACGTGCAATTAACTTTGCTATAGTTTATGATCTATGAATGAAGTAGGGGGATTAATCAGTCGCAATTTTGTATCGAAAGATAGTCAGTTGATCAACTAATTATTGCGTAATTCATTCGTTACTTAGTCAGCTGAGTATCGATTATGCAAATGACGCAGATTTTGGCAGAGAAGATACATATTAAAACACGTTTTTGTCTAACATGCGGCGTAATTCTAGAAACGGGAACAGATATTTGGACACGTTCAAAAATGAGAGCGATAACGAATCACGTGTTTACCGCGTTATCCATTTCGTCTGTGCGATTGCACCACATTTGCAATTTTAACATTAGAGACCTTGGGTATTTACCGGGTAGCAGACGATCTCTTAAGTGTTTTCGTAAATACGCTACAAAAAAGATGCGGTAAAATCTCCGGTGTTTGACAGTAATTTTATTGGCAATGTTGAAATAAAATTTTAGTATGAAATATTGACCGTTGGTAGATCCAACAACAGTCCATAATTGACATAAATCTCATCAAAAATACGGTTTCGGATTTTGGAAATTCGCCACAAATAAATCAATATGCTGCACTTTTGACACAGTGTAAGGGGTGTCGATCCAGGCATGATACGGACAAAAAATATTTGCCTCATAACGCAAAAGTTCCCTCGAAATAAATTTCCTAGAGAACCAGTGGCAACACGTAAAATTGCAGTTCTTTTATTCTCTTACAGTTTTGAAATAATTTATAATTTTAAAACTCACGTTTAACAAGCTGAACCGAATACATTGAACTCAATTATAAGTTGTAAAGATTAATCCTGACATGAGAATTATTGCCAACATTCATCAAAGTAACATGAACAGAAATAAACTTGGCGATGTCCCAATAATGATTATTTCAACATGTTATTTTCTGTTTCGTAATATTTGAACTTTCAACTACAATTATCTTGATAATCGCCTAATTGTTAATGTTACAATACATTAAACTCCACGAAAATATACTTGCCAGGCATGACTGAGCCACAGATGGACCAAAGTGCGAGGCAACTTTGAATTGAGATGAATAGCATTTTGAGTTTGGTGAACAAATTCTCCCTCTTGATCATTTTTGGAGCGCAAAATGAAATAAATCTCTTGCAAAATTTCGTTGGTATTTTTCATTGGAAGACTGCAACTAACGACACTTTGTCAATGGCCATCGACCAGCATTATACGATGAAGTGATAATGTATATTCTACTTGATGGGAAAATGACAACAGGTGTTGACAATTACTGCAGGGAAACAGGTGCTGGGTGCTCATTGCCAAATCATGCATTTCTTTGGCAGGCTAATACTTGGCTAAAAAGGAAAACTCAATGAATGTTTTGCTGTTTTGTTGTAGTTTAAACAATCTGGAAGATTTTGTCGAGGCATCTTTTGTTAATTCTGTGTCATTGATGGAGCACGTCGTTAAGACACGGTCCATTTGTGGCGTATGCTTAACAAAATATAATAAAATTTCGGATTGGATATCTATGGCTTATGTTGAAAAAAGTCTGACTTCTTCAATGGTATATTACAGATTAAGTCTGAACACGTTTATTTGTGAATCAATCTAATCTTGAATCACAACATTTTAAATATTTTTGATCTAATCTCGCATGAATTTTGAAGATTTTAGTCTATTTAAACTTTTTTCAAAAACTATTCACAATGTGTCTTTTTTTAAAAATGACTGTTAGCATTAAGGGCTTGCTTGCTGATAAAGATCAACTAAAACGTGTACCTTTTTTTGAAAAATTGTTGTCAATTTGTTTCGAATGAATCGATTTTAAAATACATTTATTCCAATCAATTGGATTTCATATTTTGAACCTGCAATCCTAATTTCAATCCGGTATTGGATATACTTTCAAATTGAGTTGAGTCGATACTGGTACAATACAACAGTATACCACTTGGGTGTCTGCTCCAAAGCCAAATAATCCACTATTGAAATCGAATATGAAGAATATATAAAAGCAAGCCCTGTAGGCCTAATTTATTCACAGAACATGCTTGATCGATATTCAAGAACAAAATCACGTGATTAACAAACAGGTAGCCATGATTCAGTATGACACAACGGCGCGCCATATTTCCGTTTGTGTATTGCGCGGTTAAATGCTGATACATAATTTGAATTTCGCCGCCCAAGCGCATTATTAAATTCTCTCGTGTGCAAACGGACGATAATATCCGATAATCCCGAATACTATTTACTATGAATGCAAGTCAGAAATTTAAGTATGGGTTACTGATGGATCGCGTCCGCAAGACACGGTCCACTTGTGATTTATTCTTGGCAAAAAACAATTATTGACTGGGATATATATACAGATTTTTGAAGAAATAATATTTCTTCTAATTATCACTGCTCAAAACATCTAACAATACCATTAGTCGGGTGTGGTGTTATTATTATGTGTATTGGAGTAATTTTATCTGGTTTTGAAAACACATAACACCTTGTTCCCCCTCCGCAGCCTACAGTAAGTAAAGCGACATACTTAGACTTAGACGGAACTGAATTGAAATGAATATTCCCCTTAAAAAGAGCTTGTTAAAATTGGCAAATACATCAAAATTTACAATTATTTTCTGAAAGATGAAAAAATATCGTGGATTCTAGTTTTAGATTCGATTGAACAAGTTTAATCCAACCACCAAAACCGATCCGTCCCTTACTTTCATGGTGTTCGATTTGAATACCTTTTAACGTGGGAGGGATAATAAGATATCTAGCTAATAGACCATCACGCACGCGTAAGCAACTTGCTCAGTTTTTCGCTACCAGAAATTTTATTTTGTAAAGCATGAAACGCAAACGAACTGTGCCTATTCGGCGCATTCAATCGATGGTTCATACTTGGCTAAGTCTCGTTTGACAATTTTTTATGATTGCGTGAAAAGTTACGGGTGGCTTCCCCAGAAGACTGTCGTGGACCACTTGTCGCGATTGTGATCAAATTTTAAGAAGAGTATCGCATTACACGTGTAAATTTTGCTCGGGTTACTGCTGCGTCACGCCATTAGTTTGAACTCGAAGTCAGGTCACGACGTCCTTTGAGTCACGATTCTGCGGCAAATTGCAAAGTAAAGAAAATCAAATTATCGTGGTTATCGCTAGATATGTCCAACTAAATAGGTATTCTGGAATTACGATTAAAATATATTCATTTCTGGATTATTCCTAAATTGATCAACTTAGAGTTGAAATAGGCAAAATATAGTCAAACATCGACAGTTTCGTTTATCAGTCTGCAATGTTGAAACATTGAACTGACTTCTGAATACCGAACCAAGCGATAAGGACAATCCCAGTCGCTGCAAACTTACAAATTGCAATCGAACTGAAACTGTGTCGTTTTTCATCACGCAATATGTTGAAAACGGTAACTCCGTTAGATCGAATAAACTATGAATAATTTTTCATTTAAGTTGGTTAGATATTCGTTTCCTTTTTTTCAATTCACTGAATTTAGTCATCGGAAGAAAATATTAAGCTACGACAGATTTCATGTCGATATTGTAATATTTGACATATTTGTGCTGCAAAATTTGCCAGATGAACTCAAAAACAGTTATTTTGGTCATCTGAATCTACAACACATAGTTCGCTAAATTATATCGAAGTTCGAATACCGTTTTGACAAACCTAATATCTGTAAATCTATTTGCCTAAATGCCTGGTATCATTAAGGTTAATATCACTACAAAGTGTGGTCTTCTATAGATTAAGCTTGCTCAGCAAAATATCTTCCCGATTATAATAATAAAAATTCCAATAACGAGGAAGTTATAATTTCCTTCCGTATCAAGTATAAAATCAATATATTGATGTAGTTCATATAAATACAAAGCTGGGTCAATGCAGTGCGAGAAGAAGGATGGTCAAATAACGACCTAAAACGGAAGACGAGTTGACAACATGATAGTGTTGTGTCGTCACTCTACGACATGAGGACACTTGACACTAGAAAATTATGCGTTTGTCGCGGTCATAAACACGACCCTATTTCACATAAGTGTGTTACAAAAACATTAATTTCCAAAACAACATTCGGATATCGATTATTATTGAAGTATAATTACGAAACGAGTGCGAATGTGAATTAGGTTAAAGAACCGATTGTATAACAAATTCAATAAATGCTTGTTGACCTGTGCTGTGACCGACGGCATATGGTATAAAATTTTTAGTCATGGGCATATATAATCAGTTGCCATTATTGCATTTCTCAATCAGAATAATAATCTTTGTCAAGCAAGAGTCACAGACGGACCGTGCTTCGGCACGACAGTTTTCAGATGTGTATAGTATATATATTGCGCAGTGCACTTTAAAATGTAACCGACAAAAAAAATATTCCCCGGTGTGCTGAGAAGACGCGTGCAAGAAGGCACGTATGCAAGTCAGTGTGCGTTTATATAATTAACAAACACTAGACACTGTCAAGGATGACAAAATGGCTTCAGTAAACCGTAGGTCAAAGATCAAAGCATTCAACAATAAAATCGGACGAAACCAAGCAGCTCGGCTCAACCCATTCAACTTCAATGAAGGCAAATTTTAATATTCCTCAACCGTCATTAATTTATTTAGCATTTGCAGCAAACACGAACAAAAAAAAAATTTTTGTACATTCAATTATATTGTCATAATATTCTACTTTTTGCTACTATGTTATAAAAAAAAACATTACTAAAGACGAGCTAATTTATTTGAAATTTGGTCAACGAAAAAAACACGATACCGAAGATTTTAGTACACGGGTCTTGGATGGAACTGCTACATGCTCAAGTTAACTACTATAACAATTCGTCTGGTGGCAGGAAATCTGAATATGTACATTCAGAATATACAATCAATTACCTTCGTGTATTTGGATAATATTCGGATGATGCAGTGAGGACATTATCTTCATTTCTCTTCTAATATGTCTCATATCTTTCTTGCCCTTGATTCGATCTTTTCGTATCGTCTTCACGGCATACTGAAATCAAATAAACATGGTTAATTATGTATAAAATAACTAATGGAATCTTGTCCTAAAGTTCCTACATCAAGATCCACTAAAATGGGGATAACTGTAATATTTGATATGTCTTGAAAGACATGCAAACCCAAAGAGAATTATTTCGTGAAGCATCTTTTGTGAAGTACGAATGAATCACTGATTAATCGCGCCGCCGAGGGGCGGTCTGTCTATGGCTTCTTGTTTGACAAAATTAGATTTTTGGCTGGAAACGTCCTATTTGTTTGTGAACGCTAATTTGAGCGCGTATGAAATCAAACGCGCCTAAAACTAGACGTCATAAATCACATGGTCGGCGGACCTCGCGTTAAATCAGTGTATAAAATCAATACAGCGCGAACTCTGGCGTATTATTTTCACTTTGACACGGTTATTTCACAAATAATTGGGCAAATTATATTATTCTTTCGCAGATACAGCTATCAATTTTTGTACTGGAAATCCAGTCTAAACAAGATCTGAGGCAAAACCGAAAGGGAAGTTAACTACCAATAATAGAGCAAAGAACTATATGAGATTAGAAAACAGCCACTAGACCATGCGGAAAACATATTTTGTTAAACATAAACAACAAACAGACAGCGCCTTGGTGGCGCGATCCACCAATGACTTGCCTCGGCAGCGCAGTCAATTGGGAACACATACTTGACGAAACATGTTGTTAGAATATAAATTCTTAGTACTCTTCCCAACTTGGAACAACCAAAGCAAATATTTATTTATTTATTCAAATGCGTTTGGTTCTGGCGTTATTGGCAGATTGTGCCATCATCTTTTACTGAAAGACAACTGCGAAATTCGTAACGTAACGTAACTGAACTTTTTCAATTCATCGAAACTACGACAACAATTTAAATAATAAAGCATACTAACGAAGAATGTTAAAGCCTTTTAATTTCGGAACATTGACAGGTGAAGAGAAAATAACTTACGGCGGAGTAGGCTTGGGGACAACGAAGAATGTTAAAGCCTTTTAATTTCGGAACATTGACAGGTGAAGAGAAAATAACTTACGGCGGAGTAGGCTTGGGGACAGCTGGGGAGAAAAGGTGTGACAGAAAATATCGCATGGTCGTTGGTAGTTGCCAGGTTACCGAATATTAAATATATTTAAAATATTAATGCTCTGGTTTTGGTGTACAACGTGAAACGGGAGTTTTTAACTCTATTTTAAAATTTGTTTGAGTTCTTTATCAATAAAAATAGCAGTTTGTACTTTTTAATGGCGTAAAATATATCATAAAAATTATAAGCAATAGGGATAAAACCTAAATGAAGTTTCATACGTACACAGCGTACTTGTCCAACTACCAGCCAAGCATACAGTGGCGAGAACACTCGCATCAAACTGAAATAAACAAAGAATATTGTCGTTCTGGAATATTCTTCGGATGAACTTGCAAAATTAGGTACATCGCGTAAAATTTCCATACACGCCCACGTCTCATTAGACCGTACAATATCGTACGTTAATAGGTCGACAAAGTGAGGAACGGAGAAATGAATGCGTCATTTAGCATAAAAAAGGATTGCGGTTAAAATCGTCGACATCGCCTGAACGTGTCTGTAGCGACCTTGTTTACCCGATTACGGTGATGACGTCAGCACGTACGGACGCTGATTAAACACGCAAAGGTTTGGCTAAAACACCAAATAAGGTGTTTACGTCGCCATATACATGGTATAATGTTTGTGCTAGACTTGTCAAATAATGGGTAAATTAAGAACAAACAATGCGACAAGCTACAAAGTTTTCTTTTCAGAGCCATTCCCATAAAAAGCACACCGATTCCTAACTGGACGGTGGAAATTATGCGCCAGCAGGACTTACTACAAGTCATAAACGTGAATAAAAACAGAATGTTGAATGAAGTAGCGGTGAAACGTACATAATCCACACGAAGCGAAACAAACAATCGAAACGGTTATATGCGCCACCAAGGTTCACAATCTACACGACCGCCTTTCTGCTCTTCTATATCATATTAGATTTAACACCAATACCTTTTAATATCAAATATGAACAATTTATGAATTGTGCTGTGGCCCATGATAAATAGACATTCCCTGCTGAGGTATGTTAATTACTGAATGTAAAAATTGAAAAAACACTTTTCATTTCCGTGAATTTCAGTTGAACGAACAAGGAAGTTCAAACAGTCAAATTTTGAATGTTATTTAAATCAGAAATATTATTTTGTCAAGCATGATTCACAGATGGATCGTGTCGCTGAGGTGACTCAGACTCAACAAAACGTGCGTACGTAATTTTTGCTGAATGTGATGTGCAAACAGACTTCATTAGGCATTATTACTGCTACGTCTGTATAGGTAAACAAGCGAAATAAACGGAAAGCTTGAAAAACAACTTTCAAACTCATGAAATTAATTTTTTCCGAATTAAAACGCAGATAATCCAAATTCTTGTTTTCAGTACTTATATTACCCATTTTCAGCATAATCATGATTTTCTTATTAGAAAAACAATCAAAAAGAATGCGTCGATAAATGGTAAAAATTTGGGGTACTTCGAAAAAGTCGACAACAAATTCAAAAAATCTATAACCAGAAATGCAGCTTAAATATTCAAATTAAAACCTAAATACAATTACGAGGAATAGCGCAAATCGAGTCAAACTCGAGAATATTAGTAATTTTTGCTGCGGTAAACACAGCAATTTCAAAGCCGTAATATTATATTATTTTCTCGCTAACATTACCGCACCATTAAAATTATAAAAACATGTTTACATTTCACTATCAAGTTCAAGTGCTCGTTGTACAAATAAATCCCTTCCGGGTACAATTTTCTTTCGTTTCATCGAATCCAGTTATAATAAAAATATTACACAGGACTATTCATTCGATCGGTTGTTACAGACTAACAACCTAGCATGCCATGAATCATACTATGCCTTCGTTAACGTTAAATATCTTACAATAACAAAAGTGTCCCGCTTAGCCTTTGGGACAAAAACACACAATTAGCCACATGAACGAGGTTTGCTTGACAAGCATGAGACATGGATAAATCGCGGCTTCGGCGCGATTTATCCATGATACATGTTTGCTAAGCAGGAATATTTTAACAACATGTCGAATGGGCACGTAGGTAGGCAATAATATTAAAACCAACAATAGCTCAAATCAAATTATAGACAAAAGCTTGTCCCATTCAATAAATACTTTCGCAACGTCGATATCAAATTCGGTAAAAATACTGATGATTTTCCGGACCAAATAAATAAATAATGTGGAATCTAAAGTTATTAAAATTATCAGGCTGTGGGACAAGCAAAAACTTTTTTTTCAATACGTCAATACGTTTGACGTAATTTCGGGAAATTATTACTCAAAAAGAATACTGTATTTGTTTTTCATTGTCACCACTCGCGCTTCATATATTGTGTGCAATGAAATTTACAATATCCATATTTCCTTATCAAAATGAAGCCGCTAGCACTTGCACTGGTCATGCATATAATACTGTCGTAGATTCACCAGCAGACCCACGAAAAAATTACCATTAATTCAGTTACTACTTCTACAAAACACGCTTGAACAACATATTTCGAGTAGGTTTGTGGTCATTTATTTGTGTGCTTCAGATTAAGAAAGAATTGCTTTGAAAAGTGAAAGTATCCATAAATCTTTGCACTGGGAAAATATGTTGCACACGTACAGATGTATAGAGGAACCGTATTCCCATTTGAGGCGAATAGATACTAGCGAGCGGGGACCCATAGGCGTGTGATTATGTTCACTTCACTCAGAGTCAGTGCACACCACCACCTTACAAAACTAACAACACTGTGTTCATTTGGGAATCCGTACACTTAGAACATCTTTTTTCAGACGAGTTTGTATAAATAAAATTCCAGGAACATTAAGGTTCAATTATTTTCTACGGTGCACCTTGAGGACAAGCAGCGTAACGAACTCGTTTCACTTCTCTCGCGTGCCAATGTTGCCGGAGGGGAAGTGACGCGGCATTGCTTTGCAAAAGATAACGTTCGGCTAAACACCCCATATTTGAATGTTATATTTTCCAAGACCAAGGATATTTTGCTACCTAGGGCGGGCCTCCTTTATATTCAAATTATATATTCTCAACATGTTTTGCTGGAGCCGACAAGAAGCGGTCTATCAGTGGGTCATGCTTTACAAAATAGCTTTTTTTGTTAAATTTTAATTTATCGTATATATAATAAAGGGGCCCAGAAGCCCATCTAGGAATGGAACCGAGGAATCATTAACATTCCATTATTACAATGGAATCGGATAACTAACAAAAGCTGATAACATAATTTATGGCTAGGGAGGTCTGTAAATAGTCAATGGGGGCACTGATGCGAGATACGGTGATACAAAATTTACATCAGCAACAAACAACTTCGAAAAAAAAAAAAAAATCAAAGAGGAATAGTTGGCTCTTCATTAAATCCCCAAAGGATGAAAGTTCAATAAAAGAGAACAATGCTCGCCACACAGGGGTCTGTTCGGATTAAAGCATAATCTTAGCCATTAAATATCATAAAAAGGCTTCAAGCTCTTTCAATCCAAAGCTTTCAATACAAATAACGCAACTGAAAGTTTCTCGTGTTATCAAAAAATCGTAAATTCAACCAATTTTGGCAAGGAACTGCAAACAAAGTTGACGTTGAAACATGGGGAGTAATTCGGAGGTGGTTTTACATCTGTTCGATTTCCTTCAGTCCGCAATAAACATATCTTGATTTATAAGAAATAGTATGAGGGTGTGAGAAGTGTGGTTGTAAAGAATATTACTTTTTTTTTCAATTTAGGTATGACCCATGAAATACTGCGCGCCGTGGGCGCAGCCCAATTCTTCTCTGGTTGAAGTTCGACAAAATGAAATCTATTGCAAACAAAAGATTCCTGCATTTAGAACAAGCGTCGTGACGTATTATTTATTCAAAAACATACCAACAGCGAGTTTCAAAAACTTCAGCTGAAATTAAATATACGTGATTCGTTGATATCTTGCAATGAACTACCTATCCCTCCTCCTTGTTTCCTTACAATCTTGAATCCGCGTGTGAGAGAATTCACAAGGATACACGAATGAGATGATATCAAGCTAATATACAAAAATATCATGTTCTCATTCCACAGAAATATAAGTTTATTGTAAGCTTTCGTTAGAACATAGTCTAACTTCTTCAGACAAGATTAAAGTGACTTATATTTCTGTGGAATGAGAACATGATATTTTTGAAATTAAATAATCAATAAAAAAAAAGTTCAAGGAAACGAATAAAATTAAATCGAGATAAATAATCGGACGTGTAAATGTTATGGGCAAACATCTTGCGACACATAATAAATAAACATATAAAAATAACAAAGGAAGGCGATTACGCGGACCATTATGCAAACAAACAAAAAAAAACAGCTGTCCCGCTTATGATACCGGCGGCAATAAAAATCCTTTTATGGTCGTCAAAAACAAATGGCCAACAATTTTCATCAAAGTAATTGCCGCGGAAGGATCTGATATTTGACAATGGCCGATTTTTACGAGTCAATTCTCCGGAAAATGAGTTTGACTAATATATGCCCAAGCATGGTCATGGCAAAACTGCGTCAGACGCAAACCGTTCATCCCCAACCCATGGTTGATTAGTAATGCCTAACTCTTTAACAATTTATGAAGGCAAATGCTTCGTTCGCAGCGACATAACTCGAATGGTAATGAATGATATGTACGCGGGATTGACAGGAATATGGTACTGCACCGCTGTGTTCAAGCGAGTCTACGCCCTCGCGGCAGATCAAAGTTAGGACGAATGTGATAATTCCATTACATTCTCGCTCCAGGAAGATGTGTTTATGCGTCGAAATGCATTAGGCTTGCGGTTTTAATGAGTCTTCAATGTGTGAACTGGGAAATGCAATACACAACAGTGTGGAAATACGAAATGTCTACCTCTGAAAAAGTTTGCTAGTACGCATGAATTAACAATTAATGAATAATTGTTGTAGAAGAGAATCACTGGTAACAAAAAATGGAAGAAACACTGGAAAATCATAACATAAGATAATGAATGACGAATTCTGACGATATTCAATCAAATTCACATACGTGTTACGTAAACTCAACAATACATCAGAAACATCATCGAACATATCATCCCACGCATTTAAAAAGCCACATCGTGCTTACACATACAGGCAGCTGCGAGGTTACCGAAAAGCGGTTAAATTCGGAATACATTTATTTAGTCGAGAGGTCTGACTGACAAACCCCTTCAGTACGATCGATAAAGAATTACAAACGTTTTTGTTGAGAAATCAAGCCCTGGTCACATTCCTGACTCCAAAATAGAATCACGAATATCGATTTATTGAAGATTTTCTGAAATCGTGTTTGTTCTTTAACAATTTTTCCTAAAAACAAGTCAAAAGAAAGCCAAAAATAATCGCACTTCCAAGCGCGATTCATATTTGGTTCATTCTTATTCATTGTTCCGGTTATGGGTGTTTTTTGTGAAAATATAAAATAAAAGCCATACCAATGTAGAAAAGTAGTACAATACATTGGCGGAATATATTCCAGCCACAAAAATTCGCTCTTTTGCTGAGCATAAGTCACCGACCGATGTGGTTATATGTGGTTAATGCCTGACAAAATAAAATTTCATATCGAGATCATACAATTGTACATCCACAAGCCAAATGAAAACAATAAAAATCATAGCAAAGCAGCGTTTAAAAGGGCTTCGCGATTTTAAAGATATGTCGAACAATACCATGTGAAATTCCTAGGTCGCGGAACAGCCTTTGTGTTTTACATTTCGTTATTACGAAAATGAAACCAAACCCCACTCCAAAGCTGGTTTATGAGTGTAGAATGAGCTATTATAAAAACATTGCGTATGCTTATTCGCCCTTTGCTTGAAAGCGAGCACGAATTGAATATTCTAGGTTGGCTTGTCACTGGACACTTGGACAATGAACACGTATGACCATTTAAAGGGACTCGTTTACATATTTCAATTAACCCGCATTTAAACAAAAAGGGGAACATATTGTTTTAATTTGGATCATTTATATTGTAGTTATGAGCAGACATGTTCAATAAATACTTATTCACTGTAATACCAAATCAGCTATTGTGGGGTCCTACACAAAGTTTTTTCAAGTACCATAAAAAATAAACTCTTCAGCAAGATAATAGCAAGGCGGAATATAAATCTGTTAGGAAAGACCATGTAATTCGAGGTGTCGATTCTACCCAGCATTTGGTCGAAAATGAACCGTCAATAAAACCCACTAGGCTTACGGCAGGGTGAAATAAACATGTTTCTTCCGGTAGCTGCTGAACTGTTCATGTGCCCTTCTTCGAATGGACAAAAAACTTCAGAGCCATGAACACTGCTATTTCATAGCAGTATTGATGACATTGAACCTTTTTCTACAATTTTATTCATACTAGACAGTCACAGACATTTTTATCTTCTAGCAAGAGATGTATCGTGTAATATTGGATATTTGGTTGATTGGAGAAATTTATAACATCTTATTTAGGTAATGTACTAATGTACAATGCATTACGTCATAAGTACAACCTTTCTCATTGTTAGTGAACAGTAGAAGGAACCGAATTATAAATAATTGAATATGCAAGGGAATGTGTTCGCGAGACAGGGACTTTTTTTTATTATACCCGTGATATTTCTTATCTATTGTAAACAGTGATGACGCAGCATACTCATAATATAACGACAACGAGACAATGAAATGCACTGAATGTATGATAACCGCCAACCGAAAAACTTCCATTTGAGTAACTTTTATCAAATATGGACCACTAGCCGATTTCCCAATCAGTAAAATTTTGCCCGAACATGTCTTAATAAGTATGAGTTACTGATAGATCGCGCCGTGGAGGCGCGGTCCATCTATTGCTCATGCTTCACGAAATTAAATTTCTGATTGGGCTGGTGAATATTTAGAACTGACTTCCTAACAAATATCCAAGACCCTCAAGTTTCAATTTGTGTTACAATAATAAAAAATCAATACATTTTCCCAATTATGTATTATCTATCAACTGGCAAGCGGCAAGTTTTTGAACGTTAAAACTGACCTATGACTAGAGCAGTCTTAAACATTCAATTCGTGATTTACAGATAATAAATTATTCGATTCGAATTATACTGCTATGTGGCATTAATGAAATCGAACATGACATATATTCAGAAATAACTGAAAAGTTTGATGTATTTGACAAATTTCCAGAAGTCGTTGACAGTAAAATCAGTAAATAGGACCGCAATTAAAATCTTTAGATTACACCGCTGAGGGAAAAATTTGAGAAAAATGAATACAGATTACAGGGGTTTTAAGAGGGAGGGATATAGAGGAATCTAATCACGCCTCGACCACGTGTATGACAAGTGGATCAAAATCATTTACAATTCATACTATAATCCTCGTTAATATGCAACTTGCTGACAGCTGATCGAACGATTGTCTTCAGAGCAGTTAGTTTTATGAAAGTTGAAATGTATTTTGAGCGCGTCCAATAATGTAACCAAGTTAGAAATATTGAGGGGGCACTTTGGGCCACCTACTCCACTCGTGTGTCCTAATCGACAATCTAAAATTTCTTGATAGCATTAGGTTTCATTTTTTTCTGAATTATATAATGTTTTTCGTGACCACCGACCAGGTTATGCAATTGGCGAGAGGGGGTGACTATTCTGCAATTCAAATTTAACAATATGAAATTTTGCATATGTAATCATTTCTTGCGAAATGAATCTTGAAATCAAAAATAAAAACTGAAGTAAAAGGTTACATAATCCCGAATTATATAACCAGAATATGAATTAGTAGAATAAGAGTATATGTGGGAACAGAAGCCTATAATAGCTTTTCCAGATTGATCTGTCGTACGGGGATTTTTAGCTTGAGTTTTTTGCTTAAAAGTTGAAAAAAACACAGTCCTCAACAATAAATCACTCTTCAACGCGCTGTTGCACAAAGTCAAATGAAATTAATCATTTATTTAATGAATATGATCGATATCTGTAAAGGCCCGAATTTTGTTATATTATTCATTGGGCAAGCAATCAAATTTTTCAAACGGTGAGCGACGAATATCGATGAAGCCGAGTGGACGGGTTCACGCACGTTCATCATCCGTGCTGGGGCGAAACAAGAGGGCGACGAGAGGCACTTTTGTTCCCCATTTCACGGCGTTCATTCGTTGCCAAGCGCGACCACATAACAATAATATCAATGGACAGACTTGGTTGTTTTTGATTCGAGCACTGTAGTTGTACGACGACAATAATAGCAATTAGTAGTTTGAAGAATGGAAGTTGGGACGAAAATAGCTAACGATTCACTAAGTCCATCGTTATTCAAGTAGATAAGTACTGAACAAACACCACTAATAAATGTCGTCTTATAACAGACCCAATTATTAAAAAATTATCACCATCTTTAACATCATGATATGATTCTTTATCCGAGTTTTGATATACATATATGGCATTTTATTATACATCTTAAAAAAAACAAATTTCGACTTTGTCTGTGATGAGAAACAGACTTTCATTTTGTGGAAAATTTAAGTTTGCTAGAAAAATGCTTATTTTGTCGATTCCAGCAACTAAAAGGATACTTTAACATAGGCTATTATTCTGAATATTGTATATCTAAAATAAAAACTTCACTCAATTAAATATTTATATTCATATTGAGTCCAACTTCGAATATTCATAGTTTTCAATACCTGATCATGGACGAACTGCACTTGTCAAGTACAGTTAATTCAGAGACCATGCTTAGTAAATAAGGCAACATATTCTAATTAGCATTTGCAAAGGTGATTTTCCACTTGACACTCAGAAAGACATGTTAATTATATGACCAGTAAATCAGGAAACTGAAAATGTCCCAAGTAATGTCCCAATAATGGAATGCACCACTGAGCCACGGTTCATGCATGGCACATACAAATTACCAATTTCCGATTGCGAGTAGTTCACCAGATTAAAAATTACACAACAAAAGAAATGTTGGTTCAGTGATTGCACCCAAATGAACTGAGTTTTGAATTTGCGATGAAAAATAATCTTGTTTTAATATCAGATAAATATTCCCCAGATTTCCCGATGGAATTGGAATTGATCCAGGCTTAAATATTCAGTTCAATCAGAAGCCTGTATATAGAAAAATTATGTAACTAGGAATAGAAGCTTAAGTACAATAGCTTACTCACAAGGACTGTCCAGAATATTCGAATTTGATTAGTGATTCATGAATCATAAATTATTCGATCAGATTTTACCAGGGATTCAAAATGAGAAAATTAAAAAAAAGGATACCGGTACATTTTAAAAAATAGATGTCAATTCTGATATTTTCAACATCTTTCTAAGAAAATGTTCTTGTTTGTTTATTATATTATTACCGCTACCAAAACCTAATGCAAGAGAATTTCAAAGAATGGGATGTGCTTTCAACGAATATGGTACAAAAAGAATTGAAAAATAAACTGGATGGAAAATTTAGGAACAGAAGACCATTTCTTTAGCAGCTACCAAAGTTGATAAAAATGTTTTTACAAGTTTTTCTGCGAAGAATTTTTGAGTTCAGCTACCCCGAATCTTATCGCTGATAGTCACACTGCATTTATATTCATAATAGGTGTGTCAATTGCGACAGATCGAACCAAACATGGATATTAAAAGACAATGCATACAGCACTTCATATACAGACTGCACCACACCCACTGTTGATGTTTACCATAACAAGTTCTCAAACACCAAATAGGGTGCAGTCAATAAATTCGCTCAATTGACATGGGAATACTTTTGCAGTAATAAACGTCAGCATGATAGCAGATCGATAATATTGTGGTCTTGTTATTATGAGTGGTAAATGTCATGGTATCAGGGGACTAAGTCAACCAGAGTCATTGCTAACCAGTAATGATAGTAGGTGTATCTGTTGGAATTCCTATATCTGCCAATGACCTCATTTAGCCCTAAATTGACAAACATGGGTCATTGATATATCGCATCTTCAGCGAAATTCATCTTAGACTTATGGTAAATTGAATGGATTCACAGTGGAAGCAGTCCTGAAACCACATTGACATTGATAACTATGCACTGCCTATTTGCAGTAAACAACTCACATTCACTAAAAATAGGCATATTAATCAAAAATGTATACTGTACTAGTTCCATACAATAATTACACATAAAGGGTACATTCTGATGATCTTACAATATAAATTTTTTCTGATAACTGACTTTCTGTTTAGTAAAATAGAGACGGTTAGTATTACAGTTATCTTTAGAAATTTACTCAGGGCAAGATTAGACAGCGCTACACATTCATTTCAGTATACGTTGCATAATATAAGCTAACTTCTTATGGGAATGTTAGTTTTTCAAACGCAGGGACAGATTTTGGTTAGGCCCCACAAGGTATGCTGAAATGGGAATTTCCTATAAACCGATTAAGGGAAGCCTAAAGCAAGACCTAAATTTCATATTTTCAAACACCATTGAAATGATAAAGGAATCATTAACAAAGTTAATAATGCTACAAAAATACAAAATAATTATAGTGCACCAAACAAGATGCATATAATTATTAAAATTTGGCTGACATTCTTTTGTTGGCTCAAGTAATAAAAATTGCCACAGGCTAAGGCATATAGTGAAGAGGACTAGACATGTATGTCTGAATTGAATTTCACTAAAACAGTCACCAACAGTTGAGATGTGAATTAGTAATACTAATTTTCAAATCAGATAAAAACCAATTAATAAGTGTAAATGAGACTGTTTATATTACATAACTTCATATACAGTATGTGCTTTAGAAAGTGAAATTTGCAATGTAATAAATCATCCTATGTTACCATTTGGACAAGGCCCATCTACACCAGTACACCCAATTACTATTTATCTTCAAAGTGATGTTCTGTCATGGATGGATTAACTATTAAGCACTGCAATATTGTTGTCAAAATGGGGTCCCATGAAGTTTAGCAAAATATTCTGCAAATTTTAATTTTGAGATTTCGACATCCAGGTATAGGATACTAAACTCCGCTAGACCCCAACCTTATCGCTCAAAAATCCATACCATATTCCTGTATTGCGATAACACGGTTTAGAGAATTTTTCAATGATAAAACTTCAAAATACTAAGCAGCGGATTCAATACTAATAAAAATACCGTAAACAGAATATACCTTTCTTCCAGTGTCCTTTTCAATTGCTAGTTTTACTTTTCCATAAGTTCCTTTTCCCAATGTTTTAACAAATTCATATCGACTTCGTACATTATAACGAGGTTGATTTGAAGAATGATCCACAGTGGAATGATAAGACAAACTGTCGGATTCTACTTCTTCAGAAATAATATCTTGTGATGGTTCATGTGAACCCAACATTTGGGTCATTTAATAATGTAAGACCTTGTGTAGAAAGTATCCAAATATCTAGTATAGGTTAGCCTTGTTTGTGTGGCTGAAGAAATAAATAAAAAAACGTTTTATTAAGTAGGAGGTAAAGTTTAGGTGTCAAAAAAAATTTGAAGATAGAAGTAATTTGAACTAGCCTGGGAGCAAAACCAAGAATTCACTTCAAAAAATTACTTAAACAATAGAGTAATCAGCGATTTATGTTTAGAATGCAATCATAAATGTTTCTTAAATTATTTGTAATAAAATTAAAATATTTATTGAAGACAATTGGCTGTAACTTGTAACATTTTTGATCATTCTTACTCGACAAAATATTCAGATCATTTTTAATGACACAAAAAGCAAGCCACAGTCAGCTTAAATTTGCTTCGTTTTCAAATGACTCAGCTTGATCATATTAAACTAGCGATGACACACGTCTTGCGAATCATACGTTTGCCATCATAATCAGGCTCTCAGAAAAAATTATATTATTTTACAATTATTTTTAGGTTAGGAATATATAAAAAAAAAATTCGAAGCATTTTTGTTATGTATGTGTCACTGATCGATCGCTTCTATTAGACGCGGTCCGTCTGTGGCGCATGCGTGACAGAATAGAATTCCTGATCGAGTATGAACATATCAAACTTTTATTTTGTTAATCATGAGGCACACATGCAAGAAAAAATAGTTTACATTCTCCCGCCGGTTTGGAAATGAGGCAAATTTATCCAGGCATATACCATAAACCACATTCACCGTAAACGAGACCAGAACGAGAAGTATTTATCCGGTTGCGGGCCGGGTCGCATTGCGTATTTTTTCTGTAATTTTCCGCTCACTACCGCAAGGCCCCACACCTCCTGGAAGATTATAACCATGGGGCAGTGAGGTTGTATGCCATTTTGCCAAGACAGAAAGCAGAGTTTCCACTGAGTTTGGATCCGTGAGTTTATTTTAGCGAGGTTAGTCATTCGGCACACAAAATATAGAATAGCAATACCAGCGGCGACTTCATTGAAACGCAGTAAAATCCAAGACGAAATATACATAAAGTTGATATTCATAATTCCTTGATTTTATCATTGAGCACCTGTCACTCAACATAATTTTAATTTAGTATTCATTAATTGCAAATAACAACATGCAGGCGACCAAAAAGAATCGCTGACCGCAGCGCACTACCGAGCGTTCAAACGCGTGTGAACGGGCGATTCTCGTTCGACAAGGGAGCGAGACATAGCTTTTTTCTTTCATTTCTCTCGTATTAGACGACGCACATGTGCGTATCCATAACAAAGAGAACAGGGTATTTCCCTACGTCAAACTAGCTGGGTTGTTGCGTCATAATCTTCATTGCGACAAGTTAGAGACCTACCAGTAGACGCAGATTCCTCCTGGGTTCATGTTCAAAAAAATGGGTACATTGGCTCTTTTGAGATACTACTAACTTGATCTGATTACCCGGATCACTCAATAATATTATTTTTTCATTATTAATAGTAACCCATTTAAAAATACTATCATACACATTCCTAAAAATATCTACACTGAGTTGGGGTAAATTATAACCACTTTTTTTCTTTTACGGTATTTTAATTTGGGTTGGGGACTTGGCAAAACACGAAATATACTTCGTAACACGTCGAAATAAGCAACCTGAATACCACACAGAAGCACACTTCAAAAGTTTTCAAAACGGGGAAGCTTTGAATTCTTGACATTAGGACGCAACAACACAAATCACTCCTGGTCTTCTACACGAGTAATTTGTAAAAGATAAGGCATCTAAGCTGTAGAGGAAGTTCAGGGTTTGTGGTACCTGCTCTGCAGCTACACATGGCTGGAATGACTAAAATTTGGCACAGTTAAATTTTACCTGTAATCAACTTTAAAATTTATTTGATATGACGGTCATAAACGATGATGATCAAGCAGCAAATAATCATTTATAGGCTAAACTCAATATCCTTGAAAACACTCAATAAATACGCGTGTGTTCTAACACCTTTTATTGAACAAATAATGAACCTTGTTCACAACTAAAAATATGAATCACAAAAAACAAGCTTTATAATAAAAGTACTGTAGCAGTAAAAAGCACTTTCTAAATCAATAGATCTATTGCGGATATGTCCAAGGCACTGCGTTGAAAATTAAATAGAAAAGGGGTATATGCCAGTAGAAAATTATGACCAAGCATAATTTGACGACAGTGGTGTATCCAGAAACTAAGAAGGATTTAAAATGTCAGCTTCATAGCTACGATTTCAGGTATGCTTTCATCAATTGATAAAAAAGCAAAAATATTAGCATTACCTTAGATAGCAGTTAACCCAGCCACAAATATATTGACAAAACAAGTACTAATAAGCATGAGCGAGCACTGGTGGATCGTGCCGTTGAGGCGCGATTCATCAGTGGCTCATGTTTAGCAAAATAAAATTCATATTTAGAATAGGTGCAAGTAAAGTTGAATAAGAAAAATATTTAACATAGTTTTGCAACACTCATCTGTAACACTCATCTTTAAAACGATTTGTTTAAAGATAACTGGCATTGGCATCAAATTAAATATTGAAATCAGTATTAGATTTTCTGAAATGATGTAACATACTTTAATACATTGTTTATTGCTTAAATAAAATTATATTGTATTATCACTATTTATAATCACATAAATATCATATAAGAATTTTCGTGAATAAATCAATTTCAAAATCAAAACTCATTTTTGAAATTAACATAAGCTGAGAAACTCATTTTTCTTACTTTGAGTAATCTTCTTATCTTGTATAAATAAAAACGATTGATTGGCATATACCAAATTTTTTTTCAAGAATTTTAACAAAAAAATTATTTTGACAAATTTTTATGTTACCAAAATAGATGTTGAAAAGTGAAACATACTCGAATTAAATATGGTGAAGGTAATAGTATATTTGGTAAGACTTCGCACTAGGTAGTAAAAATGTTAATAGGTACAGTATTTTTGTATATAAATTGGAAATTTTTAGGTATATTTCATATATAGAAGTGTTAGTAAAGCATCTAATGATTGAAGAAACTAGGCAATTAAAGCAGCTAGCTAACTATTTTAATATGATATAAAATATATAAACTATAGGTAAATGCACATATAAATCCCAGTCAATTTTTTCGTCAGACATGAGCCAGAGATGAATAAAGCTCTGGCGAAATTGCTCTTCAATGGCTCATGTTTGACAAAGATGGTATTTGTGGAAGTTGGTTGACAAAATAAAAAAAACAGCTTGGTAATAGAAATTTGGTAAGAAGATAAAATCGTTCATTGAAGCATGAGACATAGATCGATCTTGCCATGGCAGCACTATCCATCAATGGTCCATACACACTAAAACATAATTGTTGTCCTTTTTCTTATTTGGTAATGAATATAATCCAAAGCAAAAATTTTATTATGCGGAGAACAAAGCTCCACCATACACCTATATTGCGGTATGGCGGAACTAACTGTTTTATTGCTGAATTAAATGACGTTATACTCCTGTAGATTTGAAATTCCTGGTCATTCTGCATACTTGAAGCTGTTGATCCAACTCACTACTTTTTCTTTGCAGCGGACAAGTCATATCTGAAACCTTTCTTAGCTGCAGCAGCTTCTTTCTTCAATACCTGGAAATATTTTGTCCCATGATAAAATAAGCGAAATTTCATGATCAGACATATAAGAGCACAACCGGTGAATATAAAAACGATATAGTTTGCAGACGTTTCATAATGACGAATCGCCGGCAAACTACACATTTTTGTATTTGTACTGGTTATGCTCTATATATCTGATTCATGAATATACCTGGCAGCAACCATTCGCAAGTAAAGTTTTATTTGGTAATCAATTTTAAGTAGTAGGAGTGACAATTGATTCACCTACCATACTATTACTACATTTCACTATATCTGTTAACTTTTGTATAGAATGTTTTCTGTTTATGGTGAAGTTGTGGTGCACCATGTGCTCCTTTGAAAACCGGAATCCCACTGTCGTATTCTGAAAAAAAAACGCTGTCCAACTGTGGCACAAACTGAACAAAATAAAGTCTCTGATTGAGGTGGTTTATGATTGATAAAATTTTTTTTTTTGAATTAGGGAATATTTGGCACATCAACATACACGAGCCATCATACTGGCACAACGACGGATACCCACACACCCACAGATGTGGATCAGATGGAAATTGGATGGATGCGTCAGATGAGAGAAGAAAGTCAAGATCCTGTTACTGCTAACAATTTTATCTAGTAAATTCTACACTAACCGAATTCATCATTCCCCAGCAGATCAGATTAGACAAACACCAGAAATATGGATTTTAGACATGCATGAGGTATTACTTACGTTATGATAAAGCAAATATGCTACTGTGATTCAAATAATTTTCTTTTTTTTTACAGATGAGAAATAACAAGCAACAAATTGTTCAATTTACAATACTTACCCCTTTCATGATTCTACTCTTGAGTTCTTCTTGAGTGAAAGGTCTACTCTCCTCATCACTCATGGCTTCCATCTCCTCACTATCATACTCCTCTCTGGAAGAATGAAATTTCAAAAATTATTGTGTAATATTGGAGAAGGTTTGCTATATTTTTATTCAGTTTAAGAGATTTATTATTTGAAAAAATTTAACAAAAGCAGATGTGATAAAAAAAAACAATCGAAATCGAAAAAGCAACTCTAGCATGGTAGAATTTAAAAACCAGTCTAGGAATGTCCTCATATGAATACCAGAAAAATAAATTTTAGTATTTAATCAAATTTTATCCACTGTTGCAAAACGTTTTCCAATGAAACATACTTTTGACACTTCAGATAAAAAAAAAATTGTCTTTTCATATTTTTACAATTTTTTAAGAGTCTACAAAGTATGCTATAACTAAGGTTCTGTTAATATATTAATATATACATTCATTGACAAGAAAATATCTAGAAAATGCAATTATGGAGGCAACTTCTAGATTCAAGATTTGAATCCGCCTTAATACATGCCTAGATCAAGGAATTCAAATATCCTTACTTCATCTCTAAAACATTTGCTAGTAGTTTGTTTCTTTTTGCTCTCTGTCTCAAATCTCTGTGAAGAAATAAACTTGCTGACAGGCTAATGCTTCAACACTTTAAACCTTGTTCATAACTAACTATGTGTGCCTTATATCAAACTTAACTGTATTTTTCATACTATTAAAACTATTCATATTCCAATTATAATATGCAAACAATTTACTCATCTGTGCAACTTTTCCATACCACACTAAAAATGTAATGGAAGAAAACCTGT
This sequence comes from Styela plicata, assembly GCA_963675895.2. NCBI lineage: Eukaryota > Metazoa > Chordata > Ascidiacea > Stolidobranchia > Styelidae > Styela > Styela plicata. The sequence goes on from OZ023145.1 coordinate 13,259,681, forward strand.
CTGCTGAGATTTCACAAAATACCTGATCCGTCTTTTACCCTCTTCTCTTTTATTTTACTATATTGGTTTCTTTCTATTTCATTTATTATACAATACAGGCATTATATAACACTCCTTAGATCTCTGGAGCTGAATAATACCTCAATTTCATCTTGAATCCATAATACATATAAATGTGACAAGTCTGTTGCAAGGCCTATTAAAAATTAAGCAACACAGGTTGAAAATTTCGTTTAGCCCGACTTGTTCATTTATTTTAACCACTAAAATTTAACTTGGTAGGCTCGACAGAAACGGAAAGCCAATGTTTTACACATCTATTGGCCTATTTGTAGCAGCTAGTACTTGTTTGCCTTGCTAACGGTCCCTTACTCAAATAATTGACCTAAAAAAGTGATGGTTAACCCTAATAATTAAAAAGGAAATGATGAAGCCACTAGAACTAGAAATTAGTGGTGCATGGCAGATTGGCATAATGTAAACTTTGCTACTCAGACATACAAAGAAAAAGGGTTCCGTCAGAAAAATATTTAGCAGATGGGCAATATTGCAAGATATATCTCTTGCTAGAGAATCAAACTGTCTTTTTTAATAGTCTCGTTGCAGCCAAACTGTAGAAAAAGGTTGAAAACTATCAATACTGCCATAGAATAGCAGTGTTGATGGTTTTGAAGCTTTTTGTCCATTCAGAGGAAATGATATGCTAAATTCAGACACCCGAAGAAAAACAAAACCTTTTACCCTTTTGCATGTAAGATTATTGCTTGTATTTTCAGTACCTTTCAATACATTCTGGTGTGATAACATGACTCAGATTGATCTACTTCAACTAATTCTGATCAAATGCCAATCCAGCCATATTTGAAATCATTCCTTTTATTGAATGAACCATTCAAATAAGATTTCATTCTCACCCAGTAGATGGTGGAGCAATAAGTAAAGGTGGAACAGGAGTAGCTGGACTCTGACCGAGTAACATTCTCGCTCTTTCTTGTGCATCGTAAGGTTTTTCGAAGTCCTAAAAACATTAGAAAATTGTGAATTTTATGAATACAATAGTTCAATTTTTTTCACCTGTGTGTTCTACTAAAACTATCCTATTACTTCAGAAAAAATTAACAAGAAAATGAACGACAAATAATAAAAATCATATTTCCAAATTTGCTTTTAAACACGTTTTTTTGAACAGATTCCAATTTGGTTTGAATCTAGATATTTATGTACTTATCGGAAAAATACAAATTCAATAAGACTGATTCAAATTAATTTCAATTTTGAACATTCTCATCTCTCATGCTGCAGAAAAATCATGACGTCGAAGTTTATGTTGTAAAAGTTTAAATAACTTGTGATTTTGCTCTCTTTTAAGAAGCCTTAACAGAGTAATACTTTACAAAAAAATGATCGCAGGGTGGCGGAATCTTGATTTCCTTCGGGTGTCGAAAATGTTGTTCATGTCCTCATGTCCTGATGGACAAAAAAGCTTCAAAACCATCAACACTGCTATTTCATAGCAGTATTGATGATTTTGAATCTTTTTCTACTTTATGATTGCTACCACACACTCGAAAAGAGATATTTCAATCTTCTAGCCAGAGATATAACATGAAATATTGTCCTCTATTGAATTTTCTCTGATGGCAGCCATTTCCTTTGGATGTCTGAGTAGCTGAGAGTCAGCGGAGCAGAACGGCTGGCTTCGAAATATTTACAATACCCTCCTCATTTCTACAATCCTGATTATATACCTGTGAATCAATATAAGCTTGTGCAGCAAGTAACTCATTTGCTCTTTGTTCGACCAATCCTAGATACTGCATCATATTATCATCTTTAACACCTTCCGCACTTCCCAATAAGTCACTCAGTGCTTGACTGTCACAACCTATCTTGTTGAAAATAGATGAAATGCCTGAAAAGCAAATTCAAAACTATTGTTTGAAAGGAAATAGGACAATCTATGTTCAATCTATGATGGTTAATCTTTAATGAATTCTACTGATATCAGGCAAAAAAAACTTTAGGGATTGAATTTTTATATGTAATCCCATTTAATTTGAGTCAAGATTTGTGTGCAAAATTCTGGAAACTCAGAATTCTATTTTCCAAAAATTAGGTTTACCTTATTCAGTCGAGGGAATGTCAAACTAGCAGTGAAGAGAAAACATTCCATACAAAACTGGTATATCTTGTGTGCGATGCATTATTATTACAAATACTATTACTGGGTTAATTTTTTCCTGATGGGAGCAGTTCTCTTACGGTGTCTCAAAGGCACCGCATTCTGGACATTCTCCCACTCCAAATCAATCGGATTTTGTCTGACTTTCTTACCTTGTTTGCACAGGGTAAATCCACCACCAACCATGCCAATGTAATGGAATATAAGCATTGGACAAAAAGTTAATTAAAACCCGAATCTCCATTTTGGAAGCTGTAACTGGTCTTGGATTGCTGTATGATATTCTCCTACTCAACATCAGAAATTACCTTCATCATATTCCTACCAATATTACACTTTATTATTTGATCAATAACATTTATTAGATAAATAAACAGACCTTTCTTTAGTTGATCCAATATTTTGAGGGTACCGGTGAGTTGTTTTTTGCTATGTTCTGATTCCTTAGAAGCAAGAGAGATAGAATGTTCAAGATCTCTCAATATTTCTGCTCTTTCCGATTCCATCTGTTCACCTTCATTTTCGAACTGGTGAATATTCTTCAAAATCTGGAAAGATTATATTTTCTTGAACTAGCTCAAAGTAAGAAATATTACCGAGACACAGAAAATTTTTCATTTAGTTAATTGAATGTCAGCAACTACACTCCCATGCAAAACATTTTGTAATATTGAACTCATGAAACTGAACTGTAATAGACAGTATAAAGTAGCATTTGTCATAAGCTCTCTATCACATCATGATATAGGGCATTAGGAAACATGAATATATATTCTATGATGTTCATATAAAATAGCATATCGCCCTTTTAAACACAGTTTGGTCAGAGTAGTATGTTCTATCCGAGTCCCGTGCTGTAGTACAGTGCAGGGAGTTGAATCTGCTGTGGACAATACTAAAACAAACTACCTCTTCTTTGCTTCCTTGGTCAACACACAAACAATGACTTTCGGATTATTTATACCTGTTCAATCGCATCATGTAGTCTTTCAATTTCATTGTTCTGTTCATTGACATAATTGAATAGAGCAAAGTTGTTGTCTTCAACTATAACAAAAAACATCCTTACGAATAAGTCAAGACTTAAACTACACTAATACATGCTCAATTTGGGTAATTCGTATAACCATTTCTGTGATTCGATATAATTTTAAAAACGGATTTTGCTTTCGTCGAAAATTTTATTTTGCCAAGCATGTATGGATCGGATCGCACCTTGGTGGCCCAAAGACTCAAGCTGATTGGCCCAAATTATTTTCTCACTTGATTGAGCCAAAATTCCATTCAGAATGTGATTCTTCTAACATATATTTTCAAAAATTAAACACCAGTGTTTGCTGTTCGCAGAATATTAATATTTTAGTATATTTCGGCATTTGTGTAACATTCAATGCATTATGCCTCTGAATATATAATGAATATCAATCAACTTGGTTGATGTACATTCTCCTTCCAATCTCAGAATATTTTTTGCTAGAGGGTTGAGATTTGATGGTTCGCACTGCCAAAATATTGTGCCCAATGAATAGAAAGCTAAATTTGTTTATAACATAGTTAAAATAAATCTGTCTATCTATTTACCTTGTATGAACTTTGCCACCAATGCATCAATATCAGTCTGTCCAGTTATTTCTTCAATTTCTCTAAATGCATTTTCGTAAGATTCGATGCTCTTTCTGCCATCGCCTCTCTTTTTCATTTCTTTGCCTGCATATATTCATAATGAAAAGAAAAAAATCATAGCCAAATCAAAACCCTATTAACTTAGCATTACACTTTCAAAAACTGACAATACTGTACAACTTTTTGTTTTTCATTATATGTAAGTTTATCCCAGATATCACAAGGTCACTTTGTGCTACTCTCATATAGCCAGCAAGTTTGAAATTCAGATTAGGTATTCACCAACATTCTAACCAAATTTTGTAAAACAAAATGAGGATACTGGCCTTCATAAAAAAAAATACATTACATTTCACACACATATACATACATTCATGGCATTCATTCAAGTAAAATTTGCCATGAATTGTATTCAAATCATGATTAATTGTTATATATTTCATACCTTTCCTATCCAGCATTCCTTCTTCTGTACTTCTAGTTATACTTTTTGCCATCATAAATTCGCGAAGAGTTTTATCATGATCTATCACTCTTTGAAGCTCCTAGAAAAACACAATAATCAAATTTAAGTAGTGAAATTTATTCTTAGAATTACAAAAAAAAGGAAATGGCAATGTTGCAACATCTACCACTACCAAACTGAGTCGAATACCTTTTTTAAAGTGTCGGACAATAAGATTATACATAGATATGGGCATTTCTGAATACCGGTTTCTGATTTCCAGTTTTAACCTGGAGTAATTGAACCACATAGAATATTGAATCTTACTCCTAATTTCATGACATGAAAAATATTGGAGTAGTATGAGCAATTGCTGATGAGATATGAAAAGTTAGAGCATGCAGTCAAGTCTGTAAATATTTCATCAGACTATACTCCTGTAGCCCTTATTATTGACACCATTGTGATAACAATTTCGAATTCTAATATTATGAATGAAAATGAAATTTAATTTTTTTCTGGCAGTCATTTCGTTTCAATGTCTGAGAAAAAGAGTAGCTGACATACTACTGGTCCTGCGAAAACACTCGCAAAATTTTAATAATTAAAATTTTCCAGCATTTACCTTAATTTCAGCGTTAAATTGCTGAAGATCTTTCTCAGATTTTTCTCTCAGAAGAAGTATCTTATTTTGTGCTTCATCTCTCTGATCATAAGCCAGTGTTGATGCTTCTATCACTTGACCTATTTCTCTTTTCAAATCTTTCAATTCCTGTAAATAAATCACATACTGTCTTGAAAAAAAAATTGAAATAATATTTTTATGGTGAAAATATGTTTTTCCGAAAGAAATTTTAATCTTAATCATAATCTATTAGATAGAAGTACTTCAAATAGCATTCCATATCAATATACCTACTTGATAAAATCTGTTTAATTGTCCAAAGAACATTTTCAGATGACCAATATTACTACTTTTTGTGACATGATTTGGCCTATTCTGATGCAAAATTGTCATAGTAATTTAATTTAATCTGTAGTCAGTGGCGAGATTATGAAGTCATATCAGCACAGTAGGCAAAAAAACTCATTCTCATAATATAAAACTCATTGTACATCCTCATAAAAAATTATTGAAAAATTGGATTTCATGGTTACAAAGTACAAATGGGTCTCATTATGTGTAATTACTGTTGATCGCAAAAAATTTTAGATTCTCCGTGTTTAAAGGCATTAAAAGGTGGCAAATGGCACCCTCCTCTTACATACACTAAAGACTGTAATATCTGGAAAAATTAGAATTGTTATAATAAATCTTGTATAACTAGATAATATGTGAATAAGAAAAGAGATTCCAAAAGTCCAAAAATCAATAAGAACCCAACTGGAGGTAAATAACAAATATCGGTAGTACAAGCATGCATGAGCAGTCTGCTGTTTAAAGAATTCCATAACATTTACCTTATCAAGCTTCTTGTGGAGTTGCTGGAAACGGCCTTTTTCAATTCTTAATGTTTCAATGTAATCTCGAAGTGCTGCATTCTTTGTCAAGGAGGAATTGAATTTTGACAAAGCCTGAACAAGATAAATGGAGTCCCAATTACTCAATTGTGAGGATATTACCAAGGTCAGAGAAATACATTTTGAATTTTTCAGAAAGACTTTGAAATTATCAGCACTACAAGTTAGGATAATGGTTTTCCCATCATCCAGGGCAGATACAATACACTGCACTCCGCTATAGCGGTGCAGTTCTGCACAGAATGTTTTCCACTTCCATTTGATTCCTGATTTATGTGGCTTTTTTGCAATAATTGTGGGTGCTATTTGGGTCCTCTCAGTCACTGTCAAATTCCCCAAAAAATATGTACCGGTATATACTCAATGTTAAGCAGATGTATAAATTCCCATCAGTATGAAGGTTGAAGTAATCATAAATACAAAAATGCAAAAAAAGGTCTTATACAAACTAGCAAGATGCATAATAAATTTGATTGAAAATAATTTCTTACCCTGTGGAGTCTTCCTTCTAACACATTCATCCTTTTTTGAGTTTGTTGAGCAACACATCTTGTTGCTTCATTTCCTCCCATGCCGATTCTCTGATCTTTGACCTTTTTCTCCCATTCCTTAATTTCCGCATCCAGCTTTTCTTGTATTTCTCGTTCTTGCTGAATTTCTTGTTCACACAGATCTGAAGAAATGAGGTGATGTGAAGTGCCAGGACAAGGTTCAAACCCACAGTACCATAATGTCACAGGATATATGACACCTACAAAGTATACTGTACTAATTGACTGAACTCACCAATACTTTCATGAAATTGAAAGTTTTGAATCCTTTTTGGTAATAACCCCCCCCCCCCCCCCCCCCCCCCCCCCTGGATAAATAGCAAAACATTTTGCCTGTAGCAGTGAGCTTGATTCTTCATTGTAAAGGCCTTCTATGATTACAAACTGCATTTATATTAGCAGAGAAATAGCATAAGAAGTATTTTATTCACATTCTGATATTTTTTATATTTATTGCTCGATAAATCATCCAATAAGATTGACAGGCAAATACAAATACGGGTATGCCAAAACCAAATATCCGACAATAGACAATTTAAAATATTTCTGCGACTGAAGAATGTAACAGCAATAGTTTCCACCATTAACCTAGACATGATTGGGGGCCTATAGCGATCGACCTAGAAATAGCAACACAAGATACAATAACAGAACAACATACAATGCCCTATAGCCACAAGACCAAGTAAAAAAAATTGAATGGTGAAAGTATATCGATATATATATAATCCCATAATAACATTGCAATAGTTAGTTATCTTTCATATGAAGGGTGTCCGGTCGCAATCGGTAAAGCATTGGGAATACGCTTTGAGCTATGCATCACTAACGTCCTGGGTTCGAATCCCTCTGAAGAATGATTATATGCGAGAGGTCTGTTGGATGCCTTGTCGGCGGTTCACATAAACGCTGCTTACGGTTTCCTCCAGAAACCATATCCCTGCACAGGAAAAATAAGTAAAATGTTGAGCCAAAAACCTTCACACGCGATACGAAACTGGTCTCTGCACAAGAGGTCGAGGTTCGCCATATGGGTAAGCTGTATTCTCAACTTTTCTCTTCAACAGGATGAAAATGAAATCCTATACTATTATTACTGCAATGTTGCAGTCCTGGCTGTATATATCTTCAATGCCCGAATGATAGTCTCTGTCTGACTCACTCTGTGTAGTTGACTAGGATGTGACATAATACGGTCATGTGCATTTTCACATGTGGTTTTGTCTTTCTTTGTTTCTCACACATTTTTTATTTTGTCTTTTGTGTGTTTTTTGTATGTTACAAAATTTCCCTGATATTGTCAGGTGAAAGACAATAAACACTCATACTAAACTTTCTCATATATTTATTTTATTAATTGTTCTACCTCCGTAAGAAAATTCTTCTCCAAAAATCTTTGGTTCAAGTATTAGTTGCAGATGGATCACACTGCCAAGGTGCAGTACATCCGTTGCTTATTCTTGAAAAAAATAAAATTTCTTATTGGGATAAATGCATTGCTTTATCTTAGTGAAATTTGGAGATTCGACAGAAAATAGGATTCTATTACCCTGCTGTTTGTATAATTCTCTTCTCTATTTTTTTTTGATAAGTTGAAGTAAGCTTGACAAATAAGATATTGATTGGATACCTTTCTCATCAAGAAGTTTGATCAAATCACCAACATTTGTTTTGTCTTTATCCTGATTGCATTTACTCTCAGCAAGATTTAGATCTTTCATCAATTCACTTCTTTCTGACTGTAATTTCTCAATTTCAGCACTGGAAATTAATTTGATAAAATGGTCAAATTATAGAATTGTTTCGAAACTTTGCAGGACAGTCATCCTTTTTGCAAATCTTTTAAAGTAAAAATCATCGAAATTATTCACTAGAAAATCATGTGCGTAAGAGTGTCTGGTAGGAGTAAAACTGTACAAACATCTTCAATCCATTAATAACAGGCTATGCAACAGCAACATTGATAGTTTTGAAGCATTTTCGTTCATATGAAAAAGTATGTCATGAAATTTTCGGATTCCCAGAGAAAAACAAGGTCCTGTTAGTCTGGCTCAGAACAGCGTGACAGGATCTAGATTTTTTCGGGGGTCTGAAATGCTCATGTGATTTTCGTTGAAGGGACAAAAAGTTTCAGTATTTCTTTTTATAGCCACTTCTTAGAGTGGCCACAGACGGAGAGGGTTACAATTACCGGAAAGATATGATCATTTCCTGTTCGGCTTAGCTTACCCAAGTTATTACACCCAGGGTTGAGTGGTGGGCAGGGATAAGCGAGCCGGACTCCCCGGAGCTCGAACTCGAGATCTTCAACCTGCCATGCATACCTGTTTAACCACTAGGCCATCGTGCCCACATTTCAGAGCAGTATTGATGATTTTGAACCTTTTTTTACAGTTTAGTTACTACCAGACAATTAAAAGGAGATATTTAAATCTTCTAGCCACAGATATATGTGTATTTAAATATAGCCGTTTGCTAAATTTTCTTCTGATGTAATATAATTCTCTTCAGGTGTCTGAGTAGCAGAGTAGAGGACATCCTTCCCCAGGGTATACCTTGACTCCCAGTTGGAAACGGTCCAGTTAGGACAAATTGCTATACAATTTCCCTAATATTTTCAAGTTTGAAATTGATTATATTTAAAATTTCAACAAATAAAATGAGGAATGAAACAAACTTACAGTTGGCGCCGTATCAAATCTTGAGATTCCAGAGCATAAGCTTGTCTGTCACCTTCCATTATCCTATACTTCCTCTGCAATTTCTCCAGCTCCGTTTCCGCTGAAGAAAATTCAAATTATATATCAAACTATTTTAATTAAAGTCGATTAATTAGAGCATTTATGCGATAACTTTTTCGATTTGATAAAATTCGCTATGATATCGTTTCCAAATGTCCTCTTTTTATTTCAAAATTATATATTCTGTTGTCACTGATGCCAATTTCATAGAGAATATTCAGTAAATATCAATGCACACCATAAAAGTCGAGTAAAAAACTTAGATTATATGTGCATCAAAAGCTTCAAAATTGCTGTTTGAGGTATGCCTTTTAAGCCTGAAATAATATTGCTAGTACTAGCTGTCTTCTGTAGCCTTGGAAGGTTGAAGGAAATTGCCCCTCATGATTCTTACAAATGCAACAATAATGTTCTTGTTGATAGAACAACAATGAACAAGTGAAACAATAACTATTGCAGTTATTGATGCAGTCATCCTCTTGCTTAACAAACTGGGTTGATAGGAGAGTGAAAGTGGCCCGGTGAAATATATATTCCAGAATAACACCTCAATATACAGAACCAAACAACCAATCATTACTGTTACATATATCGGTGTTGAAAATCATAAGGCCTTTTCATTAAGGATGATAAGTAAATTATATTAATAAAAAGCAAGAAACCCCAAGCGAAGAAAAATTCCAATGCCATGCTGTTAGTGTTTCTTATGGCAAAAGAATATAATCAAAATAGTTGTTATATAAAGATATTTCTAAAGTTCATCTCACCAAAACCTTCCAAATCCGCATCGCTTACTTCAGATGGATGACTCATCATAGATTTACCACGAGGCATGATGATGATCGATGGAAAGCTGAAAAAAGAAAATTTGAGCATTGAACTTAATTGAATTAAAAACAAGATACTAATTCTCATCTGTACTCACTCAAATAAAATAGTAAGAGTCTTCAGCAAATGATAGTAGCCCAGTTACATAATTGAAATATGCTAAAAAATTTCTTCAATAAGACATAATCCAACAAACTGAACTCAACATGAAGTTCTCATAAACATAGGGACTCTATCTCATGCATGAAATGGTGATTCCCCTCGTATGCTTATGAGCGTGATAAATAAAGAGAGCCTGCTAAGAAAGTGTAGGTCGTATAGGTATATACATATTTTCAGGTGAAAATTGATCAAAAACTGCCTGCGCATACGGGTGCATAATATAGACGGGTAAATGAGGTGTATGCTTAAATGTCACGCATGTTTCGCAAGCTATACTAGCATTTTTACAAATAGAAAACATAGATTGTCAGACAGTTGCAGTGGCAATGAAGGTAGAAACTTTCAGAGCGATTTCAGTGAGAAATGAAATAAAAGAAATAAAAAAAGACAGAGGAACAAGTCATTAGTTAGGTTGATAGGTATTCACTTTCAAAGCACTTTTTGTTTCAAACTTTGTTTTTCAAATTCGACGTTTTTATGAATTTGAAAAATACATTGTCAAAAAGAAATTTTATTTCATCAAATTACTGCCGCCAAAAACTAAAAGCAACTTCAATGTAATTTCAAAAGCGTCCACTCGGGTCACACATTTTTGCATCAGTTTTTTGTCAATTTAACCGCTAATTCGGCCTAAAAAGCGCATTTTATGCAATAAAATTTATTTTTTCAAAAAGAGAAGGATAAACTCTATCTGTCAAAACAGATTCCTCTACAATCCCGACAGGGAGGCGCACACGCTAAAATCAAGCTCTCTGTATGAGAGTTAATTATAACGATCAAGAGAAATCATTGTGAGTTTTATGACTCCTAGTGCGCCAGTTGAAATACACAGTAGTGAAAAGAAAGTATTTTAGTTAGAATACTGACTGGATTTAATTTAGGAATAAATTACTTGTTGCTTGCCATTGTAAAAACCAGAGTTGTGGAGTCGGTATCAAAACATTCGACTCGAACTACGACTCCCTGGTTGGAAAAACCAATGACAAATCAGGCTTGCAAATTCGCAGAATAACGGTTTCTAGAATCTCACACAAACTCTCATAAAACTCTCGCGAAGCCATGAAGAAATTTTTAAATATTCATTTCAATGATGATAGATTGATTCCTTGGGGTTACTTTTGCTTATTTCCTGAGTAATCCAGCATTAATTCCATTTATTCTGCTATACTGTATATTGCAAATTGTAATCTCTAATGAATATGCAAGCCTGACAAACAGCAAATGCAGGAATGAGATTTCATCATATCACGCTATTTCTCAGTGGAAGTGACCCTCCACAACACTTTTATTGAAAACTAGAAGCTCTTACAACCTTGCTGTGCAGGGTGGGCGAAATCCGAAAAAAGTCAAATTACCATTAATTCAGAATTTGATTACCGTATCCTTTATTTTCTTAATAACTTAAATGAATCGTACAAAAGACATTCGTACCACAGTCATGTGGTATGCTGATACGCGTGGTGAAAGTAAAAATTATACCAGGGAGACTCACCAACAATTTTAAGCTTCAAAACGTCAAAGAAATGGATGAAAACAGTTGAACAGTCGAGAGTTGGAAAAGCAGTGGTGACTCGCCGCTGTTGACAACGTTACCAAGGAAATGACAAAACTATTGAAGCTTAACTTCACGTTCGCTTTCTGCTCCATAGCGACATCTTTCGGAGAGTCTCTGATATTTTAAGCACAGTGATCAGAGAGTTTCCGGTTTTTTGGTTTCAGTTCATTTGGAAACCAGCTTTGCCTCCTAGATGTCCCGAAATGTTTATGGAAATGTAGTCTGTTTATCGTGGTTTATTTGGCTGATTTTATAGACCATAACTCGTTTTAGTAAAAACAAAACTAGTCTATACCTAGCATTGGCTAAGCCCTATACACAGTACACTGTACAGTATAAGTTAAGTAGTAGTATAAGTATAGTATACAGTATAGGTATAGGTTACCTAGTTTACCTATTTAACCAGCATGTGAAAAATAAAAGGCAACACAGAACAATGAACATGTTGATGTGAAACTTTACAGTTTATATCAGAATTCTGATTTGTGATCTAAATTCTGCCATTATTTAAAAAAATCAGAATAAATCAGTGGATTAGTCAGCTGGTGCCTTGACTCGACCATCTCTGTGCTTAAATTCAGAACTAGGCTAACTTATTCTGTATTGAAGACCTTAGCAATTCACTACTCAGTACCGGTACTAATTACCGGCATTTGATCAATATTGCTGAAATCTTCTCTTTTGTGATTTGTTATATTAGTTTTCAAACATGAGACTTGTTTGCTCAGTAGCATTAACAAATCTTGAAGCTGTTTCTAAAGGATTTGGAGGTAGTAAAGGTGTTCGGTCTACACTTTCTGTATTCAAGAAGGGAGAAAATACTCTTCTTATGTGGTGTACAACCAAAAATAAACATGGTTTAAGATATAAACTTGTGGACAATGTTGAAAAGATTTTTAGTAGGATGGTGTCTGAAGGTAAAGCCACTATTCGCTTAAAAGATCCGCATTTGGATTTATGTGTTAGTGGTGCCAATGCTATAGACTTGCAAAGACTTCTCAATGCAATAAAAGTTGCCCACAGTGGTGAATCCCTACTGGGAAAAGGAATTTTATCATCTGCTGAACCCGTTCAAAATCGGGTTATCCAAAAGCCAAAAACTAAGTTGGTTGTAAATGCCAGACAAAATTATCCACTTCTTGATGGATTTCCAAGTACTCTAGAACAACTCTCTGTCGAAAACTGTTCTTTGCTCAAAGTGGATTCAAGGATGTTGAAATTACGACGTTTGACAACCCTCAACTTGAGTAACAATAAAATAAAATCTCTGCCTGAGGACATTGCACAACTACAAACTCTAATTGAATTAAATCTTGAAAACAATAATTTAACAAAACTTCCAGAGTCTTTTTGTACCTCTTCATCAAAACTATGTTTGAGTTTGCGATCATTGAAGTTGAATAAAAATAGTATTGAATACTTACCATCAAACTTCGACAAATTATGTGAACTTTATCAACTTCATATTCAGTCAAATAAATTAAAATTTTTGCCAAAAGGAATTGGAAATCTTCGAAAACTCAAAGTTTTAATTGCTTCACAAAATCACATTCGAATATTGCCAGGCTCCATGAGCCGACTTTCTCTAGAGCAAATTGATCTTTCTGCAAATGACTTCATGCAAGCAGAATGTATTCCTGCTGTAAACAAACTGAAAGATGTAACATCTCTACAAGAGATGGCTGCTAGAGTAGTCGCGATAGAAAAACTCTGGTACAATGAAGAAAGTTTGACACATTTTTGCAGAGAATATATTGAACAAGGCAAAAGTTGTTGGCGATGCCGTGTGAAGTGTTTTGAATCTTATATGAGAGTTGGGTTTTCATTCAATCTCTCGTCTATTTCACACACTGTTGTTAGAATGGAAGCAGATCAAGTACCAATTATTGGGATTCTTTGCAGCAGGCAATGCTTTGAGAGTTCTCGTTTAGTTGTATAGGTCCTTCTTTCCAGGTTAACCCAATTCAATTTGTTATTTTGGCTTCGTATCTTGAAAATTTTTCTCCTGAATCATGTTTTGAAATGGATTGCTGATTAATCTGAAACCAAGATTTAACCCATCTAGTGCTCGCTCAATTCAACAAGGTATCTGATTGAGTAGTTTCTTGCGATGATAAGATCAAGAACTTTTAATCTTTCATAGGATCTGAGATTTATCTTTTGTAGATTGTTCGATCTTTTTTATTCTATTCAATACATTTTGTAGGTTATTCAATTCTCTTGTTGGGTTGTTTCAAAATTTATTTGAATATTGTTGCTGAGTTGATTCTTTGATCATCAATACTGAATAAGCGCAACAAAATCCAATGTTCTGCAAGTTGTATAGGTCTACATGTCTGAATCAATTTGATTGAATAAGTGTTCAGTTTATAATGCCAGCACTACGGTACACTACAGTCATTGCTGCACTATTCTTGTGCTCGTGATTTTTCTATTATTTATCATATTATGTGATGTTTTTGAATAGAATATATTCTATTTATATGTATACCTATCTTGCAGAGTTTTTGATACTATTTTCCAGATTTATTTTTACTTGAAAGTTGTTACTTGAAAGAACTCATTTTTATGTCGGGAGAAACATAGCATATTTTCAAAAGAGTTCTGAATATATTGTGAAATGACAACTGCTGCAAGACCAACATTTGATACTGCTCGAGGTGGATCGAGTAGAGGAGAAAGCGATTTAGGAAAATTATCCAAACAATATTCAAGCAGAGATCTACCAAGTCACACAAAGTTAAAATATCGACAAGAGGGACAGGTAAAGTCAGTCATTTTCGCATTAATTAGCACAGGTGATACGTGAAGCCGTAAATCGTGGTTTTCATTTGTTTAGTGATATTGTAAGAATTTGATTCGGTTTGATAAAATTTTATTCGATTCTGGAATATGAAGAAGATATTTTCTTTTGACATGTTATGGAAGTGCATGGCTGGTAATAATGTTTGAAATATTCAACGCTGCTAGTATCATGCGATCAGGGATGACACTTAAAACTCAAAATTCCAATACTCATCTCTGTGATTCTCCCACATTAAAAAATTTGAATACTATAATATTTAATAATTTTTAAGAATGCCCCCGAAGATGTCCATACTCGTGACTTCAGACGTGAATTGGATGACAGAGAAAGCAGAAGTTATAGAGAAAGAAATGAGAAGAGATCATCAGATAGAACATCCAGAGATTCTCATAAACGACAAAGATTAAATCAAATTCCCGCAGCGAATCTTGATGCAGATGATCCAGAAGACTCTGTTAGTTTACATTTGTTTTTATTTATATGCTTTCAGTGCTTTGTATATAGTACTGTTTCTTCGCACGCCAGAAACGTTCATGTCATTGTATTCGGGTGGACCAAAAGCTTTTTTACTGCCTGGTTACTCCAGTACATGATTAAAATTATATTTCTAGCTACGGTAGATGTATATATTGTAAAATAGTGTCCATTTGCTAAATTTTCTTCCGATGTATTTAGTAGCTGACATTCTGCCTATCTGGTATTTAGATACTTTGAAAAGATTTTATTTATTAGGGCCAATTTTGATATCTCCCAGTAACGGTGTATATTGGAAAATATCACATGACTGAGCTTACTGAAAATTTCTTTTGTTTGATTAGGATAGCGACAGTGACTCAGATTCAGAAGATGACACCGCAGAATTGCTTGCAGAATTAAATCGAATCAAGAAAGAACGAGCAGAGGAAGCTGCCAAAAAGGTCAGTCAAACTTTCCATAGTTACTTTTTTCTTGTATTGTTGCAGAAAACAGTGTCTCTGCATTTGTACGTGCACATGCAAATAATGTCGTGATATTTGTCTTTATATTAAGCCTTAAGGGCAAAAAACATACTTTACTATGGTGGCATATTAGTGGAGACTAATTTTTGTGGCATGTACTCTCATTTCTTTTGTCCCCGGTTCTCAAAGATGTCATGGAAGTGAAATACCATTTTGCCACCCCAGTCACATATTCTGATTTTGCACATTCAATGAACAAAATATTTAAAATATAAATCCCTGTTAGTGTTAATCGTATACTTGTTATTAACCGAAAACCGAGTAAATAATGTGGGTTGTAGTTCTTTCCATAATCACTAATCGACTGTATTTTTAGGAATTAGAGAAGAAAGAAGAAGAAGCCAGAATACGAACGGAAAATATTTTGAGTGGAAATCCACTGATGAACATGAAGCGGGGAGAATCAAATTTTGCTGTCAAGAGAAGGTTTGTAGTATATTATTGTCTGTAATCATAATGAAAATGCTTGTTCACCCCAGGCGAGCCGTTCTGGCACCAATGCATGCATTCAGCCAAAGCTTGACCTTTTATCTGGATTCTAAATGCAATTAAGTTCAATTAAATTCAATTCCATGTATCTTAAAAATCTGACAGCACTATCTTTCCACAATAAGTAATGCAATACATCTTACAAGATTGGTAATTGTTGTTGTAATATATATATTGAATGAAAGAAAAAGGCAAAAAATATGTTTTTCTGTTTAGGTGGGATGATGATGTTGTATTCAAAAACTGTGCCAGGGGAGAACCTGACAAAACACAAAAACGATTTATAAACGATACTTTGCGATCAGAGTTTCATAAAAAGTTTATGGATAAATATGTGAAATGATGAATGACGGAATCATCGAACGTGAGAATATTTATTGCACATCTGACATGTTCGTTAATGTGTTTCCTTCATTTGTACATGGATTGCCGTCCTTGATCCAGTCTGCCACGATCTCTTTCCCGATCGATTTTTTCTAGTTTTTCAAAATGTTTTCTTGCATTCCGAATGTTGATCAAGGTCAATTCTGGAGCTGAAATGGGAAAGTCGTGAATTGGCAGGCAACAGACCGTATGCATGGAAGTGAATGATCGAACAGGAAATATTATTAAAAAAAATTAAATTCATACCCAGTCAGAAATATTTTGAGCTCGGAACTTGAGTGACAGTTTGTGCACTCGGGGAAAAGGTTTTGTGCTTGTCAAAATGGAGAATTTTGAACTGCCTATGGCAGGGTACAAAGTAAATATTCAAAGTTATAGGTTTATCTCAAATTTGCAAATATTTATAACATCCGCCAGTAACACAAAATGACTAATGCTGGGTTGAGGAACCTCTTCATTCAACTTTGGTTCAGGATATGTGTAATAAATACTTACGAATCGATGTGTCAGAGGTGACCACCATTACATATGTGTTGGTTGTGAACATTTCAATGAATGCTGCATAGTCTTTGTTTTTTACTTCCATACATCTTAACGACGCTGCTACTTTACTGAAATAAAATATTGATTGTACAGTAATGTATATATATAATGGGTTTACTAATGGTGGCTAGGAAAGATTACTAAAATATACTGCTTCATTAACTATGGATTGTAAACAACCTATTATTATAGTTGATTGCAGAAATACATCCAATTTACAAGAGATTGTTGTGGGCTAGGTATATGGAAATGCACTATTTACCTGCAACTGAGTTTAAATTGCTTGATAATGTTGCTGATCTTTTCAAACCTGTGTATATCTCTGTGTTCTTTCCTCTGATGATATGATATTACTAAAAATGTAGCTTTTTCAAACAGAAGAACCTGCGTTAAAAGAAGGATTTATATAAGTACCAGATAGAACCATGAATTTGGATTGATAAATTGGAATCGTCAAACGTATATACACTGCCCTAACAATATAGATAGTGTTGGTAATATTTGAACTGTCAGGCATATGACTCTATCCGACCAATGCTGTTTTTTTTCTTCATACTGTAAAAATAGGAATAATTGAGACAATCACTCACTTCATCTGCATTAATTATTTCTGCAAATTTTGCGAGATTGGATTCCAGTTCTTGAACATTTGGGATCAGTTGATACATGATGCTTGACCATGCCTGTAAAAAAATAAGGAGTTTATGGTGGACAACACATGCAAGATTAATTCTGTTTTGAGCGAAATTGGTGATTTAGTTTGTTTCAAAAAAATTAGCAAATTCATTTGTATATGTCAAGAAGAACTTTTTAGAGCAAAGCACAACAATGTGGTTGTAGTCTTCAACACATACATAAAAAGAGTCCCATGTAAACACTTTAGTTATAAGTCTGTCATTCACCGATAAGAAGATTGAGCAACAGAAAATAAATTTTCCATCCATATCACAAAATAAACGTCTTTTAATCCCATTAACTTCCAATAGAAATGGTTGAATTTGTTTTGATATTCCTGTGCAGTGTACGTACCTTGTAGAGTGTTTCATCCCAAATTGATGTTTTGAAGCATGTGCATTCCAAAGGCTTGGATAAATTGATCAAATCATTTTGCTTGTCTTGAAATACCTGTTGTTATAATCGATTATATAATTTTTATCAAATAAACAGATGATTTTAATGACAATTTTGAAATGATTTTTATGCAACAAAGTAGATCATGGATGGCTGAGGCGAGACCTGTCATTGTTGCTATTTGAGTTCCAAGCATTTGAGATAAAATGTTAAATTTGTGCATCTAACTATGCAATTGCTATCAATTGTTCCTGCATCAATTTTGGGTTAAAACAATGTAATGTTAGATTTTCAGCTTGAATTAGTCTATTTTTACAGCAGTATGGCTAGTACTGTTGGTGGATTAAGGAACTACTTACTTAATTCACATTTTTGCCATCAATAATGATTACAGTCTTTTAAACAATGTTAACGTAAATGTTTCATCCAGATTAAAAATAAATTTCTAAATCCAAATTAGAGTTTCAATTATCATATTCTCAAAATGTAATTCTACATACTCAGTCATTACTATTGTGAGCTTTTAAACAAACGATTTGAAAGGTGGACACTTGTGCTTCAGGTAAACAGCACTTTTCAAAGCTGATAGTGATTGCCAACATGAACCCAAGGTGACAGAATCTGATTTGTCTTTGGATGTCTGAAATGTTTATATTGTTTTTCGGATGGATAAAATAGATTTAAAACCATTAAAACTGATATTTCATAGCAGTGTGTTTGGAATACAGGGGTGTAAATAAGGATTTCTGTACAGGAATAAGCTGTACTTCTTCATTGGTTTTTCAACATATGAATATTTCTCAAATAAATCATGACAGTTTTGTATAAAAACTCTTTCATGTCACTTCTGTGCTCAGTATTTAGGACTTCATGATAATTTCTTGTCGTCAGAAGCTATCAAATATGTTTTTAAAAAGTTCATAGGATAATTTATATTCACATTTCCAAGATGCAAATACTCCCATTATGTTCTAAATTTGCTATTTTCGCAAGTATTTGAATACTCTAATAAATGTCCTAATGTGAGTACAGGCAATAGTAATACCCTTGTGCTATTTGCCCACCTGGGATAATATTTTTCTAGTTTTGTTGCTATCAGACAGTAAAAAAAAAAGAGTCATTTTTACCTCTAAAATATAAGAGATATATCATATCATTAAATATTGCCCACTTGGTTAATTTTCTTCTGATGGAACCGATTTTCTGCGGGCTACTGCCTCTCAGCAATAACCTATATGCAACTAAAATTTCTTTTCTTGAATAGTAGATAAAAATATAAGCTACAATGCAGCACAGGTTTGCCACCAGATCCGATCATGATATAAGTTGCAATTTGGAATGTAACAGTGGCAAATTAGTGCTAAAAATAATGTTAATACAGCAATCAAGCTCATACCATGTCCCGCTGGTCTTCTTGCACCAAGTCCATTTTGTGAATGAGGCAGAAAATTTTAGCATTCGGAGAGTTTTGTAAAATTGCTTCAAGACAGGTCTGATAATAATGCATATCACGCTCAATTTCTCTACTTTCCACATCGAAGACATAAATGAGAACTTCTACATTGCGAAAGATGTTATCTCGCTGACTTGCGAAATAATTTTCCATGAAGGCTTCTTGACTGCAAAGCAAATACTATTAATTTCTTATCTGCGCCCTGCGTATTTATTATTTTGTCGAGTATGCAACCTTGCAACACTTGCTAATACAAAATTTGATGTCATATCATAAAAATAACTCAAAGTATTGCCAGGATCCGAACATTCTCTTGAAACAAAAAACTGTAATAAGTGATAAAGTTGAGCATGAACCACAGATGGACCGTGCCTTGGTGGCATAGTTCATCAGTAGCCCATGCTCAACAAAGTAATATTCCACATAATTTCTCTGATTGGGTGATACTGACTGGAGAAAAATAAATATTTTAAAGCATCATAATTGACATGTTTTATAATTAGTGAATAAGTAACTCACCCGCCACAATCCCACAAATTTAAAACAAGGTTACCAAGAAATCTGACATGGGAATGCTCGACATCAACTGCAAATATGAACACAAGTTATGATAATATTTATATTGGACTAGGGCTTTGTTTGAAAATTCTGAAATATCAAGTAACACTAATCAAGTTCAGGGTAGAAAGAAATAATTGTTTTTAACACAACCATATCGCCAAGCTGTAAAAATAAACATATCAAAAATTTCAAAAAGTTACCAGTACTGCTTCATTATCAACCAGGTGTGAGGGGACAAAACATTTGTTTATCTCATCGATGTTAAAAGAGTTAAAACTCTAATATGTCCTAACAATGACAATGTGAAAGTCTGAAAGGATATACACCAGGGAAATTCCTCGATCAGTCATTGAAGCAGTTTAAACATATTAGAAATTTAATTTATTTTCTCATGCCAGTCTTCATTTAACGTTCACTTGCAACAAGTGTGGTCATTCAAGTATGGTTTACTAATTTGGTAAGCTTTCGTAAAATTACACATACCGGTACTTATTTTTTGAAAACTGTATGAAAGTTATTTTAGTTACAGATTAATAAATAATGTTATCCTATTTCGATTGATTCGATAAATTTTACTATTTCTTGGATTGTGATACCGTACAGGAGACCGAATATTATTGTTTAGATGTATTATATTTGTGATCATGGTATATTCATACGATAGACCGAAATCAAACCTAGTATGAACTCACTTGTAGCACCGAGTCTCCTGGTGTCTCTTGCAATATAATTTGCAAAAATAATTGATCTCATGCTGGTCTTGCCAGAGCCAGACTTTCCCATCAAGAGAACCTGTTCAGTGAAACAATATGAAATATCCCAGTCAGCAGTTTCATTACATTGGAATGTCGAATAGACCTAAGTTATATCAATAATACACTGCATAGCTACAAGAGCTGCCTACTTGCCTATTGCTCAAGTGACATACCTTTTTCTTCATTATGAAATTTGTTTTGACACAGTTGTTTTTCTTGCAGGCACTTGTCAGCTTGTTAACCTAGTCTGGGGCAGAGAGCACAAGCCCAGACGGATGACGTGGTTGTCAGAGAAATACACAACGATATCTAATTTAAGAAAGTGCACCTAAACGGATACGTACCGGTAGGCTATTTATTACTATTATTATAACAAAAAATAAGGCGCTCAGTCCACGATGAAACAAACAAAACCCATCCTTTCAACTATGCAGTATGAGTTGGAGAATAGGATTTCAATTTTATCCTGCAGGAGAGGAAAGCCGAGAATTCAGCTTAATCATATGGCGAACCACGACCTCTCGTGCAAAAGTTCAAAACCACGGTGAAGGTTTTTGGCTTGTCATATTTCTCATTTTTTCTTCATTGACCTGGTTAGTGGAGGAAGCCTTAAGCAGTGAATCTCCGTGCACCGGCGAGGCGTCCAGGAGACGGGAACTACCGCCCAGAAGACATATAATCATAATCCCTCACGAAATTCGAACACCCCCGTCACGACGATCAGAGATGTGTAGCTAGAAACGCTTTTACCAGACACTACTTGAAGATATTTTAGATAACTAGTCTATGCTTTTGCAGATTGAGCTAAACTAGCATCTTTTAAATGGAGTCACAATTTGAATATCCGTTACCGGTAGCAATCCTTCTTTGTTCATACACACAAACCGAATCTAACCAAATAGACAGATGAGTTTAATTTATCCATCAGTTATTCGAGTACACCAAGAGTAATTTTGATATATGATGTTGAAACTTATAGACAAATACTTACATAAATGATTGGGAGGATTGGAGTGACCTAAGGTATTCAATCGAGCTGCAAACCCGCACACTGTTATATGGAGGATAAGGACTGGTTTTGCCTAGTACAAAAAATTTACAGGATACCTCACAATCTTAAAAATCATAAGTATAGTTACCAGTTTTCTTATTCTCCATGATGCTATATCCCAATTGAAAAGCAAAATAACCAAGATTTCTACTATATCGGATTTGCCCCTTTCCAAACTTATCCGGGTATTCAATTAGTTTCGGACAGTCCTGCTTGCCACCAGGATTGTGGGAAAATGAGATCAATGTTGATATAAAGTGTTGCCCAAAATGGTGACCTCCGTGATCTTAAATGTGTTCTTGTGCTTAGTTAAGGACATAACCTCATAGTAAATGGGCATAACAAGAACTTTTCAATTCACAGAATTCATATACTAATAGGATATTAATGTACTACAGCAAACAACAATCACCAAAATATAACAAATGTGTCGATATTAGTTAGCTTTCTATCATAATGACTAAGATTGAACCATCTCCCAAACTTGGTCAGTGCAAAAAAGATCATAATGCATTGTATCACAGAAAAAATAATATATTATTGCATAAAAAGTATTTTCCTAACAAAATCAGAGATAGAACATAGAACAGATACACGGTCACTACGAAGGTCCGTTCCTAACGCTTGTTGGGTATAAGAACCCCGGTAGGTTCACGGACAGGTCATAGCAAATAATTCGAAAAATCCAAAAAAAAAATTTACACGAGCAAAGTATTTACCAATTCCAAAATATTTTTTTACTTCTAAAAGCGCCAATATGGCGATCCATGGCGTAGAACACGGAGATTCAGTTGACGCAGCCCAGAGTCGGATCTATGAATGTTCATGTTCGGACGGCGTGTCATTGTCGAATTATTTATTACTGATATCGCCGTTGGAAGCAGAATATGGAAATTCAAAACAAAAAATGAAAAAAAACGACGCGAATTTATACAAACTCTGCTATTGCAGTTCACTTCTGGACGGAATGTTTTGGTTTTTCAATTTAAAAAGCTCTTTGCTATATCAGAGATTGCTAGATCGATTTTTTTTTTAATTGATTCAACTCAATTCAATTGCTTCAATTCAATTCAAATCAATTTACATCTCTGTATTGATGTGCTTAACTTTGTAGATTTATTCATTGCATGGTGTTCTTACTTTGTTTTTGTTGTCGAAGTTATACAAATACAAGATTTCTTGGTTCCACCGTAGCTGAATTTTAAACTTCACCAATTGCACAGTTTGTGAACAACTGCTAACGCGACTCAAGAACAATAATATTAGTGATCAATTCAATCAGTGGCCTCGCTTCATCCTTTATTTATTTTCATATTTTTTCCTTTGTGTACCTTCTATTCTTGATTGCTTTCTGTATAGGGGTTTATGATTGGCGCACAACAGGATACTTACAAAAAGGGGAAGCGCGGCAGCATATTTTCTGCTATATACTTTTCATGGTATATCAGTATTTCTATCTCGCCATCGATATGGAGTACTTTTCTTTAATATTTAACCAATTTCGAGTCTTGATACATCATTTTGGAGAATTTTGCACAGTAGGTGTGATATTCATACTTGTCTAACGTTTTTCCGTGTATCGCAATAGACGACTAAAAGGAAACAAAGCGATGGTAGATGATTTTACTATGGCCTAGAGCAGATACCTCTCACTGCAACTTACTCTGGCTGTTCATTCCTATATGAGATGTTTTCTAATTAGGGTAAAGTGGCTGAAATCACATTTGAAGTAAGTGCCATTTGGTTCCATTTAGACGTTGCTACCGACAACACATATTGCGTAAATTCTATTCAATACACTTCTAAATGCTAACACCTAGCAGACCCTACTATTAGTTTAAAGAATTGAAACTTGAAACACATTTATTGTAAAGTGAAGAAAATTAAGTAGTATACGTGCTTTTTTGTAAGCTTTTAGCTCATTATGCAGCAAAATCATGATTTGGTCAAATTTCAAGTAATTCACCAAAAATTGAGGGAAGCAAAAAATGGGTTTTGATTGAAATGAACTACTCCGTAAGATCATGATATAAGGGGGAGGTTGTATTGAACAGAATCAAAATATATATTACATATAAATATATATTTATATACATAAATATATATATATATATATATATACAACCATTTCTCTCACCAAGAAGTATTGTATTATAAATGCAAATGCAGAAGCAACCAAGAATAAATTACATGGTTATACAAGCGCAGCATCAGTATAGTACAAATATCACCGATCACTGTATTCAAATGAGGATAAAATTGAAGTAAAAACGCAAGATATTGGCATGAGCGAAAGGAGTCGCGAGGAACCAAAATGATTTGCCAGTGAATTACAGGATTCACAAGACCTCTTTTCTCATATACTTCAGCATATAATATAATAGGATTTTGTTTTTATCTTGTGGAAGAGGAAATCGAAAAAGGACCCGTGTGGTCTCGTCCAGGACTGATGACAGGGTATGATCTATACTTTTTATTACTAACCGCAATTTTTAAAGAACTGATTAACAGCCATTTGTGTGGCAGTTAGCTATATATTATTTCGTATCAGCAACGGCAATGTGGCTCGGAAATATTGTAAACAAAATTGAACGACGGTAATGGAAAGCAGTAAGTGGGGTTTTCTCTGGACTATGGTAGCGCAATATAGCATAATACCGCATCTTTGCTCCATTTGCACATATCCGTTTATTATTAAAATAACTTTGGTTTTATCCCAATGAAGATTCGATACTGAATCACGGGTTTTGACATTCTCTACTGTATAAATAATAAATATAGTTTTATGTTTTATTTATGTTTTTATTCATGTTTTGTTTGCTTTTCTGGCTTAATGGACGAATTTATATCTTTATATTTTAACATGTCACGATTTATGCGGGTCATGCAGTTCAAATAAACTTATCGACATACTAATTTGACGCCATATAACGCGTATCTGTCAGGCACTTAGTCCACCTTCAAGGTTATAATCTTTTTTTTTTGCTTGTGGTTTATCCCGCAACATGCATCAAATATTTGCTGCGCTCTTAATTATACATTCAATACATGTGATTGTGGTATGTGTTTACCAAGGAATTATTTTGTATATTCCCACATCGAAACTGAAAACAAGATTGGCCATTCACAAATAAATATTTCAATTCCATTCCCACAGGTATTGGACCATTATATGCTCGACTGTTTTAAGCCCTTCTGTCTCTATAGCGAACGCTGTACATTTTAGACAGTATCAGAGACTGAAGTCGTTTTAAGCAGTCGATTCAGACTGTGCTGTGATTTGTGATCTATATTATTAAATTTTAGTCAATATTTTATTCTTATCAAGATATTTCAAAGCACAAAGAATAAAGAACAACAAATAACGACATTCAAATGATTGAAAACAGGAAGGGTGTTTCTATATTTCGAAACGGATTAAAACTTTTCATGAAATAAAATGAATTTATTGAAAATAAATTATACAGAAAGTTGTCATGCTATAACCCGTATAACCACGCTCAGATTCCTACATACCTTGATTCAAATAACGAAATTACGCATTGTCGAGTATGGAGCATAGATGGGAGGTATAGCTAGAACGAAGGGCATGTCTGGCTCTTCGGATTGAAAGTCCCATGGCATTAGATTCGAAACTGACCTCATTTCCTACGTTAACTACATCAGAAAAACAAACAACAACTAATGTTATTCGGTGCGTGTTATCGACTATAAACATATCCTGATTTCATATCTACGAATGACTTCCTACCGACAACAAGTAGCCATGCTGTCTAAGTGAGTATAACCTCCATTTTATTGTATTGCTTTTTGTGTCAAAAAACAAAACTTTCATTTTCATCACAATTTTACGTACGTTAAAAATAATTTTGGTTATATTTATTAAAATGTAACAAAATTACAGATAGTGAAATAGTATTATTCAATTTGCTAATACTTCGAAGTGAGAACTTTAGGATGTTTTCATGTAGCCCATGCATATCCATAATATTGATATATTAAATACCTTTATATAAGAAACACCTTATGGATCGTGGATTATATCTCACGGCATCGCATCGTCACTCAGGAAATATTATTAACAGTGATACTGGAAAAAATAGAGTTTGCTTCACCATCTTGGTCACTTGACAAGTTTGACATATAAAGTTTACCTTTAACATTTCTAGTTAAAGAAATTCTTTAATTCGTTTTTTTCGTGTTTTTTGTATATCTAAGGTAAAATAAGCACGTTCAGAACGTTCGAAGTTTTTTAAAGAAATTCTTTAATGTTAGTCCTTAATACCTTTTGAAATGGAACGTTCGGACGATATCCGATCGTCTGTTACAGACCTGTTTCAAAACCAAACCATTATCTAAGCGTATTTTCTTAAAAGAGGCAAGTCAATAGTCAATCTTTCCTAGCTCTAGTTACGGTTTCTCCTTGTACAGTATACTCAATTTACCATGTACATGTACAAAGCTTCGAATGTTAATACGGGTCAAAATAACAGAAAATGACATTTTAAGTAATTCGGAAAATTTGAATTAAAAAAAAAGTTTGCAAATGTTCATACTAATTATTAACTTTGTTTTCAGGATCCTATTGTTGTTGGTTTTATTTTTATCTCCGCAACCGACTTTATCTGACCCGTTCAACCTGCATGGAACTTACGGAGTATTTACGAGCAATAATTTCCCTTCACATTACGACAACAACCTGAATCAGAACTGGACAATCACAGTATCAAAAGGATTTAGAGTCGCTCTGTATTTTTCTGCATTTGATATTGAAGACTCCTACGCCGAAGATACGTTGTGCCCATTCGATTACGTTAAAGTAAGAGCATTTCATTTAAAAAGTTTTCTTACTTAAAATTGGAAAGAAAATACAAATGCGTCCTATTTTTACTAAAATCATGCCAGTATAATTTACATATTCCAAACGTATTGTTATAAACATATAGATACAAATAATAGGCGCGTAAATGAAATGTGAGGTTGCACTGTAAATAAAAAGCGGTAAAATCGCCGTTTTTGACAGTAATTTCACCTTTGGCATCTTTGTTCAAAAGAGCTTCCTGCTCTCGTTCCTCCGAACAAAATTTTTAATCGCTCAACACGATTGGCTACTAATTCGCAACTATTCACTGTGAGGTTGCACAATGTCAAAAGCAGTTTTATGCAAGAAGCTTTTTCCAAGAATATCTAAACTTTGGAATTCCTTGCCTTCTTGCTGCTTTCCTGATCGTGTGGATCTACAAGGCTTTAAAACTCGCGTTAATAGATAATCTATCAGGGATGCGGGTCCTTAGTTCCTGTTCCTGCATTTTATGTAGCTCTTTGCACTTCAGTGGCTTCAGGAGAATTTTCAAGTTTGATTCTTCTTCTGTGACCTTGCTCTGAGCGAATTTCTACAAAAAAAAAAATAAATAAAAAAATAGAACTATAAAATCGACTTACTAGGCCAATTATGAATAGTCGATGGAACGCGCCGCCAACGGTGCTGTCCATCAGCTGTCGATAATTGGCACAAAAATCATCAGCGGTAAATTTACAGTACTTTGATCACAGTCTAGTAAGAGTGAGTAATTTATGGCAAGTTTACTTCCTACAATACAGATTTTTGATGGCGGTTTGGACTCAAATAGAACGAGTAACAGACTTTGTGGAAATCCAACATTATATCCAGACGATGCTCCACAGTTATACACATCCGTATTCAGAAGTACAGAGAACGTAATGACTCTGAAATTTCAAACTGATTATTCTAACGATTTACCCGAAGTGTCTTCGTTAATGGGATTTCGAGCCGTTTACAAAGCTGAAGGTAAAAGAACCCGTAGTGTTTTTTGTTTTCTTCTTGCAATCAAATTTTCGAAACTTCAATTTACTTTTCTTGAAAAAAATTTCTACTGATCCTTCTGCATTAAAATCTTTAAACTCACGATGCATTTTTTATGAAATTTGTTTGTCTCTGATACAAAAAATTGCATATTTTAACGTTAAACAGATGTCATCGACATTGCTTTTGAAAGATCTCAGGTTTAAGTGCGGCTGACTAATTCACGCTCAACACTCCACCCAGGGTGCAATAACTTGAGCAGGCTATGAGGAACCGGAAAGATCACGAGTATCTTCCTAACTAACCGTGTTCGTCTATAAGTGCCCGGTCAAATGAGACCACTCCAATGCTTTCTCGAATTCGGACCAATCCCCTAACATCAATCTCCTAGAAATAACCTTATCATGCATTTCGGTGACATTAGCATTGAGGTTTTACATGTGTAACGTATTACGTAACTCATCGTATTAAACTTTCACCACTCCAATTGAGCGACTCTTTTTGTTTTTTTCTCGTTAGAAAATATACTGGAAAAAGAATTTTTGATTTGTAAGTAAACTGCTTAAACTTTCACAGAAATATCCCACAAAAATTTTTGTTTTTGTGTTTATTCCAGAGGAAAAACGAGTATATTTCATACCCCCAAATCGGGCACGTATTAGAACCAACCGATACAAATATTTGAGCTAAAATTGGCATCAATTTGCGACACAGTTTTCAGAATACAATTTTAAGCAATGTACCTGCCCTATCAGAAATTCATTTCATAAAGTATGAGCCACAGCTGGACCGCACCTTGCCGGCGCGATCCATGGGTGACTCAAACATAACAAAACATGTTTGAATGATTTACTTTCAGACTATAGGTAATAACCTAATAGGTAAAATTCAAACTTGCAGTTAGTTCGTTTCGCTTTTGAAATTTTTTTTCCTAAAAATTATTTCAGATCGTAATGAATGTGATGAGCTTGCTGTAAAATACGATGAATCTGAAGATCCTGAGACAGTAGGAAAATGCGATCATTTTTGCAACAATTATTTGGGTGGATATACATGCACGTGCAAAGAGGGATACAGGCTCCATGAAAATGGATATACCTGCATTGGTAAGAGGAGATCAGAGTGAAAACAAGTTGAAACTTTTGAATGACCTCTCTCTCAATTAACCTCAATACATAGCATGATAGCTAAACTTGTGTGTTTTTTTAATATCTATAGGATGCCTATACAAGCTTACTTCGACCAAACACATCCAGAATAAGGGTTTCGAGATGAAGATGATACTTCGGAGTATAAACCTAGCATGTCACAACCAAATTTTCAAATTTAAATTTATTACGGGATATGAAAATAGTTCATTACTGTGATAAAATTAATACTAGTTTATCTATTCGATTTCATCAAGTCAATTTTCAAAATTCAATAGAAATTCAAACGTACACATCATTTATTTGATAATCAAAAACAAGAACTTTTTCTGTTACTTTCTTATTTAGGAAAATGCTCTGACATTCGAATCAGCAGTTCTTCGGGAGTGATAACAAGCCCCGGATATCCGAATGCCTATCCGAAGTTGACCGATTGTGACTGGACTATCGAGGTATTCAATATTTTTTTAATTTTGCCAGTGAAATAAATTTACGTATGTGATCACGAAAAATACTAGCTTTTTGGAATGTGTATTTTTTGAAGTAAAAATATAATAAAAACATTTATTTAGACGGAAGTTGGTCAAGTCTTAGAATTGAACTTCGATGGAGAATATGACATTGAGGATTACAACACAATTGTTTGTCCATATGACTGGCTCAAGGTACGAATAAGTTTTGTTTGTTACAGCATTAATATTATTATTATTTGTTTTGCGTGAAGACAGCGGGATTAGCAGTAGTATAATTTATGGATTTGGTAACCTTCGTGAGTTATCACTATGCTCAACCCGAAAATCCGTTTGATAAAACATTAACAAGATCAAATATCCTTTACACGTTAAAACCGAGGAGCGACTCGGTGATGTTAGAGAAAACTATATATTCAACTTTTTCGGCAAAATATGGTCTGCTAATGGAACGCGCCGTCCGAGACGCGATCCACCAACAGACCACACTCGGCACAAATCTCATCCAAACGCTGCTTTAAACTTGGAAAGATACAATTACTTTAAATAGACTGTAAATTTTCTGTACTTTTCCTACAGTGTATACTTGGTTTACATTTCAGATTGATTCTGGAGATGGAATGTCCTCAGGACTTTGCGGACCAACAGCGCCGGACACTATTGTATCAACTGGAAACATCGTCAAGATGCAGTTTCATTCAGATATGATCACTGAAATGAAAGGTTTCAAAGTTTTTTACAAGAGCAAAGGTAAGAAATATTGCAGTCGCTAAATTATAGGATAAAACACAGATATCTGAGTTGGCAAACAACTTTAGATTGATCACAGTAAAAATATGAAAATGCTCTGTACGAGCGGTCGTCGACCGGCCACTGACCAATCGCTGCCAGTGGCAATGGAAAGTGTAAAATCTTTATCATAAAGAAAATGAATTCGAATGTATTTAAAAAAAAAATTGTGCGCGTCAATTTCCGGCATTTTCCTTGAACAATTTTCGTTTTCGGGGCGAAAACAATAAAGTTCATAGTTAGATCATTGTGCGCGAAAATTTTGCCAACTTTAGAAAAAATTCGCATCAAATTACCAAGATCTCACAACTGGAAGAGGGGCATGGTTGATTCGTATTTGAAACTGAAAATAAAAGTTGATTTAATAATATAATATTGGTTTGTTTTATTTCGTGCAGGTGTATACTGTGAACTTCCTAGTCCGCCAGATCATGGACGAGTAGTAGAAACGTATGGAGCAGAAAACGGGCGTCTTCCCTTTGATTCGGTTGTGGTTTTCGAATGCGAAAACAACTATGAAATGAAAGGTGTGCACAAAGTTGCTTGCCTCAAAGACGGAACTTTTGATGACGACATTCCGACTTGTGTTCCTTATAAATAGGTTTCTGATATTTCATATCAGTCAATGAAATAAATGACCAGTTGAATCAATCAAGTGTAGAAAAATCAGGTGTATATATAAAGTTCGTGCCATCGTAACTCAAAAATTTGAGAGCTGTAATTGTTGGTTATTTTTGTGTGAATGAAATAATTCAAATAGAATTCTTGAAACTATTATTGCCATGTGAGTTTGACAATTATTTATGTGGTATAAAGGTTACAAGTTTTTTCATATGGGGGATGAAACAGCAATGTCAATGTATATACCAATGGAGATTATGTACAGATTTTTATTTTGATCGTGGTTTTGTTATTAAGCATTCCCAGTCAGAAAAATATTGATCAGACATTTTTGCTGAGTGCGAGGAACTGATGTGTAAATCGTAGGAGTGTGGGTGGCATTTAACTTTCACCACATTAGAGTAGTATTTGTGGGTACTAGCTGTACCACCCCAATCGGGTGGGAAATTAGCGCTGATAGTACAGTATTGGGGTGCAATCCACCCAAATAACTTCCATCATTGCCAGTGCATGGTTGAATTTCCCACTCCAAAACATAATATTTACGAATCAAAGCATTAAAAAAATATATTTTATTGTTTCTACGTCCGAGTCGGTATTGACTCAACAGCTAATTCCATCCTACTTCATCGTATACTAGATGAATATTCAGTTACTAGATAAATAAATGTGATTTAGCGAGTCGCCAGCACATGTGTTGGTCAAACGAAAACATTTTCAAGGAAAGTGATGCAATTTGTGGCAGCACAAATTCCTGAAATGTTTGTCATATCTTTATATTCATTTTAACATTTCATTTGAGTATTTAAACAACAATTTTAGGGCACAACCAGGATTGTATTTTTGGGGGGTGTTAGGGTACATTTTTTTTGGTAGCTTGTTTCGAATAAATTTATGACGTCATACTGTGACCATAGACGCGAATGGTCCACACGAATCACGACGTATTTACCAGGAGTGGAGGCAGGGGGTATCAAATCGTAATCAGGCATTTATTGCTTGCCGGAAACGCACGAAACATTTTTGATTTTTTGCGAATTTTCCAGAAAAATTCCGTGGAATGTAGCTAAAAAAATATTTGAGCATCGAAGGATCGCAAAAATTTTGAAATATTTTTGTCCGAAAAGCTCTATTTACTATGCTTCCGATCATGATTTCCTGTCTTTGATGTCACGCTGCAACCGTATTCGTCTGCCTTGGCTGCTAACACATTTTTCACCTCAGTTGCTTGCAAGATAACAAAAGTAGCTTCAGGTAATTTCATTTTGTTGCATGGGTACTGAAGTGGAAACAAGTTGAGATAATTGAGACCTTCCGCCCCCGCTAATATTATGCTGTCTATCTTTCACGTCGTTGGCCAATTGTTCCAAATGAGAGATTGCTTTGTATATTTTTCATTTTATGTATAGTCCCAACCCCTTTGTATTGTGTATTATTCGCATATTGTTTGTGATGAATCTCTGAAAAATAATAGTTCTTGATTATATACTTATATTCTTATGTGCTACGCCTACGGAGAATTATGATATCGACATTGAGCTTGACATCCAGAGAACTTGTCAATTCCATACGTTGTCAGCAGTGGCATCATGCACTAAGTGAATTTAATTAAAAACAGTCATTCAGTCTGATGTACTGGTATAAATCCAAGGCTCCTAATAGAGTGGAAACCATCTTTTGCAGCACTGGGATGCAATTCTATGTATGAACCATGTCATACAATATGCATCACTGGGAATTTACGATTCTAGTGACATTCTCATTGCAGTGAGTGGTGACGATTTTCTCATACCCGGTGAAATATTCATAACAACACATCTTCAAAATCGACATTTTTGCAACATGACGACATGATATAAGCACGTCAAAAATATTACCGACTGTTCCTGTTCTACTGTACCTATTCTAGGAAGTTAAAAGGCATGACGTGGACTGTGTACGTCACAAATATTTTAAAATTCGGAAAGGGGGGCAAGTTTTTCAAAAAAAAATTATTCTGTCCGCGAGGGGGGCGGGGTATGATGCACTACGTCCCACTCTTAAGAAGCCAAACATCGAACGTCAATTTTTTTAATGAACATTCGCCCATAGCAATGTCGCATGATACTCTTGGTATAGGTCCAACGCCACCTCGTGTAGGTAACATTTCAAGTCTCAAACTCTAAATTGATTTTAGACATTAATGCGCATTGGAAGAACCCAAATCAAAATTTCTTTGGGATTTCGGTTTTTAAGAAAGACACACCGATAACGTGTGCGAACATGATTCTTCTTTAGTTAGATTGTTGCGGCGCATCGTCGTGAGGAAAGTGAACCTGGTAATGACACCGAAACTTTTTGCTCAAGCTAAACAGAGGTAACAAACCACATACGCTACACTTTCAATGAGTCCAATCACCTTGGATGAAATACAAGGAAATCCCACAATCGGTACCGCATACACTTTTTGACTCTATTTTAAATGAATATGTGGTCAGTATTACCGAATGATTTTCATTGGAGATAAATTTTGTGATATACCTGGTTTTAACATAGAAGTTTTTGCCTGAATCCGTTGGTACAATTTTACCAGGTACCTTTAGAAATCCTACACGCTAGTTAATTAAATCACTCGCATCTTCAAGCTAAGGTTGTCATTACTGATAACTTAATCAGTGCACAAGCAATCAAAAATTTGCCAAGCTTGTGCCACAGATGGCCCACACCTCGGGCGGCGTGATTTATCCGTGACTCATACTTATCAGAACGTGCGCGTTCAATAAATACTTTCCGATTGAGATAGGGGGACTAAATGAAATGTTCCGTTTTGATAATTACGGAACATTTATCCGTATATAACATTGTCAAACATGGATATCGGGCAATGGGAACGAGTTTCAAAAGTTGATTATTTCAACATGTGGCAATAAACTTGAACGACAACCTATGTGCCCCGAGGTTGTGCCGATAGGTAGAAGAAATTCCACGAGATTTCCACGTTGCCAATAATGGAAACTTTAAATCTACCCTGGGGCAATTTGCACAACAAGATCATCCGTCGTGGATTGGCAAATAAAAGGGTAGCGCACCTTGGAGGTCAAGTTGTAAAGTTTCAGTAGAGTTTACTGTTCCGGTCGATATTCTAGGAAAGAAAACAAAGCGAATTTTTAAATTTGCATGCGATGAAAGAAGGTATACCAACAAAAATTTTACCAGAACGTTTCATTATAAGAATGTTTCCGGAGCAAAACAGCTTAACATTTCCGCTAAAATCAGGGTCATGTCATTGCTGGTGAAATGAGGCAGAATATCAGCATTTGGCTTTAACATGAATGCGGTATCGATATTTCGTTGATTTTTTGTATTTGAGGAAAAAGCGCTGAAAGTTTGGATAAACATTTTTGTGTAATAAAATATTTTTCCTAGATGAACCGCGCCTCGGAAACACGAGTCTTTAGCGGCCTATATTTGTCGAGTAATGTTGCTTTGCTGAATATGAGTCATGAATGGATAATGATTACATTTTAGAGCATGAGGTTGTCAGTGGCCTGCCTATGCTAAGCAAAAAATATTTCATGGAATTAGATATCCATCACGGATTTATTAGTAAAATGCAAGTGAATCGCTTTAAAATTGCCCAAAAATATTAGCAAGTGATTATCGTGTTGCCACTACAAGATGAAAATCTTGAGTTCGATTATCAGCAATTCTGATTTGAGCAAGTGAGTTAATCCATGACCAACACTCAAACTGTGGGTCATAAGAGGGGTCCATAAGCAAATGCAACGAGTGGTATATGACTACGTGTTCAAAATTTCGTCACCGATAAGCATTTATTTCTTCGGTTATGGGTCTCAATAAACTGAGATTTTTCCTTCATTTTACATTGATATTATGTCTGATTTTACAGATAAGATCATTTTTAATTAATAATCTTTTATATCCTAAAATATTATCGACAATATGTCTGGATCAACTTCAGCTCCACGTGATGATCAAAACATCAAAAAAGTTCTTGTAACCGGAGGAGCAGGTTACCTGGGTTCGACAATGACACCAATGTTACTTGAAGATGGTTACGAGGTTATCGTCTATGATTCATTCAGGTAATTTCGGGGTTATAATGTCATTATTGGTGCAATTCAATGCACTTACAAATATCCAATCGGAAATTTTATTTTTTCGTATGCCGTATGAAAATTTCGTAAATGCAGCCAAACAACGATTTACCTGGTTTTATTTAAGGTTCAACTTAGTTTTGTAAGTAAAACTAGTTTATCAAGTTATACTTCGCCTAGTTTTGTGATAAATTTGATCTACTTTACCTAGTTTAAGAAAAAGGAGACATGTATCCCAATTTGGCACAGTTGATGATATGGAAGACAAGTTGCATATCAAGCAGCGCACAAACTTGCAAATATTCCACATTGCTGTTTTACAATTGAATTTTTCACACCCAGAGAGCTATCATATCATTTCTTGGGAATATGTTTTAACAATTGTTTGCGTTGACTTCTAGCTTTCATTCAATAGCTCAAAGTGCATCTGAAGTCTTTCTAATTATCCTAAAATGTCCTTTGACGCTTATGTCGTTCGCACCTTCGTTACAGCAAAAAAATCGAGCTTTACTTTCTATTTTTCCTTGAGACAACGTCGACCATATATATGTAGTCCGATAAGCCTAGCTCGGCCCAGGCGCGAGTTCGAAGGGGGCATTGAGAATTATGCGGGCAGAATGGTGGATTGTGTCATGTGCTTAAGCAATATTTTCGGCTTTCTATGCCTAGATACTCCATCATAGATAAACCCTGGACCATGCATTTGTAACAATTAATATAAAATATCGACATTCTAATCGTTTTGGGCGTTGGATTTTAACAACAACTCTCCTATTAAATAAATTGATTGAGTGACTAATAATTACGTCGACATCTGTAAATATACATTCATATTCATTTACATTCAATCACATTCATATTTCGATTATTTTTGGACTTATTTAATAACGTTGCTTTCAACTTGCTTTTACAGTTGGGGAATAGCTCCTTTGCTCCCGGTTGCATCTCATCCACGCTTGACAGTAATAAAAGGAAACGTTTTGGACGAGGAGCATTTGAAAAAGGTGAAATAAAGTCATCAAGTATATTCCACAAATGTTGCTGAAGCAAAAACGAGTATTTCTTTTTGAACGTCGAGCTCGATCACTTTAGTTAACGTATAATATAAGCAATGAAGTAAAGAGGATGCGAGTAGATTTGAATTTGATTTTTGATTTATAAATAGAACTATTATATTTGCATAAATTAAATACACTCCATATTATTTCCACATAACGTGTTTTTTCATGTGAATTACTGCTAAGGGTTTCATTTTTTGCATATAAAAATATTAATGCTTCCGTTTGGCAACTATTTGCCCATATGACACCGTATTACCTTAAAATTATGGTTGAATCGAATTCATCCACGAGGAAAACAAATTTAGTTCATTTCAGTAAACCACTTAAATATTATGATAATGGTTTAATGGATCTATAGATTTACAGGATATTCAACATAAAAATGATAATGTTGATATTTTGCGAGGAACTAACCTGCCTCCTTGTTTAATTGCACATACGTGTATGACTGTTGTGTTAGGAATACATGAATGAGATAATACCGACTATATGCACAAAACATAACTTGATTTGATTCGACAAAACTCAATATTTGTAAGCTAACAAATTGTTAGCTGAGCTAAATCTCGTTAAATGAAAATGTATTATTTTTGTATCCATAGTTTTAATGATACCAGTTTCTTGAAACACTATTCCAACTTCAGTATATATTTATTTATTTATTAGGTCATGGCTGACGTCGACGCCATTATTCACCTTGCCGCCATTGTCGGATACCCAGCATGCTCGAAGAACCCGGAATTGGCCACCACCGTAAATGTTCAAGGAACCAAGAATGTTGTAAAGAATATGAAACCAGGGCAGAGGATAGTGTACGCATCCACAGGTTGGCTTGTAAATTTGGCAAAATTTAATTAATTTGAGCTGTATTTAAGAATGACACTTTGAGCGTCACGATTCAGATCGGTTCGTGGACATGTCCGAATTGGATGATTTAAACACCCATTTTGTGATTCTCTATTTCGAAGGAAGATTAAATTCGGATTAGACATCTTGTAAGATCATTATCTCTATGAATACAACAACCAAATAAAAAGATGTAGCTTGTGAGTATAGAGACCTTGAATTCAATGTTTTCACGAATTCTACACGGTGGTAATTTCCAATGTAGGCTTTTGTTTGTTTTATACCTAACTTGATTTGAACACATTCTGAAATCTCAGGATATTTGTTTTTACTGCTGTTGATGGATACGCAAAAATTTTGCTTGTATTGCTTGTATAATATGAAATAATATTTTCCCTCTTGAATCAGGTTCGTGTTACGGCGCTGTGACCGGGGTTTGTAATGAAGACACGCCAATCAGTCCGCTGACCTTATATGGAAGCACAAAAGCAGAAGGAGAAAAAATTATTCGAGAAGTTGGAGGTGTTGGCTTGAGATTGGCTACAGTTTTTGGAGTAAGTCACACGCTTCGTAATGTCATAACTATAACTTTTCTTCGTGAAACAAAGTAACCCTCATCAGAAATTATTTGACCAATTTGTTTTTGTAAGTATCATTGGCTCATACGTAACAAAAGGAATTTCTGGTTGGTTGGTAGATAAAAACGGCCATTGCAGTTGTAAGGGGATGATTCTTGGCCTACCAGGCGCTACGACAAGGAGTATATATTCTTAATCAGCCTCTTATCTAGTCAGGAACTTTGCTGAAAGCTTTTTTGTCAGGCATGGGTCACTGATGGATTGCACCGCCGAGCAGCGGTTTATTCATGACTTATGCCTGACAAAACAATATTTTTGATTGAAAAAGCCCAAATTGTATTGAAATCACAGAAAATAGTCTCATAACCTTCTACACGGTTAAATAGGCCGAGGCTCACGTTCCCCTCACTTTACTGAACATTATTTCATTCATGATTTTTGACGTCGTCATTGAACCGGAAAAATCTATTTCATTAGTTATCCAACCGAATTAATTCAATCCAATCTATTATTGGTTATAATGTAATAATTCAAACAAAATTAGAAAACCATAATTTAAGAATTTAAAATATCACGATTAAAAGCCCTATCCCGCCCCGCCCTATGATTATTTAGTACGAATTAGTCACCGGTACAAATTTAGATATATTAAAACGTGTTCTCAAAGTCGCTAACTGACGGGTCAACACTCGTTTATAATTAAGATAGTCACAATGACAACGGAAATTTTGACTAACATTTTCGAAACGGATATCAGAAAATGACACTCACGTCGAGTTTAGAGCCTAAATACGGCGTATACCAGATGAACCTGATTCAAATTTTCTTTTATCAAGCATGTGCTATGGATGATTCGCGCATAGGTGGCGTGATCCATCCAGACTCGTACTTAACAAACATATCTTCGAACATTTTTTCGATCGGGTATGTTATACAGTAGAATAAAAATTAAATTTTCGTTTTGATGCATCGGCGTGACCTGCATCATCGTTCTGTTAATAAACTAAGCTGATAGAATCAGAAAGTTTGCTTTGATAAATGATCAAAAAAAGAAGACGAGAATTGAATAAGAATACCGCGGAAACGAGCATTAGCGACTACAATTACAACAGACTGCCTCGTATCGATTTTACTTTCGTGAAAATGCGAAAATTTCCACCTAAGTGTCTAATACGTTATCAATGCATAGGGATTATTCAGCTATCAATGCAAAAAGCATAGCTAAATGCATTAGTAAGAGCCACAGATGGCCTGCACCAATCCATCCAACACCCGTATCTGGCGCAGTATTTTTCCGCAAACAAATTCACCCTAGATATCTATATGTATTAGTATCTAAATGCCTCGTTGAATAAATATTTTAATTTGCAACGCCTGTTTGGAAAATATGACACAAACATGTTCTCGTTAAGCACGAGTAATTGATGGATCACGCTTTCCAGGCGTTGTCCACCAGTGGCTCATGCTTAACAAGAGGAAATTACTGATCGGAACATGTTTGAGGCTTTCTTTGCTCAGTGCCGTGTTAATATTCAAAACAAGTTCAATGTTTTATTGTTCCACATTGTTCATATTTTATGTTATGTCAAGCGTTTATTGCCCTATTTCTATTTTCCATTATGCAAGCATAAATGTGAATGATTAGACGAACACAATTTTCTGGGTACATCCCATTTCTTTCTCAGTAACTAATCACGGTGAAAGTTAACAACTTCGATACAATAAATCACAGATCAAACAGTTAACGACTACCCCTCGGGGCATAATGTTACCATCGAGAAAATGTGTTATTTCGGAGGCAGCACAATTAGAAATGTCGGAATAATCGTAATTTCAAAAATAATCTTTTCAGTGAAATAGATTATCGAAAATACCATATTTTGTCAATGGGGTTAGTCGAGACTAATCTTTCCGCCAATACTTCTGTGGAGAATTCGTTTTGTACCGGTTAGATAAATTGCTTGTTTTAAAACAATGTTTTATTGCATTTGTGTGCTTCATTTTAACACTCCCTAGAAATGTCTAAAAATATCCAAACCGGTTGGACAGTATAACATAATAATATATAACAAACTAACTACTCTTCGATAAAAATGTAATGATAACACATTCTATACGCGAGCTTCTATTTGAAGTTTTTTGATTGGATTTTAATTTGAAACATCATAGAATTATAAATAAGAATAAGGCAATGTGGCACTCGAGTTACCAATAGTGAAACTGAAGTACTGTATGCAAATTTTCAGGCCGTGAAAAAAGCTTGCACGAC
Source organism: Styela plicata (assembly GCA_963675895.2). Classification (NCBI taxonomy): domain Eukaryota; kingdom Metazoa; phylum Chordata; class Ascidiacea; order Stolidobranchia; family Styelidae; genus Styela; species Styela plicata. The sequence goes on from OZ023145.1 coordinate 13,299,103, forward strand.
CAGTTTATTGCAAAACAACTTACCACGACCAATATTCCAAACACTTTGTCCAGCTCATGTCGCAGATACACACAATCAAAAAGTTCATTTAATCAAGTCAATGAGTCACAGATAGATTCATACTTATAACAAAGCATGAGGTACGGAATCTTTGTAAACGCATACACAAGTACATTTCTGTAAAGTTTCCTCCGACCGGAGTCAGACATCCCCAGCCTAAAAGGATTATATAGCCCCAAGTGGACTCCACCGAATGAATAACAAAGCATGTTTGGACAAAAACTTTTTGACTTTTGACTGACGAAGACACTAACATCTTACTCATGCTCAATGAAAATTGAAAGAAAGTCCACTGACGAAAATGCTGTTGTAAACAATTTGTTTCTTTACAGATTTCACCCCGTTTACGACTTGATCTTTTGGTAAACGATTTGACGAACAAAGCCGTATCAAAAAGATGTTTTGATCTATACGAGGGAGGTTTCCGTCGTACTTTCCTTCACGTTAGAGATGCAGCCAAAGCCTTTGTTTTTGCACTTCAGCATTACGGGTATGTTATTCTTTTATATCAGTCCTAGTATGTCGTAGCGGTAATCAGGTCTAATAATTTCTAGCAATTCGACCACAGGAAATCTTGAATCGAAATTGCACTCCGCTCAAACCAGAGTAAAAGGATTTACAATATAAAGCATATAACGAACTCGTTCATGATATGAGATAGGATTTCATTTTCATCCCGTGGAAGAGGGAAGCTAAGAATTCGATTAACCATACGGCCATAGGGCTTGGAAGCTTTTGCTGTAATAAGAGATTCCGTGAACTACAGTGCGTCAATGAGGTGTCCAGCAATCGCCTCTGATATAATCATTACTCACGAGATATGAATCCAGAACGTCTTGAAACTCATAGGCCCTAGTTCGAATTTCGTAATTCTATTTTCCTAATACTTTTGGACTTACAGTGATAATCCGTTTCAGGTCAATGACGTCAGACGCATTTAACGTTGGCGACGAATCCATGAACATGACGAAACGCGACGTCGCAAAGATGATAGAGGCTAACGTACCAGGGTGTTGCATAACCGAATCGAAGAGTGGTACCGATTTGGACAAGAGAGACTACGAGGTATCGTATGCAAAAATCCGTGCCCTTGGATACAAAGCGACGATCGACATGAAAATGGGAATAACAGAACTTTTGAAAGTTGTTCCCAACATGACCCCAGAAGAAATCGCAAGATGCAAGAATGTGTAGATGGAACTGATTTATACCATGCTACGCCCATAAATGAATCAGCCTGAAGCTTTTTTGGTGTCCAAAATATGCAAACATTCCAGTTTAAGACGAAATTGAAGGTTATAACCATTGACAACTTTTTATATTTATTGCCAGATGTATGGGACCAATCTTTATACTGTTGAATCTCGAAATGTGCCTTGCCTATACCTTGTTACCGTTTGCTATATAAATAAATTGAAATGGGAAAATCGTCTTAGCTTTACTTGGAAGCGAGTTGACATAACATCAAGTGAATTTCAAATTTGAGTATCAGTTTTATTGGCAAAGTGAGGAAAGCAGAGAACCCGTATTTAAGTTTTTGCCGTTTTTGAAGACCCTTTGTAATGTATAAAGTTGAAGCGGACGTTGAATCAGTTACATATTTTGAATGTTTCTAATAGTTGCGATCGATTTGAAAATATCGACAGATATGAATCAAATTCCAAATTTACCCAGTTTATTCTCCCTTTCTAATTGGGTGGGTCACTGACCCATCACCGGAGGCCAGTAAGGGTAGGTCGTTTGATAGGGAGTGGTGGCACGCCACGACGATTCCCAGTCCAAGTCTACAGTCCGAAGCGTTCCGCCAACGCGCTCTCGTCCGTGGCACCAGCAATAAGTAAATTTATTAAACACTTAGAATCCGCAAGATAGAGATGGAAACAATACTATATTATAACAAAAGTTCTATATTAAAAAATTCAAATCAGATATTCCGATGATTGGCGCAACTATATTTATTAGCGCAATTTAGACAAACCAGTCTACAATCACTGCCGGAGCTGCGATTCGCAACTGAGGCAAACACCTATTTACTTCCGTAAAAACGATCAAATCTTATGCACAATGCACTTGGGCAAAGAGTATTGGGGAAATAGTAAACCTCTCTCGAACATTTTATGCCCTCTCTTGTTCCGCCCGGTTCTGGTATATGTACATGTTTCGAATAAGCGGCTGAAGACTTCTATCAACTGTGACGTCAGCCAAAGAAATCGAAGCATGTAATTTACTGAAACGCAGATCACATGTGCATATATTTTACAATAATATATTTTTGCGTCGATGATATATATTCCTGGTATTCTTTTTCCAGATTATGCAATATGAACTCTGAATGAAACCTTGAAATAAAATTGAGCCTTTTGTGCGGCAACAATGCGACCACGGTATTTTGCAATCCACGCTTGGCTGACAAGTCAGTTTTTGCGCTCTTCATTTTATAATATAGTTTAGATTTACCGCTTCATCTTTTACGCAGTGTCGAAAAAATTTGGAGTATGATCACAACAAACATCGAATGAAACTTTTGGTATTGGCTTTAGACTCAACATTGTACCCTAAAACGGTTATTTAACTACCGTAAACAGTCATTACGCCAAATACAACCCATTACTAACCAAAGGTTAGGGCGGATAAAAAGTCTCCTTGAAAATGTTCGGAATATCTCTGGAATGGTCTTGTCAAAGGTTCGTTTACTCAAAATAGTAAAAATATTGAGCCAAAACCCTTACTCCCAATTCACAAATGGCACCTGTGGTTCTCCATATGGTTAAGCCGTATTCGCTTCCGCAGGATAAAAAATAATTACTAATATATTTCTCCCTAAGAAGCCACAAATGGATCACGCCAAGGTGACATGCTCATTTGAAGTTTTAAGCTTATAATGCAACCCATGTGCTGAAGGCCCCTAATCTTGTCCGGCAATCAGTGTCTGTTTTCTCTCCTTGCAATCTTCTACATTTTTCATGATACAAGGTATGTCGCAAGGAAGTGAGTAGAGTTATTAACCATGGTGGCCCATCTCAAAATAGACTACATAAGACCCACAAGAACTGCAATTGCTATATTGATAAATTGTCGACACTTCATCGACGACAATTTGGCTCAGTGTTATTGATTATAATTCAGGCACATTTAATCTGCGATTCATGGGTGTTGCTTATAAGATGACGTCCTTCGCAACCCCCTTCATATCATTATGTATACAGACTTACTACATTTTCTGTACAATATGATAAAATGAAGTTGACTTGATATGGGCTTCCGCTTATTTTAGAATTAAAACTTAATGTTCATTAGAATTATCATTTATGCCATATAAACATAATTGAAGAAATATTATTTTTCCATTCCCAAAGGTTGCCAACTGACCTGCAGAATTACTATTACCGAAAATTAAAAAAGAACCAAATTATAATGCGTGCAGTTTTTATTTTGCCAGAATTATTTCAAAGAACTGAATTATCAAATAAGAAAAACACTTATCTAGCACTGGTCACCAATGGATCTTACAGAAGACTCTATCACTATGCAAAAATATTGATAAAACAAAATTTCCCCATTATGATAAGGAGTTCAAATAGAATGAACTAAAACCCACAGAATTTTCGAAATTACGTTTGAATGATCATGTTGTTGGCTATAGGCCTCTTCTGTGCGCTTTCTCCCCACTTCACTGTGTTCAATCGACTCTATTAGAGCTCGCATCACCAACACTCGCCTCAATTTTTCCACGAAATCCGTTGCGGTTCTTTCGTGGCATTGGTAATCAATGACGCCTGAGTGAAATGAATATACAATTGTCATCGAAACTGATCCAACATGTTGGTGTTATTTATGGGGCAAACCAAAACCATTATTAATCTATTTCTGGTTGAGCATTTGCTCAAACGATCGTCCATTAACTACTAGAGCCAACTGGCGGGAATCATTTGCTATTAAAGACTTATAGTATTAATAGAAAGAAACACTTGAGCAGAACCACAAAAACATTTTAGTGTTTCAAAAGTATTAGACACAAAGAATTGGAAATTTTGAGTGACAACCTCCAGTAAGATGACAAACGTGCTGCACACATATATGCAGGGCTCTATGATATTTTTATTATAGGAAATTAAAGAAAACACAGTCATATGAAGGAATGTAACTGTATTATTAAGAACATAGAAATATTATAAAACAGCTCTATAAATTCCCTCTGTGTGTTATTCTGCTATTTACTTTGTGTACCCATAATCCATACTTACCAATGTCAAGCGAACAATTTTCCCCAATTGTATACAAACTACTAATGTAAAATCTGACTGAGATCTGCTCTACCGTAATCTGCTTCCTTTTTGTATCAAAATACTCAATGATAAAATATACAGTTTATTGCTAAATCTAAAGAATATATAAATGTAACAAAATGTTGTACCATGGTGGATGTAGCGATTGTTACTATGAGGAACAATACGCACCAACTGAAGCTGATCCGACCACAATGATAAAAGTATTACAAAATTTTATACCTTCTCGCAAAAAACGATGAGAGTACATATCTTCTCCTGTTGAATAATCCTATATAAAACAAGCACTTCTAAACCTCTACTGCAAGATATAAAGTCAAACGGCAATCAGAAATGAGCTTTGTTGGAAGTGATTTTCGAGTGAATACTTAGTCTTACAAGACTTCATGATGCCACTATTACGCTGAAAATCGTTATAGTCTGATATAGAGTCTGCTTTGTTTCTTTATTCTGGTATAAATAGCTCTGCTTCAACTTATAAAACTGACCATGTACTGACACGAATACCACCTCTTCTTTGATAGGATCCTCTTCGTCTAACAGTACGGTATTGGCTATTGGAAAGAAAATGTAATTTCAACATCAATCATCATGTCCATCTAGTTTTGTCAATAATGAGTTATAGACAAATTGTGCCTCAATGGCACGATTCATCAATGATTTATACTCCCAATTGGGAATACTGGTAAAATGTGAATTATGATTTTTCAATTTTGATTAGTTGGTTGAAAAGTCTAGGGCTCGAAAAGACTGTTTTTCATTTTACAAACCTGCCATTGGCTGGGGATGGAACGGGATTCTGATTCAGGCTCAAATTAGTACAAAATTCAACAATTCAATCAATAGTTTTCTAACAATTAATTGCTCTAACCGCTAAAGGAACTTACAACTCAGTAATACACAACTGAACATAGCTGTTAGATGAAAAGTACTTTCGAGAATTCTCAATAACTCAAATTCTGCAGTATGAGAAAACGTAGTATAAATTATAAAGTATATATTTGTTAATTCCCCAAAATAGGAATAGCAATCTTCCACTAAACTGTATCTATATGATCTCTTGCTTCGCTATTACCTGATACCACTTCACACCATAAGTCTACAAAACAAGATATGTTTTGAGTGAAATAAAGCATATAAAACAACTCTGTCACTGTCCAGACTGTTAAACAAATCATATCAATTTGAACAGTTTTCATAGTTTTATTGTTGGAATTCCAAACAAATTCCTACAAATGCAGCTCTTAATGCTTCATTGGTATCTGTGATGCTAATAATAGGCTTATGAAACCTTACTTTGCAGTAACGCAGTAAATAAAATTTTTTTCTGAAGGACTTGTCAAATTGCATTAACATCTTAACAAAATAAAACTTTGAGTAAAGTGTGATATGATACCTTCCACCAGTGTTGAAAATAAGATCTGCATTCGGTGCTCCTTTTGGTGGTTGATACTTCTGCCTTCTCTCTCTGTTAAGATTAGCAGGGGGTGATCTGTAGTTAAAAGAAATTATTGAGATTATTTATTATTAATAAAAGACGAAAAAATCTTGTTTTTATTTAAGTGTTAATAACTCCCCATTTCAAAGATTTTATTTTGTCCAACACGATTCATAGATGGGCCTCAACTTAATGGTGTGATCCATCAGTGATTCATACTTGTCAGAACATTCACATATTCACAAAATTTTTCCCGACCGGGTCAAAGAAATTTTCCTACGACATACAAAAAAAAAACTTTGATAGAAAAGAATAAACAAATGGCTATTTTTTACAATTATATTTGAGTATAATCAAAATATATGGAATGATATTTTCGTTCAAAATAGTCAGAAATACTTTGCTATCGCATATTTCGGACAAGCTAACATCGAAGAAATGAGTATTTAAATCTAACTGCGACTTTCGTGACAACAAACCTGGTACTGTTGAAAAGTTCTTGTTGATGTTCTTCCTCAACCTGTCTTTCATTTATAGAAAGAGTTATTTTCTTCAATTCTTGCTTTTGTTTTTGTTCCGCTTGTGCTCGATCTTTTAAACTTGCAGCCAAGTGTTCGGTTTTAGGAATCAGTAAGGGTTTCAGAGTTTGTTTAGTGCCCTTTTTGGTCAAAAGTAGAAATCTGAAAGGAGAAAACAAAATAAATTGTACGGTTTTGGGGAACGAAAAGAGCAAAGACTAATTGTTGTAGAATTAATTTTTTTTAAAAAAAATACTGCTTTCGTTTACTTAATACACCATCTTTACTTTCTAATAGGGTCGTGTTTTTCTGCCGGGTGTTCAAATCTTTTTCATCAATTGTTTGAGTGACCAAAAAGACTTGTTGCTACTCCATAGCACATTTGATAATTTTAAACATTTTGCACAGTTTTACGACTGCCAGATATTCAAAAAATATGAATTTCCTGCTTTTTTAGGAACTTCTCCCTTCTGATTGTAACCATTCTCTCCATGTGTCTTAGCAACAGACATTCAGTCTCTTTCAGTTTGCTTTATATTACCGATAAATATTAAATGTGGACATTCCAATCTAGGAATTGTTTGTTGGACACTCGCCAAAATACGGTTGTTTACACTGCTTCTAACATACTCCACCAACTGTGTCCATGCACAGAAAAGAAGAAGGTAAAGGTTAGAAAAAAACATTCAACCCTGACTTTGAAATGGTTGAAATGTTATTCTACTACATTCCTATAATAAACGAGAAATTCCACCAACGAAAATGACAGTAAAATGTTATACTTGACAGCATTGTCTTCACTCGGACTATCATTTTTTAACATAGATTTTTTCACATTGACGGGTACTGTCATATCTTGTTGTTGAACTTGAGTTGTCTTACGTGCCTGAAGACTCTCAAACTATAAAAATAAAGAAAATTTGTTGTTACAATCGATGAGGACAATAAATCATTTAGACTTTTTTACATTTCAGCCCTGTAGGTGCTAGTTTCAGAATTCAGAACATATTTGCTGTCGTTAAAGGTGAGAACAAAAAAAAGAGAAAAAAATCATATTTTTCTTCGATAGACCGACCCATTTGTCCATATCATTTTCTTCGGATTGACAAAAAGCTTCAAAATTATTAACACTGCCATTCCATATCAGCGTTGATGATATTGAAATTTCTTGTGAAGTTTGGTAGCTCCCAGGCAATCAAGAAAAGATGTTTTAATCATCTAGCGGAAATATATCAGGAAATATTGAACATTTGCTACAATTTTCTTGATGGAATCCATTTTTTGCCGTTCTCAGGGTAGCAGATTAGCTACTGGCATTCTGCCAATATGAATGGCAATTTCTCAATGCTGACAACTTATACTCCATATGATCTCACCATCATATTATCGAGAGCTTTCTGAAACTCATCGTCCTCTGTAGATGGAAGATGCCGAATACTACCTCTAGGTGTTGTTTGTATTCTATCATTTTGTATGATGTCTTCATCTTCAATGTACTGAAATAGGATTACCGATATTTGATATTAGAAAACAACCAAGCATGCTTATGTCATACGCATTCGGAAATTCCATTTTGCAAAGCATGCCGCACTATCCATCAGTGACTCATAGCTAACAAATCGTGTTTGGTCAAAATAACCCTGATCTAATGGGTATAATTTCAAAGTGTTATGAAGGTGTGAATTGAAAACCTCTACTGAACCCGTTGTTTCCCGGGTGTCGTAATAAGTGAGGTGTTGTAGGCATGGTCTAATTGACCTGTACGAGACACACAGATTCAAATCCTTTGAAATGTAATTTTATATAACGTACGAGAGTATTGTTGGCGGTATATGTAACGACTTCGGCATTGTCCAGCAACCATGTCTACGTATACGGAAAATAAATGAAAATTCGGGTGAACACTTCAATCCTTTACTTGGACCTAGTAACTACAAGAACGATCATAGTTTATTAAATAAATACTTACCTAAGTCACATTCCTGATTTTCGTTTTTGCAGGATAAATATGATATCCTATTCTAAGTTAAAATGAGAAAATGCCCTGTAGGAACGAGCTTAAGAATAGTCTTATGAAAGAAGGGACAAGAGAAAACAACGAAGTTACAAATGGTTTTATCATTGCCCGGGGCAGATACTGCTCGCTGCACTTCACCAAGGCAATTCAGTTGCTGGTACTATATCTTGTATTAATACTTTGCTTTTAAGTGGTTGGTCAGTTGGTTCCTTTTCAGCACCGCTTTTTGCCCCCCTCAGAATGAATTTCAATAAAATAAATGTACGTGGGCAATATTTCATAATTTATCTGGTGCTAGAAGAACATTTTTTTCTAGTTCTATACAGAGAACATGTTATTAGCACAATGAAACAGAAGTACTTTCTGATACATTTTTGGTCATTTCACTCTGTCAAGCATGAGCCACTAATGAACTGAGACTCTGTGACGCACTACAGCAGAGGCTCATACCTAACAAAATATAAACAGTATACTAAATATTTTTTTGGCGTACATGTCATGGATTAACAAGCCAGACTTGGACCTAAGATCTTTAACCTGCGATGCCGACATGATAATCACTAAGCCATCGCGCCCACATATTGTTCAACTTTCAGTAAAACCTTTATCATTACTATGACTTGAAGCTTCTCTGTTCTCGTTGTATTGCTCATCATAATAATTGTACTTTCTTTTACACAAAACACCCTTTCCTGCAATAATCTACATAACAAAAAAACCTTTCTGAATATTCTCCATTCACCTTGTAACTTTTAAGTTCTATAGAACGCCTCCATCTTATTGCATTTCTTGTACTACTGGTAATATCTCCTTTATACTCTCTTCCAAGGCACTAAAAAGCGATTATTATTTACTTACTATAACTAGGGATGTCCGAATTTTCCATGATATTTTATTCTAAAGGTGTTTTTCAATATTAGAAATTTTTTGTCACACAAGTGGCACAGATTAACCAATAAGTTCTATCAATGACTTACTCAGTCTAAAAAATTTTTGTCATTGCATGAATAAATAAAAATTCTGATTGGGACAGTTGAGTGACGTGAGCCGCCATATTCAATGCTGAAACCATTAATTTCTCTATTTAAAGGATTTTATTTCTACTTTACTTTTACTTCAGCGCTTCATTCACTGCTATTTTTTTTCGATTGAACTGCGAGTTGGTTTCTACATAAATTCTAACCCACTGATTTAATAAGAATATCTCCATCTACCAACCTTCTCGTCCTCATTATCCATGGTTCGATCATTCTCTTCAATATCCTCATCTTCATCCCCACTCTCATTCTCATCCATGTCATTTTCATCATCCGAAGAATCATAATCGCTTGTTCCTGATTGGCTACTTGTGTCTAATCCTGGTGAATTTGGATTGGATGCACCAGGTGTGATGGGACTTGAACTGGTGTTACTCGTCTTCACTTCACTGTCTTCAGGAATCGATTGTAATCCTCGTTGAGATGTGTTAACTGGCTGAGTATCTTTTGCTGGAATGTTGCCGAGACTGTGGAAATTATCCTTCGGTGCAATTTCAGCTGAAGAAAAAAAGAAAAAATAATGGCCTAGGGCACATGATAAAAGGTAAATGATCTGAACTCTATGGTTAGACCAGCATGAGAAAATAGGTAATTACCGTATCATAAAGAGATCATAATAGGTTAAATGTGGTGGCTATATATCACTACAGAGTCAAGTGTTATTAACCAGGGGACATGCGATTCAAGGAAATAGCAAAAATGCCAGAATGAGTCTATTGTTTCAAGGGTTTTCTTCATAAATAGAATAATGTTTCCATATTATAGACAAATGCTATTGCTGATATTTCACCCATTTTGCAGGTAAATCCTAATTTATGTCAAATTTTACACTATTAAAAGTGGTATATATATTATGATATCACTGAAAAGTGAGTCAATAAAAATAAGGTAACTTTTAATCGAAATTCCAAAATATCTGATTTAACAGCTCAACATGGCATTTCATGGTAGGTAGTGTCAAGGATTTTCGATTTTTTTTGTACATGATTGGTGCTGTCCAAAACTAATGTAAAGACATGGCATAACATGAAAAAATTCCAATATTTTGGCAAGTAAAAATGCACCAACGAGGCATGCTCAAAAATTACAAAATATAGCTTATGAATTTGAAAAACCTTCAACAAATTCGGAACGATTTTTTTAATCACCAGAATTTGACATGTACGACAACATAATAATAATTTTCATTCACTTACCAAGTTTTGCAAATATTTCTTTTTCCACATCCGCGACAGCCTTATTAGCTTCTGCGAGTGAAGAAGCCAGTTTCAATTTTGGTCTCAGTGGCTCAATCGTATCTTGAACTAAATAATCTATTTCGACAGGAAAAGGTGGTTTCAAATACTTTGAAGTTTGCTGTTGTTCCTCTTCCCCCTCACTACCTTCCGTTGCTTGTGACCAGATAGACGATGTTTTCTTGAACCAAATATATCTCTGAAAATAGAAGTAAGAAAAATTTGACCAATGATGAACATTTCAACATTTAAAATAAATGAAATTTAGCAATATTTGACAATGGTTTGCTCTTTTTGCAGCGAAGTCATGATTTTACGTTGTAAAATTTGACATATATCATGACTTGACTGCAAAATGAATAAATTTAGGATTAAAACAATAATTAGGTATGTAGACAGAACAGAAGTTTTTTGAACCTAATATATCTCTCATATAAGGCAGAGGAAATATCATCACTGTTGGACAAAGAATGTTTGTACAAAGTTTGTTGATGTGAAGGCTCCGCAAGAAAACCCTTTGAGATCCGTAACATGAAAAGGCTTTGGCAGAAACTCTTTGAAATCGACTTTCGACTTACGTAAATGAATGACACGACTACATTGACTCAAGACTCTAAATTCAAATTTCGGTAAGACTTCAACTCGGCTGGCAATTTGTGTGTTCCTTGACCTGACTTGGGACTCAAAAATAAAGTGACTTGTTCCCAACATTGCGTAAACAATACCACCATACCATAGTAAACAATAATATACTAGGTAATGTTTCTAGGTGTCCTAAGTAATGAAATATACCTGGAAATACTGCAAGAAATAATCCAACTTCTTTTTACTAGTTCCTCTGTCAAAATATTGTCCACAAGTTTCTAGCAACACACAGACCAACCTGAGAAATAAAAATTGGTTAATAGAGTCATGCTGATCAACCACCCTGGATAAAATAGCTGGAATGAGGGAAAAAACACTATAAGGTAGCAATGAGTTTAAACCAATCACCACTGTTATTAAGTAAAAGGGTAAAATGACAAGGATGACAAGAACTGAATATTTTACTACTTCGAATAGATTCTTAAAGTAAAAGTTAAAAATAGAAAAAAGAAGTCGAATATGAAGTATAGAATACATTTTATATTCAGCCATGTTTTTGACGCGAGGTATCATTCTAACATTTAAAAAAAAAAAAAATTAATTTTTGAAGAATTCAGAAAATTTTGATTATGGTACACGATTTAGGGAGAAAAAAAATTTTTTCTGTCGACTCTGTTCTGATTTATGCGATAAAAACGCATAACACGCCATTCTGAAATATATCTAAAAAAGAACCTTACCATATCGAATATATTCGATTCATTTTTGCCAACCCTGGTTGCATCTTCAAAAACACTTAACGTTTTCAAAATTTATAAAAAAATCTTATGGAACAAAAAGCTATCGCTATTATCAGACATCAACTAGAGGTGGTCGAGAAAATTGTAACTAATCGTGAAAATCTGAGGCATTTCCAAAACCAGATATGATTGTAATTTTTGTCCAATTAATGGTAAAAAATGTATTTTGGCTTTGAATCCGGTGTCGTCACTTACCTTATTCTGAACAAATGTTCAGGAGGATCCAAGATAGACGGATAAGCGTGCATATAGGTGACACCGAATGTTATAAACGAATATAAAGCATTGAATATAATTGAGGAATCAAACATTCTATAGTTGTAAAGTTCACCAAGGTATTTAGCTGCACTGACTCTCCTCTGGTTGTATCGTGGATGGTTTATCTAAAGTGTAATCATAAGCAAAGCAATTGATGGATGGATGATGACTTCTGCTCACTAAAATGGTTACAATCAGTGAGTGGTATTGTGGTGACCCTATTCAGAAAAAGAGTTTCCCAAAGATGTTTTGTCATAAAATTTACGTATTATTTTCATTAAAAACTGTTTCATGATTCAAAACTACTAATGCATGGGAGATAGAAAAACTGTCATACACACGTTCCTCACATTTTTTATAGCCACTTAGAGTGAATCACCCTGTCCAAGACCCTGTAACTGCGGCCACTTATAGACGGACAGGGTTACAATTACTGGAAAGATACGATCTTTTCCTGTTCGGCTTAGCCTACCAAACTTATTACACCCTGGGTTGAGTGGTGGGCACAGATAAGCAAGCCGGACTCGTCGGTGCTTGAACCGAGATCTTCAACCTGCGATGCCAACATGTTTAACCACTTATTTCCCATTAAGACGAGGCATCCATCTGTATCATATCTTTGACAATATTTGTATTGCTAAAGATTTATGCTCACCTCCATGCCAATCCTGATTTCCTCTGACAAATCGTCGACAATCTTGATACCGACATCGTCCTGATAACTTATAAGACCAGCAACAAGACTAGCAAGACAATGTACGTTGTTAAACTTTACATTCCAAACTTGCGTTAAAACTCGAATGGCATAATTTTTCACCTGTAAAATAAAAATTACAATATACCGATACTGACAGAAACGAAATAAAAAAATCAATTTTTGTTCATATCTCATCAATTATTAGAAGCTCTATTGAACAATCATACTTAATCAATATAATCCCAATAGTGTGTGGTCTGTTACTAAAGAGTCTAAATTATCAGAGAGCCATGCTTAGGAAAGCATATTGTAAGATGATTTTTTGTGATTGTGGAATCCAATCTAGAAAAGCTACAAGCAACCATACTAAAGAGTCTAAACTATCAGAGAGCCACGCCTAGGAAAGCATATAGTAAGAAGATTTTTTGTGATTGTGAAATTCAACCCAGTTAAAAAAAAACTACACACAATCATTCTCTCATTGTGCACGAGACACCAATGATTCGCGCCGCCTAGATGGCATCAGTGACTCATGCTTAAGAAAATTTATTTTCTGATTTGTAAAAGCAATATTTCAAGGTATATCACTCAAATCTCCAAATTCTTTCCCTCAAGCGTAAGTGAGTCTCAGATCATTAATTCAAGCACGTCAGGCAAAAGAATGTGAAGCACACACACACACTTTTGTTGAGCATGAGTCAACGATGGACCGTGCCTCGACGGCACGATCCATCCGTGATTCATGCTTAACAAAATGAATTTCTGATCAGGGTCGATTCATCGAGAATTTCGTGAAAGCAAAAGATATTTTACAAGAGTTAAAAGACATGAGATACAAGGAAAACATAATACAAGCTATCTTACTGCTTCATCCGTCCATTGTAATTTTCTCATTTGCCTTAAAACCTTTTCAACAGTTGATTTTGCTAAATCTTTATAAATTAATTTCCTGATATATTGATGTAGTGGAGGTCTTGGTTTTTGAACAATCTAAATCCGGAAAAGAAGGTTAAAATAAAACTTCTAAGTTACAAATACGTCACTTTAACAATGAGATTGGAAAATGTCCTTTAGACAAGACTGAAAAACCTGTAACAGCGTTATGAATGGGCTATACGAATATTTCCATGAGTATTGATTTGTTCAAATAAATTGAAATGAAAGTTTAAACTAATTTAACAATTGAGATGGTAAAAACTAGCTGTTACTTATTATTTTGAGAGAACATTTCAGTTTTGCTTCAACTTTCGCCTTATTGCCAAAAATATGTTTTCGAACTTGAAACATTTTTAATCTAATTCTGTGAAATTTAGAGTATGAAACTCTACCCCTCTAACCCAATTAGATACTTTTAGCATGTACTGTAGCATAAGTAGTGTTTGCATAATAAGGCTCATTAACTCATTACAGAATGTCAGTTAAATTACCACTCAACGCACGAAGAAAATAGCTCCTACTCACTAGCACAGTTAGAAGAAATATAATTCAATAAAAAGCTCAAGAGATTTAGAAGGATTTCGATTCATTGGAAAATAAACAACTGAAGAAAAATAGGATCCATGTCACCTAGGTATTACCTTCTCAACTTCTGGTGGGTTGCAATAATAATATGCGTTATCAATCATAGTAGAATATCTTGTGTCGAGAGGTTTTGCAGTCCTCTTTCTCATCAATTGCTCGAGTAATACTCGAGTGAGTAGGTGAGTCTCGGGAGTACGAAACAAGAAGCAACCGCTCACTTCAAGCAGTCCACAAGCCATTTCAATTGCATGGGGAGAAAAGTCATGAATCAATTGCTGAAAACAAAAATAGCATTTTGAAAATGGATAATTTCAACGCCAAGGTAATTTATTTTGTGGGCATAGCTGGTAAAATTCGAATGAGAGTGATCCTGATGAGAAATTTACGGTAATTTTGCAGACAGAAGCCACAGATTACAGTTTGTGATATAAATGTCAGGGGCACATTTTTCTTGACCCGAATATAGTAAAAGAATATGATTGTGAGGACAGGTTGGCAGAATCTTTTTTGTTTCGAGTTTCTGAAATGTTAATGTCATTTCCTTCGGGTGACTAAAAAGCTCCAAAAACCCTCAAAACTGCTATTTCATAGAAATACTGATGGCTACGACCAGACACTAAGAGAGACGTTTAAATGTACCTACAAGGCACTGGCATACCACGAAATATTTCCTAAATTTTCTTCTAATGGAAACCATTTTCTTCGGGTGTGTGAGTAGCGAAGTAGCTGGCGTTCTATTTTTTTGAGGGTTCTATCATCAACTTCAATTTAAGGTGCATTTCCACTGTATGGTTTCTCATTCTAAGTAGGTTTGTACAGCAGTGGTTGGTAACTAGTTTTTTCCAGGTCCTACTCCAAACTTACAGAGACATTGAGACTAAAATTGTTTAAAAAATGTTGCATCACAAAATCAACTTTATGCTGTTTCAGTATGTTCAAACTTCATTGGACTCTAAAATTTAAATTCAATTTGGTCAGCATCACCAATTTTTGTTAAAGAAAAAAAAATCATGCTTAATCCAATCCATAACGCTTCCAATTTAATTATGATATTATCACTATATTACCATACTCAAATTACATTTTTCAATAATTACTCTTTTTTGCCTGAATTGCACAAAGTTATTGCATCCGATTAATGATAGAAGCAGCAAAATATCACCGGCACTATGCAAACCAGTCAATGCGGTAGGTATTCCTGTACATTCAATGAAGGATATAAAATGAAAGAAAATGTTATAGTACAAAAGTAATAAACCATGACTCACTTTAAGGCAATTCAGAGTATCCGAATGAGGTATCATTCCAAACTTTGTCATTTCACCAATGAATCTAACAGTTTTAACTTTACTCTCTATATGAATTTGATCTTTCTTACGAACCTATAAAAGCAAAATAAAATAACATTGCAAGTTATTGAAATGAAACAAGTTTATAGAGATAGAAACTAAGGTTCCAATATTCTCAAATTTTTCTGATAAATATTTGGTACTGACTGCCTGGCCAGGTTATATTTTCCAAATGAATATTTGGTACTGGCTGCCCGGCTAGGTCAGTCTATGAAGGATTACCAACATACTCACCTCCGCGCAACTACGAAAGAATGGCAGGTTAAAATACTGTGAGAATTACGGACGGCATCGTGCACATGTTTTATACTTTATTTGAGGTTTTGCCTCCCCGACTAATCTTTTTCAGAACTTTTTTCTAGAATTTAAATACTGTTCGTAAATTCTTTTCATAGCAAAAATGGTCAAAGAAAATCCATTTATCCATCTTTAATTATAAATGACAGGATTGCATTTGACCATTGGTTATTAATCATTTTACAAACCATGTTCAATGTTCATGCATTGGGAATTTAGTACTGGTTAGGTAAAAACCTACCTGACAGGCTTGGAACTGGTGGAAACGCTGGCAGATACGGTATGGTGCAATTGGATTTTTCGGTATGATAGTACGGTACAATTCATTTTTCAATTTCCGTACTCGGTACGGTATGGTTTGATATTTTTTTCATAACACATAAGCACAAAATACTCTTTTTTCTACCTACAGATAACACCATGTTCCTCTCATATTAATCTATGTCATTTCATGACTGAAACATGGTCGCAAATTACCATTAGTAAGACAGATACGTTAAAGTCTATCAAATAATTTTTTAAACCCAAGAACTAGGTATTCTAAAGCTTTTCAAGATGTGTAGGGTATTAAAACTGATTTACTTGGGCTTCGTCTTTTATCAGTTTTACTGTCCAGAATTCTAAACCAGAAACCATAAAACTGAATACCTTTGCGCTGAGATATTGGTGATATTACATGCAGCCTTTTGATTTTACAAATAAGGCTCTTTAGGGCATTGGTAGTAGTTGGTATCTATATGGTATGGTTCGAAATTTTTACCCAGTAAATCATACATAACCTGTTTTTGTACTGAAACGAAATTTAGTACAATAATTGAAAAATATCAATCAAACTTATTATCGTACTTGCATGAAATTTGGTACGATATACAAAAAAATAATGTCGTAGGGTACAGTACGAAATATTTTGCTCGGTCCAAGTATAATAAAAATTTTATATCATAACACCATCTTTGGCTAGGGAGATAGTGCTTCAGCAAATGTTTAGAAATAAATATTCCAGGCTTTCTCCTCTCATAGAATAAAAATGAAAAAAGAAATCATGTTCAATCGATTACTTTTGTATATAAAGCAACACTCACATGAAATCTGTAATCTTTCAGAAGCATAGTTGTCAAATTATCTGCAACATCTGACATGCACGGATGTAAGGTAGCAACAAGCCGGCCATAGAATGGTAATAAATCAAGACGCGATCTATGAACATTGAAGAGTGCTCGAACAAGTTTCTTCCTGTTTGCTCTTGTATTCAAATTCATGCAGAAATCCTGTGCTGCCTGAATGAAAAACATCGATAATTTAGGCAGAACCTAGAAGGAATAGACTAGTGACCATTTGTATGACAACGAGCTACATAAAACATATACAAGAAACTACATTCTTCAAGTGAAAAACATCCAAAACATAACTCAGTCCATTAGAATAAAGTGCAGCAGACGCACAGACTGTCAGCTGCTCTGCCACTCAGACACCCGAATCACTGTCATCAGCAAGAAGATTTAGCAAATGTGTATTCTTTATATGATAAATTTCTTCCTGGATAATTTAAAATATCTTTTTCAGAGCCTGGTAGCAAGTAAGTGTAGAAATATTACAAATGAACCTGGACTTTTTAAACATAAATCTTTGAACTAAATTGAATTTCGAAAAACGTTCAAAATAATTATTTAATACCCATAAACTGTGACACAGTGATAAGACAGCTCACAAGCTCAAGAAAGTGAGACTGCAAAAAAATTTTCGGTGATTTGTGAAGCTAAAAATTACAAGAAAAGCAGAATTTTTGGGTCAAAAGCAATAGCGTGTTTTATTTGCTAAGAAATGGGTCAATTCCGATTTTTTTTTCTGCATGAGTCAGACTAATTGTTGCACCCTATGAAGTTTTAAAGCCATGCAATCAAACATGATCAGGATAGTAGTGGGAAGGCAAGGAATTCCAAAGCTTTGCCCGTCTCGGGAACAAAATCTTGCATATAACTGTTTGTGACATTGTGGAACCTCCACAGTTAATGGATGTGAATTGGAAGACCATCTATTGGAACAGTTGAATATTTGGCTCAGGGGAACGAGAGCAGAGAGTGTGGTAAAAACCTCTAATAACTTGGAGCTGATATTTGCATAAGAGGTTGTGGCCATGAGGCTAATTGGTATTCTCAGCTTTCCTCTACTACAGAAAAAATGAATCTTATCCAATTAGGAGTATAACTGTTTGTCATGATTAACTTTGGTTTAATTGATGAGTAGTTACAATGAACAGTTAATGTTTACCCGATCAATAAGATCTCTATTGATACAATTCTGCAATGATGTTATGAAATTTTCCATCATCAATTTCATGGTTGTTCCTAAATTAACATCTTCCTCTTCAGTTTCTGAATAATGAACAAAAAAATTACAAGTAGAAAATTCTAGAATTCTGTTCAGGTAATTGCTTTTCGATTAATCTTATATTAAATCATTTTGCAGTGAAATCATGATATTCGACATAATACATCATGACTTTGCTGCAAAATGAGTTAAATATGGACAAATATAAGCAATTTTGTTTAGCTTATTCATGTCATGTAGTAAATTTTGAATAATTTGAATAATGTTTAAACAAACTATAAGTACAATCCTATACGCATATCTTATGACGGAATACCAGTGAAATAACATTACAGGTGCCCGGTTAGCTCAATCCTGTGCCAAGTTGGATCAATCGGTAAAGCGTTGGGAATACCCTTAGAGCTACACAACACTAACATCCTGGGTTCAAATACTGTGTGGGATGTTTATAAAAGGAAGGTCTGTTAGACTAGACCCCTTGCCGGTGCATGGTGGTTCACGTAAGTGTTGCTTGCGGCTTCCTCAACCAACCACGTCCATGCGTAGGAAAATGAGCAAAATGTCAAGACAAGTCTACACGAGAGATTGTGGTTCGCCATATCGGTAAGCCGTATTCTCGGCTTACCTCTCCCACAATATAAAAATAAAATTCTATCCTATCCAGGCGTAGTTAGTATATCATTTCCTCCTATCCAAACACCATTTATTTAGGGAGAGAAATTTGAATACAAGAGTGTTTTCTTTTTCTAATAAAAATGTTCGCAAAAGGCTGCAGATACATCGCTATCAACAGGCATTGTATATGTGCTGTCGATACACACTTGGGCTTTGGATATCTGGTTAGCTCAATCAGTAAAAATCAGGAATATGCATATTTATGCCCTGAATTCAAATCCCGTGTGATATGATTATATGCAATAGGACTATGGTGAATAGGACCATAACCCCTAGTTATGGCATTCTCCATTAACCACACTCATGCATAAAAAAAAATCAGTAAACGATTAGGCACAAATCTCAAATTCCCGACTTCAAACTGGTATTTGCACGAGAGGGTATGATTCACCATAGAATTAAGATTATTCTCAGCATTCATCTATGATTGAAAAGATATGAAGTGGTATCCTATCCTATAGATGTCAAGGACACAAATCACTTTGCTGTCATCCAAGATGCCCCACATATCAAGTACAAACCATCATCTTGGCCAAGAACTTGTTTTTCAATATCTTCTTCATTTTCCGCCACGTCATCTTCGTCATCATCATCCATGTTGTCGTCTTCTATATTCCCGCTAACAACAGCAGCAGCCGCTTCAGTAGCTTTCTTGACAGCATCTTTTGCCGCATCATCTACTTGGCCTATGTCCACTTCTGCCATATCTTCAGTCATTCGATCTATCGATTCTTCTCTGTGATATATGGGGTAAAAAATTTTATTTTGTCAAATACTCGCCACAGATGGATCGTGCCTTAGCGGTGCGATCTATATGTGACCCATACTTAACAAACATGTTTTCACAGAAGTGTCCTGCCTGACTGAGCACAGATAATCGAAATAATAACATGACACAAACTAGGAGTTCTTGAACTTGGAACGAAAAGGGTTTAAAAAGTGGCACGATCTTGTTATTGTGCAGGAGTGGTAATTTCTACTCTGGTCAATGTGAAAACAAAGTGTTAAAGCAAACCAAATAGCAAAGCCGATATGAGGTGTCTACAATGAAGCCACACATAAAGCCCAAAACAGCCAAGTACCATAAAGCCAAATACCATTCTCTTTCGACTTTTACCTAAATTGTCTCAATATCGAGATGTAGGTGAGCTGCGAATTATGAAAATTACATTAAGGGGGCACAACTCACAAAGTAAAGAACCCCTAGTCTAAACAAAGAGGTATGTATTATTGAACCCCTGTGAATAATCATGTGTGAAGATTATTTCAAAAATTAATTATCAAGATACGTACGATACTCCACATGTAAACTTTAACACAAGAAATAAATTTGAAACATTTAACATCCCCAACAGAGTAGGAAGAGAAACTAACCCCTTCCCGGCAATCTTGGGCCCAGCTGGTTTTTCCTGTGTTCCACTTTTTCTTCTTGTTCGCTTACTTGGACTTTTCTTTGCAGATTTATTTGCAGCAGCATTATCTTTGAAAAGAATCTGAACAAAAACACATGATACAAACTAACGATTCATCTGGAAAGGGGAGATCCAAAACTGGAAAAATAAAACAATACAATCATGAGTCCAAGTCCAAACGTGATAGTATTAGTATAATGTACGACGTCCCTTGATTGATCGGACGTTGTGATGCAATTTATTAGTGGCGCATACATCACAAAATTGAACAGAATTCACACATAGAAAACAAATGCAGAAACTTTGAAGGAAAACTGCATCATTGTAGAAGGAAGCCACAATGTGATGCCCCCTCGCTTTAAAGATTTCCAGAAAACACCTTGCACTTAAATCATCATAAGCACAAATCTATGATACCCAATGCAATTACATCATCTGCACAATACTCAGAATCTCAGGTAGATTAATTGGGAATTGGAAATCGGTACTAGATCTGCCTCAAGTGCAGATAATAACTGGTGCTTTCTTAAAATTCTCACTCAATATATATAGCAATTTCAAATTGAGCAATATCAATTCACCAATTGTACCAGCAATAACTTTTTATGCCAACTGTTGATTGTATCCGCACAGAAACCATCAATATGTTGGATTACATTGAGCCCAATCTGGAAACTTCCAGCAATTCATTTCAAATTAAATTGACATTTCACTTTTGTTCAATCACACTTCATATACATGTTATTATGTAGATTCAATTGATTACCAATACGAATTACTAAGCTATTAATTACATCATGGACCTAATTAAGTTAATAAGGAATTACAGGCTTAAGATCTCGAGTTCTATATTGACAAGTTTAGCTTGTCAACTCATACCCATCCTATGAAATAGTGTTGAGGTTTGTGAAGCGTTTTTGACCATCCAAAGACAATGACACAAACATTTCGGACACCCGAAAACTAGATTTGGACACTTGGATGAATGACATTCAATCTTACCGCAGGAATGATTGCTTTAAGATCCAATAAATTTGTATAAAATGACATTTGATCTTCATCTTCCCAAGGTGATTGTTCACCAAGTAGCTCCGCACCTTTTACTGCAGGATCATATATATTTATGGATGATTCAGGATCTTGTGTTGTAAGTTCTGGAACAAAATTTTGAAATATTCCTGTCACAGGTTTGAAAAAATTTTTCAGCCCAAATTTTTGTTTCTGCTTTATGTTGGTTTTTTTTTGACACGATGCTTCATTGAAAGGCGAAGCTGATGGTGTACGGAAAACATACAATTCAAAAAATATGTAACATGTTGAAGCGAATGCACCAGCCAAACATTTTTTCATAAAAATGTGGTGAATAGATAGTTATATTGGTACTTGTACAATGTAATATCTACCATTGTGCCGAAATATATGTATTAACAAAAAAGTTGCTTCATCATTTTATACACATTCTATGTATCAATTCACACAAAATAAGATATTATCTCACAAGCCAAATGCAAATTAAAAAAAACGTTTGACTGCGATTGAAGTGGTTTACAAAGGATTAGGTAAAATGCCATGGATTTATATAATAATCCCGTGGTTATTTTTATTACCTCACGTCTCAACGGTTAAATGCTATAACATCATTGTTAGGTGACACATGCTTGATCCATGCATGACATTTGGAAAAGGTATGGACGCTGGACAGGTACTACATACACTCCCGAAATAGCGATTAAACCATTATAACATTTTCGGTAACTTAATTCTATGTACCAAATCAGGCGCCTCATTTTGTCAAGCATGAGCCACAAATGGATCGCAACTAGTCGTTGCGATCCAATTGTGCCCCATACTTGACAATACAGCTTTAGCGAAATAATTTTGATCGAAGTGGTTACTGTACCCGCGTTTGAGCTAACAACAATGAACATCCAGATGCGATTCTTCCATCCACAAGTATGTAATAAGAAGCTACAAATCGGTCACTATTAATAGAAGTCAAATGCGAGAATGAAACCGGTAGGTTAGGTAACAACCAAAGGTATGTGCATGTTTAAGATTATTTTATATTTATACAAAATGCCCAATTTTCATCAAAATTTTATTTACGTCAACCCCAATACACGGATCCATCGCCGAACCATATTCGACATTGCAACACTCGAGAAGGCTTCTCGGACGCCATGGGATCGCGCTTTATGTATAATCATGAATGCGTATCCTATTTGTCGATATTATTTTGTCTGGCAATGCAACCATGGGCCACGTGTGCAGCGAGCCTCGATAACGCGGTCCAGTTGAAGCACTTATGCGAAGCCTTTAGTTCGTTTGACTGGGCCAGACAACGTAATAAACTAATCTCAATTTCATAACTGAGTTTGATGAAGACTAGTTGATGGTACTTTGGGACCGTGCAATGAACGAGACGATGAATGATGTTTGCAT
This sequence comes from Styela plicata, assembly GCA_963675895.2. Classification (NCBI taxonomy): domain Eukaryota; kingdom Metazoa; phylum Chordata; class Ascidiacea; order Stolidobranchia; family Styelidae; genus Styela; species Styela plicata. The sequence continues at coordinate 13,322,058 of OZ023145.1, forward strand.
TGTTTCTAAACCGCAAAACACTTTTTGAACATTTGCGAAATGTGGCAAAAATAACTTTCATGAAATAGTAGTTGGAAATTCAGATATTGTACACCGGAATTAGTAATTTAGTCTCTTCTTGCGGTGCGAACCATCCATGACTCATACTTAACAAAGGATGTTTTGACAAAATTGTTCCCGACTGATACATAGAATCCACGTTTACTGCATGGGCCATGCTTAACAAAATACCCATGCTTACCCATACTTAACAAAATATTTTTTGAAACAATTTTCCCCGATTGCGATTGAGAATCATAAAAACGTAAAACGTAATCAGTGAACATCGGGAGTTAAAAACACAGTCCTAGGCCGATCCTTCCTTATTAAACAAGTTACTGTTGGAGAGAAAAGTAAAATTCGACTTGAGCGCAGTCAGTGACATGAAATAAAATAAATTGTTGTCACACAATCTTAAAAATGCAGAAACTATTTTTGACAAGCATGGGTCGTGACCATCGGTGGTCCATAACTAAAAAAAATAAATCTTCAAGTAGTTAAGTACGAGACACTGATCGACCATGCATAATTGACCAAAAAAAAAATAAACTATCGCAGAATATCTGAGATCCACGCGTGGCAAAGACCTACCTAATTAAATATCCTATGGTAATTTGTACTGCAAACGTTACCAGTGGCTGTTTAAACTAATAAAAAACTCAATTTCCCAGGTTGAAAGGAGAAAAACCAAAACACTAAAGGCGGTAATTGATCGACGTCTAGACGAGTTCTTAGCAATTTACACTGTATCGCAAATAACGCATAAATGTGAAGGGTTCGATAAATCTTTCAAAACCTGACCACAGCTTAGTTTCAATGTGTGCCGGGAATTCGTAATATATTTAACCAATTTATGTATCACATATTTGAGAATCGGCATAAACGAAAGCTACCATTTGGGCGTGTTTTCGCCCGCGGTGCAAAACTCCGAAATATGTGTTGAAGATAGTTACTGCTAAGCTTTTACGTTTCATTATACTGTAAACTTTAGTCAAGTAGCATATATGTCAGTGCGACTCATGCTTGGCAAATAAAAATTTGGATTTTAGATTAAAAATTTGAGTACATTAGGATACCAACTCGAATCGAATGGTTAAACAAACATTTTTACATGGTTTGTTGCCATTTAACAACAATTCAAAAATTTCCGCGGATATACCGAGTTAATTTTTCCGATTGACCGCGTCTCATCGATGCAAACTTGGAGGAATCTTTGACAATTTTTTCTGATTGTGTTGGTAGATTAAGACAAAGCCGCAAATATCTTCCCACAAATATGTTAAGAGACTTTTGTTTAAACCATATACGAAACTCAATATACTATTACTAGATTTATTTGTGTTTAAAAAATTTCCAGATAACCGACGTTACCGAGTTCACCACAAACAACGGTAAATTCACAACAGCCTAAAACGAAATAAGTTTAATCTGTCATAACATTTGTTGCGTCAAGTATGTAGCACAGAGGGTCCCGCACCTTGGCAAAATGGCTCACTCAACAGCAAATGATTGATAAAACGTTATCGGATTGGAAAGAACACTTAAACTATGCTCGATTTTGATATTCGGAGCATTCGAATGCGCCGTTAAGAACGTCTGAATATAAGAAGCGTCACTACGTTAACTACAAAAATACTCTAATATCGAGAGCAAATTCAGGCAAATAAAACTCGAAAACGGACCATTATTTTTAAAGAGCGCTTCATTCCGATTGTTATCAAATTCGATTTGCGTCAGTTTTGCCAAGGCATTGTACGGATGACATTTATTTTAATAATTCATTGTAGGTAATATCTTTAACCAATAAGTTAGTGTTTGCTGCGATTGTAAAATACATCGGATTGAACACTAGCGGTCTATCTGTGACTCTTGATCAACATAGCGAACTTTGCCATAGAAACTCCAAAATGAACTTTATCAAACTTATATTAACAGACTGGCGCATGCAACACACAGTACAAGAAGATAAGAAAATTGTTATCCCACTAAGCTTGAGTTATTTGATACGATTGCTGCGTTGTCAATTCTAATACCGGTATTTCATTAAGGAACTACTCAACAACATTTTGCTAAAGTTGGAAGTTTAAGAAAATATAATATCGCAAAAATAGGTAAACCAAATTGACCACAAAATAGGGTTCCAGACGAAAACTAAGTACGTCAGTGTCAGCACGATTTCCCTTTCGTTGTTGATGGCAAAATTATTGGATTAGAGGTATCTAATGCGAGAACATGGGTATTAAAGTTTTTGACAAAAAAATATCTTATTAAGAACAATGTATAAAAGTAATTAGACATCGCCATTGTCGATTCCCAAATAGTTCCCGAAAATATTTAAATAGTTAGACAGATGTATAATCAAATAAGGCAAATATGCACAGGTACCTACCATCCTCAGGTAAATCGGGAACGTCGACATCTAGTAGATCCTATAAAATAAAAAAGATATATCACCATATATTATGTACATTAGTTACCACGAGTAAATAACACACGGTCAAACCACATGTCTTGTGGAAATCGCATAAATCTTGGTACCATAGATTCCAGGAACACTAGATCGTACTTTTACAATCGAAACCATCTTAAACATCGCTCCGTCAAGTATGGGTCACTGTTGGCTTCTTTCGCAAACTCAAATCGCTACAGTATTTGAAAACGAAGAGTAGTGTAATAACTCGCAAAAATCTAAAAATCACACCAAATTTTAAAGTATTATACTTTTCTGGAAGGAGTCACAGATGGACACACATTAGTGATGCAAATAATTAGTTGCTTGAGGTTTTCTTAGAATGAAAAGGAAAAAAAAACTGTTCCGATGCTTCAAAATAAGACACTCCTCGATATAGATTCCCGAAATGTGAACATTATTCAATTCATTCTAGAATTAGTGAACACTTCAATGGGTACTGGTAATTCGACTAGCCATGAAATGTTTGTCAAAAAGATCGATCCAATTTTCCGACCCGCGATTTTGTTGAGCAGGAGCACCAGATGGACTGCGCCTTTATGGCGCGATGAAACCGAGCCCGGCACTTCACAAAATATACTCCCAGCATTTGGAAACTATACGTCACGTACCGCTAACGTGTTGCAATTCATTAATAACTTCAAATATGCCGATTGCTTTTCTTGAAATGCTTTGCTTCGTTCTTCGTGTAATTCACCTTTCGTTTGTAATATTTGCCTGGAAATGTTTTGAACGGTTAGTATAAGTATAGTATAGCGGGACAGTTTTAGAATAGTACTAATTTGTGTCGGATGGGAAAGTAGGACAGGTTGGTCTACGTGTCGAAACTCATAAGAGGCGATTAAAAGGAAGACACGGTGGAGGTTCCGCCCTCTCCCAGAGTAGATAACAATCCAACTAGCTGCGTCCGACTATCGCTATCAGATCCTTTTTCCGATCTGCCTGAAGTGAATATCAATTGAGATTACGGGGTACAATACGCCTTTCCAATGACCATCTTTATTTACTCAGATATGACTTCGAAATAAATCATTTTTGTTGTGAATTATCTACTGGTTGATCACAGCAGCTTAGACGAAGTTCATCTTTATATCATTTTAGACAAAATATAATCTCGCCTTGGCAAAGGCATTTTGGCAAAATTGAATTCCAGTTCAACTAGAAAAATCAGACAGAACTTGCGCCAATTGTACTTGACAAAATGTGTTTCGTTGAAACAAATGCTGATGAGAAAATCAACTCAATAGACACGTTTAGAACTCACTTATTAGATTTATCCATTCTCTTCAATTCTTTATGAATCTTCAACAAATGATCGCGAACAGATTGCCAATATTCATGTAAAGCATTGTAGAAAATCTTCTGCTTCTCCGGCGCGAAAACCTGCGAAAATATTAAAATTAATAATATGTTATATAAAACGTCAAACGATACTGAAACCTATGATTAGGATGTGGAATGACAGATAGTGTTGTCCAAATCATTCGATTCCGCGAATTCAATAATTGTTTGAATCTATTTTTTCAAAAAAATAAATGTTAATTTTGGTGGATTTAACAGATTTCTGGAAATTTCGACAAGAAAGTAAAAAGTACAGGATATTTTCGATTATTCCTATGAATGAAAAAAAGATCTGGAGGAGTCAAAGTGATAGGATATGATTTATTATTTCATTTGTGAAGAAAGCATTTGGAATCCAATCTAATTTAAAAGTTTATAAGAATTAAGATATGTTGATTGATGCAAGCGGCGCAGACACTCAAAGAAGAGAAAACATATTTGTGAATCCGAAAAGTGGGTACACTACAATGAATATTTCGATAGCACAAAAAGAAGCCCGCTGGGGCACTGGCCTACACAAACAAAATATTTTTGTTCCGATATATTGATAACCAAATTGCCCCGAATAAATAATGATCGAGTAATTTGCAGACATATTTTGCAGACTAGAATTACATCCGCGACTGTGACGATACTTGTACAAATGGCAAAATACAAAACAACAACGATTTCCTCATTCAGTCAACATATACATTGCAATATTAATTAGGCAAAATGAGGTTTGGTACATTTCAATATCAAGTTCGACCTCAAGATTATACGTCACATGAAAACAGCCTACTTTAGTCGTTTGCAGACACGAAAGGCGCGTTCTTGCCCACCCCTAGACTGTCGTATTGCATCGCATTTCATTCTATTTTGATGCGGGAGAAAGTATCATCTAATAAATACAATATCACAAAAAAATGCATGCTGACAAATGAGACGACGACGATATGATCGACGATCGGAAACCAATATATCTAGATACACGTCTCCAGGGATGAGTAATAATTATTTACTGCGTTGATGATGCTAATATCCCCAATCATGTACAGGTCATAGATAACTCGCATATTCAATGTGCAAGTTATCTACGATCCGCGTGTACGATTGAGTTAAACGTTGCAAAAAGGTAATTAACGTATAAGGTAACGCACTTACGTTGCTTCGTGGTAACTCAATGTCAAATTTGCTTGCCAATGTTCTGCAATTAAGAAAAGTATCAATTAGTGGCCAAAACAACAAGGACGTGTACTTCAGAAATTGTTGGCGCCAAAATTTTCGAGTAATTAGCATTACGTAGATATAGGCCACATAGGTTGAATATTATTGCTCAGTAGTTAAGTAAACACGAGGTCGTCGGAAATGAGACGAATTTTGGATTTTAATTACGTGGTGATTTGCGAAATGTATGCATTTTCAGGTAGAACGATAATCAAAAAAGTTCAGAGATGACAATGAATGTAGAGAAAATAGATAAAAAAATAACGATAATGACGACGACAAATAACGATAATGACGACGACATTTTCAATTTTGTGCAGAAAAATGCGGATATTTTTAAAACAGTTTAAGAAACCTTAGAATCGGTGTAATGTGTGTAGGATGTGGGTCATGAAGCGAAAGCCACCTCCAGAAATGCTTGAGTGATAAGTGCAAAACAGTGATATTCCAAACATTGGGAGTTCATTTTACAATTATCCCATCATAGTACAGTACTGCGACGAGTCCATGGCGTATTTCAATTTCGTCTTTAGATTTCTACTTGCAAAACTATTTATCTTTTACTGTTAAAAATGTCAGGATTCGGATTTTGTCGAGGACAGTGACATTGTCATAAAAACCGAGAAGAGAAAAGTTTGTCATATTTATAGTAAATTTCAAATTAACTTTACTGATCAGATTTAACAGAAAATTCTATTCATTTCCTAGATCCGAAGGATAAAATACAATAACTCAGATCTGAAATATTTAGAACCATATAAAATATAAATAAACCAACCAACCTATTTTTCCTGGGTATAAGTCCTGCTAAATCTTCGCCGCAATGTTTGCACAGGCTTATGACGACAGATAATAATTCGTGTTTGTCTTTATCTACGTTAGTCATCATACTCAGTTGATTATAAACCAATGTTAAACCTTCCTTGTTAGTCAGAATTCCCGCCACAGTAAGCTGAAAAATTGAGTAAAAGGTTAGTTAAGCGTAAGTTAATTCGGCGTCAGTGTCAGTGTACAGAACAGTATGAGTAGTAGTAAAAGGCCGCAATACACTGGAGCATGGCGTTGCGTTTCGGTTAACAAATTAAAACCGGCAATATACGCCTGCATTGCATTGCGTTAATCCTATTCATACGCCTACAAAGCACGGCGGACGCGACAAAACGAGCGCACCCCGTGTTAGCTTTCATAGCAATCAGTTTGGTTGTGTCGGAAAATTTAAGGCACTGCGGGCAAATCACTGCGCTAGCGTAAAACGCAAGGGTAAAATAAAACAAACCTAGAAAAAACGCAACCTACACTATTTCAGGCTTAAGAAAAGGAACTGAGTTTCCCCCTACTGAGAAAGTTATTGTCTACATTAACTATCTATTTACAAGTATGGCCTACAGATGGATATCACCCCTGAGGCGCGTTCCATCCGTGTGGAATACTTGTATTTCATGTATGAGTGTCTATTAACTTCTATGAAATTACCCCCAAGATAAGTCTTTCAAACCATTAGAGTTATTTTATAGTACTGTTGATGATTTAAAATATTTTCCTACAATTTTATTGCCGCCTTTTGGCATAAAAAGAGGCAATATTATCCTTTCATGAGTGACTGATATTGAAACAACGCATTTTCGCGTTCAATTTGACTGTCAATCAGAAATTATACATTGCCAAACATGGGCCACAGACAGATTGTGCAGCTAATTAGTGACTCATGTGTCTGAATAACTGAGTAAATTACATTTTCTCAGTCTACACACATTTATAATCGAGGTGAGGAAGGAGCAGGAGTCATATTTTTCGGTACAATGGAATAATTCAAATGGAAAAGAGCGAATATTAGTTTTTTTTGTATATTGCGAGATTGGTTATATTTATTGAAACATTCAAGAATGAATTTCATTCATTCGTCTAAGAAGAAAATCGCATTCGAAATAAAATTGACAAGGCATTTGCGTTTAACAAAAAAATACACTGTGCAATGAATTTGAAAAAATAAAAAGGAATCTGGGATACTGTCGACCAAACAGGTTTGTCATCAATTAGAAACAACGTATGTTTCGAATGGACACGTACAATCAAAACAGATGTATATCACTGCGTTATGCACACAAGCTGGAAGTACAGTTTCTATAAAATGCGCATCCGTATAACCATCAAATTGAAACTATCAAGTAACTTGCATTAAACGTAATTTGCTTGTATTCAGTTACTTAGCAACACCAAGCATTTAAAAGTCTCGTTTTTCCTCGCAGGATTAAAATAACACAATTTTCTCGTGCATCCGAGGTACTTGAAACATGAACTCGGTTGACCTCGAGCCATCAGCGACACATGCAGAATTGACAATCTAGCTCAGAGAAAAATTCCTGTATAAATTTTCCCACGGCGACGACCGAAACATAATCATGCACGAAATTATTTTAGTCGACTCAGAACTGGAAAGCTGACGACAGACATGTCGACGGTTTTGGAGTATATGACTATACACAAATTAAAATATCAAATTTGACCCAAGTCACACAACTTCGAGTCTATTCCCGTTCCGTATACAGCCAATGATAGCAAAGAACATCTATAAATAAATAAATAGGGTTTTTACCATCGGCCACACGATGTCACAGCATTAATTGACCAAGAACAATATTTCAAGACCAAAAACAATCAGCCATAAATCTTTTCTGCTCGCAAGTTTTGTTGAGCATGAGTCACTGATGGATCGTGCCAGTGAGGCACGATCCATCTGTGATTCATGCACAACAAAATAAAATATTCAACAAGGTATATCCAGCTATGTTTTGGGCTCTTGAAAACGCGACCCGTAACACGCAGTAATTGTCATTTATACAGAAAAAACTTTGTATTAATGGGACTGCAATTACATCAGTACTTAAAATACTTTTAAACACAAATTTCAAATAAATCCGTCGATAGATTTGAAGAATGTGTCAAATTTAAAATTGTTCTTTAAAATACATTAATAAATAAGTACAATTATATCTATACCTACAGATATGGGAGCAGAGAAAAAGAAAACAAATTCATCGAAGTATAATTCGAATATTCCATTGGACTCGTAAAAAACATTCGTTTTGATTCGATTTGATTTGAATAACGAAGATGTTTGATTTTCTTTACTCATTGTAAAGAACAATATACGTTCGGAAAAATATTTTCAGACTAACTTCAAATGAACAAACAACGCGGTGAACACGGAAATTAAATTATGAGGTTCGGCCTCATTTACCCCCAAACAGAAATATTTCGTTCAAACATGATTTGTCAAGTATGTGCCACTGACGAATCGCGTCTCAGAGCAGCGATTTATCTGTAGCTCATACTTTACAAACGAAAATCCTTGGCTGCGTAAGCTAATAAGAAACCATCGAGTATTACGCGGCAGCGCGATCCGAACTGGAAAACAACGTTTTAAGACAGATTTGCTTTGAATGGGTGGTAATAGTTTCCGATTATAGTTCGTGGGTAGTGAATGAGGAGAGCCAGATACGTAGATTAGATTAGGCTACATTACAGCAGCACTAATTTAAGAGATTTGTCAATAAGCTATTATTGCACGGTGTTTGCAACATTAGTCCAATTACTTTTGGGATGCAATTAGCATAATCGTCATGATATAACCAGATGAGAAATTTGATTGATCCATTTGATGTTAGTATTTACGTGAAAACCGGCAATGGAAGTGTGCTGCTCAGGTTCGATCAGTTGGGAGAGAGTTGGAGTAATGAAATTCACTAAATCGAACTAATTCAAAGTACAAATTATTCAGCAATGAAATATGCAAGTTAAAAAAAAAAATCTTTTCGAATAGAATCTGGAATCGTCCGAATATTCTTTTCGGACCGTTTGCAGTCGACTGTCAGAGCAAGAGTTTCGCATGTGGCCGATCCTTTGCATCCGGCAAAACTTGTTTTAAAAGGCTACGTTGGCTATTCCAATGATTCGCGCTTTATTTAAATGTTCCATATATTTGATGAAAACTTCAGCTCGCGCGAAGCAACATGCTTTCTTCGCCAAGCAAAATTAAAAACTGCGACGTATCATCGAGGTACAGGTATATATGGCTTGGGCTTGGTGATATTAAAATTTTTGATCAGTGTCATCATGTCAATTTGGTAACATGACTCCAATTGAATTCAAAATGTAGTGATTTTCTATCATTTAAATCTCTCATAGCAATATTAAGAATGAGTAAATATGAGGAATTCAAAATATTTTTAACGATCCTAGGATTCCTAGGTCTAGGTCCGAAACATGTAATTACATTTTACTACTCAAACCCTTGTTAACGTAATAGATGATTTGAAATTGCAACAAATACCTTAAAATTGGAATTATTCGTGGTGGTTGTAAAATTATTCTCCTTTTCAGAGTGAATCCGGAGTCGAAAAAACTGCGTGTTCTATATATGTATCGCAAATGAGACAGAAGGTCAGCATCATTCAATCAAATAGTAATTTGGTGTCAAACCTAACCACATTCAGCATATCAAACTCCAATACCAATCCGCCTTCCATTTAAAGTTTTACGAGTAGAACACACGCTTAAGTGTTTTTTCAGTTTACCAATGACGTAAAACAGACTTTACGCTTAAGGAAAAGGTCGCAAGTGGTTCCGACAATTACAATGCGACTCTAGAGTTAGTCGAGACGGCCAACCACGGTGCCCTGGAAGGGACAAGCTTGACAACAAGCGAGCAACAATGTGCCACGATTAGTTGCGTGATGGAATCCGCCAACAGCAACGTCTTCGTAACACAAACATAAATGGACGGAGTTTCATTAAATGATGTAATTTTAGTTCGACGCCTTATTTGGGATCACACAGGCTGACCGCCGAGTAGATCCTCGCAAACCGCTCAAGTGGAGTTGACGTATAGATATGAGAGATGTGGTTGTTGTAATATACAATAGTTGAGAGAATCCAATGAGTCGGGTTTCTCACATAGGCGGAGCGTTATTTTGATTAATGAGGATAGATTGAAGGAAGCGATCGCAATCCAGTCACAAATATTCTGCTTAAACCTGGTTTGTTGAGTATGAGCTGATAAAGCGCGGTCATTCTATGGTTCATGCCCGACAAAATAACATTTCTGATTGGCGAATGGCAAATATTGATGTCGTTGTCCAAGTGAAAGTCAAACTTGTTAAACATGCTTTGAACAAGCCAAAAAAAAGTCTTGTTAAGTACGTCGACGAGGCGCGGTACGTCTGTGACGGTGTGGCCATATTTGACAATATAAATTTCTGATTGGGAATAATAATATTCTCTTTATAAACTTGGATAGTTATTAGTAGACATTGGACGATCGAGCGTAGAACTGTTGAATTTGAAAAGAGTAGATATTGAAATCGGAATAGAATCCATTTAACCGGATAGTAATCAGCTCAGAAGTTTAGTATGTATGTTCACCGGGTAATATTAGAATTAATTCTATTCCTTTAAATCAGAACTACATCTGAACTAGTACATAATAGGGTTTAATCATCTTCACACAGTAGCCAAGTCAGTGTCGGATTAGTTGCGTTGGAACATCGAAGCCGTCCGCGGAAAATTATCGACAAGCAGGTCACAAATCGGATAACATACCAAGTACTGTAGTATTGTTTCCTATATTTTATACCTAATCAGAAATTTTAGTTTGTCAAGAATGACCCACGGATGGACCACGTCTCGTCGACGCGATCCATCAATGACCTACGCTCAACAAAAAAGCGTGTGCACAAAATTTTCGACTGGATATGTAAGTGTATGGAAATGGAGGTTAGGTAAAGTGAGATAAAATTTGACATGAGTGATTGGTAGTACAGTGTATTAATAGCCGCTTTAAGATCCTTTCAATTCTTTTGTATTCTCTAATCACGTCGGTTCGGGATGAATCTTTCCGAATATGACTCTATTTAAGAAAATATCTGTTTTTTAGTAAATTGGAAAAAATTTTCGAAACATATGCTTCGAATCAGTCAAAAATATTTAGTAAAATCGTGGTTTGTCAAGCCCGAGATGGGTTGTGCAGCAGAGGCGCGGTCCAACAGTAAATCATGCCTAACAAAAAAGATTTCTCATCCAAAAAAAACTTTGTCGAACCGTATTCAAACCCCAGAGATGCGTTTTCGGATCTTCCGAATCGGACATATATCCGGATCGATTCGATTTATAACTCTCTGCGTGAAACATAAAAATAGAAAAAATGGCATTTCGCGCCCAATTGGATGTGTGAAATTTGAGTAGTAAATAAATAATTCAATCTGAAGTGAGTGATTAGAAAATCATCGGTCAATATTGGAACTGTTAAGCGACATTAATTAAGCACATAGTAAGAAAATTACTCGCCTAATGCAGTAACTGTCTAACATCAATAAATGCCATCGTGTTTTATGACGAGAAATACGAGGCACAACAATCATTACACATTACATGTAATATAAATCAAAATAGCTAAAATACTAGATCATAAAATTCTAGAATGAGGGATCAAAAAATGCGAGGAAATTTACTTAAGATCAATGGAACTCTTCACGCATGGATATGGCATCATATATGGAATCGATAGCTTGACAGATCTCTGCAACAAGTGCTGCTTACTCGGACCATACTAAGTAGTCGATATACTACAATATCAAAATGAGCACAAAACATCTCCCATTTAAATAGGAATTTTCTACGCAGGTTTTGTCGAGTATGAGTTACTGATGGATCGCGCTGCGAAGGCGCGGTTCATCTGCTACTCATGCTTGACAAAATACAATTTCTTATTGGTCTGACTCATATGCTACAAGGGCAAACGCGACGCAATCGCACAAAGCGGATTATCGGTTTAATTACAAAGTCCATTTCGAAAGATAATCCATCAAGCTTCTTGGCTGAAATTTATTTTATGAGGCAGTTAACTATTTTCTTCCGAAATCACCATCTCGTCTTTGCATTGCAGGTTATGGGAGGAAGGCGGTCAAACTTATCAAAATCTGGGTTGCCCACGTGATATTAAACATTATGAATTTTACAATTTTGGACAAATAAATTGATTAACTATATACGGCGACGTCAAAATTTTTATTTTTTTACGGCCCAAAAAATACCAATCGCTAGTTAGAATTGGGACAGTGGATGAAATATATGTTTGCTCTAGGATAGTCGCGGTAGACAAAACATTGCAGGTTTTATACTGTGGCATCCGCTAACCCTAAGTTTTATATTTTTCATAGCCTAACAATTTATTTTGTGACTAAGCCGAAAGTCAATTAATAAATTTTCTTTGGTCCAAGCCCGGGCATTCGTACGGGGAGCGTTGACGACACACGCCCTATGTATCGGCCACGCCTGATGATTGAAGAAGAAGAATTGTCTAAAGGCGGTCACGGAAGAGGTCATAAAAAACTATGTGCCTCACAGTCGTAAACCGTGAAACATCTAGTTCTCAGGTTTCGAAAAAATACCTTTAAAATATTCTATTATACGGAAGGCTTTATTTACAAGTTGATAAAAACAGGAGCTATGTCTGTCAGACGTAGTGGTCGAAAAGTAAAAGGTAAACATTGGTTAACTGGCCAATGGACAGTCGAAATTGTACACCGATCAAAACCGTCAAAAAGGAGGTAAGTTGATCCTCATTAGATTGGTGTCCACTGTCCAGCCTTTTTGGAGTAGGTTTTGACTGAACATACATGTCAATGCAAGTACATACAATCAGCATTTAATTTTGGTCATTCAAATTTTAAGTATTTAACTGTTGCATTGCGAAAGAAAGGCATTATTGTTCTGCTTGTATTATAATTGACTCCATAATACTATTTGCGGGGTTTTGGATATAACTACTAGTAACTGTCAGCGAATCTGTCCTAGCCATGTACCATAATGCATTGTTTTAGCTAGCGCAAAATGCCTTACTGAAGAAAGCGATCAGTGGTGGTACGACCCTTTATTATGATTTAGCAAGCGGATAAGATATTTCAAGCAAGATATTTCATATTTTATCCAAAATTTCATTAGCAGTTTGTTTGTGGCAAATTGTGGCCGTAGACACACTCGTCTAGTAATCGCAACCTTAAAGGTTCCCCAAACTTGGAAAATAGGCAAATATGGAAGTTCACAATGTAGAAAATGTTGTGTGTTACTACTGTACAACACGCGGTGTCAATCATCAGTGGCCCATCTTTAAGAAAAACATGTCGAAATAAGATTTACCTGGTCGGGGTATTTACATTTGGCTTATACTTGACACAGATTGAGTAATGGAGAAAAATATATTTTCAGAAGTCTTTTTTGTGCATGACGCTGTTCGCCCACGGTTCTTGCTGAGTAAACTAAATTTGTGATACAATCGAATACAAAGATATAATCGAATTTCTAGTAGTACTTTAAAAAGTTCAACTAGGCGGACAGGAAACATAGGTCAAAATTATGGCAATTCGCACGTGTGTCGTAGGCCCGCGCGATTTTCGTATTATATGCATGGTCCACATTTGATTCCCGTTGTGCTTTTACCATATCCGTGTCCAGCACATAGACATATTCAGTGGGAATTTCGAATTCATATCTCGGATATCGGTCTGAACTCTTAAACCCACACCTTGTTTGAGTAAATAAAAACTTTTGGTTATCTTGACAAAATTGTATCGCAATGAGTCAAAAATCAACAATCCGTCCACATATTGTAGATTACACAGTACAACACAGTCAGCGTAGGCGTACGGAAACGCGTTCGATACATAGCTTCAGCGATTGTGTACGAGTGGTATTATATTGGTATGTGACGGCATTTAGCGATCGTCGACGAACTCGTACAGACGAGGCAGGAGCGGCTAACTGTACGGAACCCACTAACATCAGACAAGCTCAGGTTGGCTTAGCCGAGAAAGGAAATCGTTCAGTGTTAATAATAGTCGGACAACACCCAACCGTAAAAAATATCGGAAATACATTCTAACATATTTGAGGAAAGTTCAAATAGAAGATAAAAATATATATGACGTAATTGTATCGTTGTGAGGTACCGTAAATAGTAAATATAAACCAAGACATCAATCAGGAAGTTGGCCTTTAATAAAATAGGCAACATTTATTTCGAATATTTCGATGTGAAGGAAAATTTACTGGCTCTCCCAACTACAAACGTTAAGATTTTTTCTCGAAAATCTGTGTTTAATTTCGTAGAAGTTGATTGAAAATTTTGTGAAATTACTGAAATAAAAAGCCCCGCATTGATCGAATACTGCGACGCAAGGAATATATATATATATATCCAAGCACGTAAATAACGTCCAAATTTGTATTATCAAATTGATTTTGTACGAAAAAGGCTAATGATCAAAAACTACGAGGATTACTGGATTTGATAATTTGATCGCCCGAGGCGTGTTTTGTAACATTAGCTAGGGTTCCTGAATGTTCTTGGGAGTCTCGAAATCTTTCGCCGTGTGGAAGTATGCCGTTTGCCGCTAAATTATTCCCTGGCAGTGCTAGTCTAGCATGTGCGATTACCCAATTAGAAATTTCATTTTGTCAAGCATAAGTTACTAGTGGAGCACGTCTCCAGAGGTGTGATCCATAAGTGACTCATACTTAACAATATATAGTTAAACACTCTTTTTCCGACCGAGTGGTGTCAGATTTATAACCAGACTTATCTGACACTTGTTCACAGAATTTGACCAGGTGTAAGTTAGCTATTCTTCAATTTGAACTAACATGAAAAAAGATTACTAGCTTCATAAATTACTATATAGTTGCTAGTGGCTGTTGAGGCTTAGACACAGACAGAAAGAGAAAAAGTATTTCAATAAAGGTTTGACGGGAGTAAAATCATTTAGACATTCAAGGAACGTTCCAGGAACTACCGAAGCACTCTTGAAATTTTGTGACATTTTTTTTTATAAAAAGTATAAATCATCAACCTGTAGATATGGGCTTTAGAATAGTTCTAACGTATTTCCTGAGTGTCGTAAGAAGCGACTAGAAAGAATCATATGAGTTGTAGGTGGATTTACGATCTTCCAGGGCAGATATCACTTACTACACTCCAACACGGTGGTCCGGTTACGTCGGGATGTTTTCCGTTTACAGTGCAATTGCTGGTACTAAATATTTTGGTGGTTTTTTGCTATTGAGCGGAGCGGTGGGCGGTGGTTGGTTTCTTCTGGACGCTGCTCAGAGTGAATTTCAATAACAAAAATAAAATTCTTAAGGTTCTCGGAAAACAGTTGGCGTGGAATAATTTTTATATCGCGGGTCCAGACAGCAAAAGTAAAAGGAAGTCGACTATTTTTCTATTTTTTTTTTGAAGACTATTTTATTAACACTGGGAAATATTTTGAAATGTTCATTATGAATACTAAATATATTAGTTATCGAATAATTCAATGTCGGAATCGATTAACATTCTTGCCCAGTAATCCTCCTTAAAATTTTGATTTTTTTTTCGATGGAATACAAGACGCAATAGGTAGATCATAGATGCAGCAACATGACATTTGTTATTAAAATAGACAAAAAACGCAAAGTGCTCAAATCATAGGCGAAACTAATCGTGACAAATTTAAATTGTTGAAGTACGCTTTATTTATATATACTATGGGCTAATGATGTGGCTTTTGCTTGGAGGAATATTTTCGAACGGGGAATTGTTTACTTTTCATGGCTATGGAAAACAAAAAGGTTTTCTATTTTGATTTAAATTAATTCGTAGCGCAAGTTGGAAAAATCACTTGAAAGGAACTAATTAGCGACCACCTGTATGGCAAAGAGCTACATAAAAGTACAAAGCAAAAGTTCTTGTCCACATTCCAGACAGAACTAAACAGTAATAATAGAATACAGGGAGTAATATTTACTCTGGGTGACATTGGAGTGAAGCATACGCTATTCAGCCTTATAAATTTTTCGAAAAAAGTATGCAAATAAAAATGTACATTTATCTCAATGCTAAATGGTAAGTCACAACAATCCAAACGCAAATTGTAAAGCCTAGCGACTTATCCAGTAAAGTCCGCGTAAACAATTCAAGATAAATTTGTAGAAATTGCGGCATCCTCTAAGAGAGTGATGTAATGCGAAACAAGGCTAGGAAAATTGGGCAGTTTACTTTGGGTTGGTTAAGTCATCTGGACATGAAATTAATCATAGTTATTGTGATGCATTGGGGCATAATAACGGACAAGGACGTATGTTAGCCTCGATTATCCTTCTTAATATCCTACGTCAAACGCGGTCGTAGAAATAGCGCTACTTGAGAGATTGGAAAATTACCACAATTTTCATCGTTCGACCATGGCGAATCAGAGTGTGCGAGTGTGGGTTTATCAAAATTTTACCCACCATTTGAACTAACGTTATGGATGATGACTAGTCATATCATCTATGACCACAACAAAATTATTTCATCAAACTAAGAGGGTAGAAGTTTATGTGCGAAATTTTATTAATACTGTTTTAGCATAAATCGCCAAAAACGTATCATATTTCAGACGTGAAATTACACGGTTTACAGCATGCGTGTGAAGTGAACACAGCACCTGTATCATCGACTGTTGGGTGGCAAATTCTTTGCTACTTCAGTTCAAAACTTGAAGCAAGGTTGGAGTGATACCTCTAATTCAATAGTAAGAAGATAGTATCAAGGTTCATCGTTTGAAACAGACTTTAATTAAAAATATATATATGAGATCTGCAATTTATCAAGCAGTAAGAACAATTTACAACCAGTTGTGAATTACTTGATGGAACGCAATATAATAAATGTATCGTGTAATAAATTTCAAAATCGAATTGAATTAAAAAACGAGAATCTAAACATCAGGATTATAAAGGTTGTCTGTCTAAACTATGCGATTCGAATAAACTCGATTTATGTTTTTGAAATTCAATAGCTGCGTGAATTAATTCTGGAGTCACCATCGCTTCGAGAACAAGTGTCGTGTTATAGACATTAATAAGTGATCAAAACCTGTTTTCCTCAAGAAGAATGAATAAATACGATCTTGAATCGTTATCGAGTGTATTTTCAAATCAGAAAAATTTGTCAGAGCATGCGTCACCTATGGACTATATCGACAAGATGCGGTCCTATCTGTGACGCGTGAATGACAAAATAAAATTTCTGATCGGATTTAGATCATAAACTTATTGGGCAAATAAACATACAACGGAATCTGAGTAGAAATTTACGGCAGGAAATTTCGAAAACGAATTTCACGTTCAGACATTATGACATAATTGTTTATGGCATTTGACTGAGCTGACTTGATACCGCGTAATCTCATAAAAACGTTTCCGATGGACTTAAAGCGTACAACAATGAAGCATTCCTAAATATAGAACAATATATTCACCGAGTATCGCCAATGCCTGAGAACCCCAATCAGAGAAGTTGTGTCACTCATGATTTGAAAAGCGTGGGTCACTGATGAAACGAGGTCGATCAGCTCGCGGACACACATGAAATCGTAGATATGTTTGTGCTTCCCTATTCACCGGTCACCACAATGCAAATATGAAATCTTGCCAGTCCGTACGATGTTATCCAATTTTCAAATGCCGTGATTAGATCTTACACTTCCAAATACGTTCACGATTTCGGAACATTTCATTTCGAATTTGACTAAAGAAATGATTCAAGATTCAAGAAATGTAAGGATAGGAACATTTAAATAAATTGCCATTCGATAATCTTTCGTCGTATGCTGAATCAGGAAATGGGTATCCTTACCCAATCAGTTCGAATCTGATCCTAAAGGTTCGTGTGATATTTTGAAAATTTATCCCCTGTGTATTTCCCCTGTATAGCATGGACATGTGTTTTATTCGTTTCACGTCGGTGAGCGAGTCATTCTGAACAATTTCGTGTATATTATTTGTCGTTAGTAGTTTTATAATCGGATGACGTAGAGCGCTCATTTTGAGCTTTAGAAGATTATTCACTGCAAAGGTAATCTGCTACGATACGTTGGCAGCCATGCTGTTTATGTACATGTTGCGTTGACAATAAAGCGAAGGAAAAAGATTAAAAAGGACAACACATTCTTTTGTAGATTACGTACATGTAAAATGGGCACAATCACGCTCAAGAAAATTAACATAGGGCACAACTTTTAGGTATCAGAATTTCTATTCGAAAACACTTCGGGGATTAAGGAAAAGTAATGAACAATGGACAGTATTTAGAAAACAGTATATTGACTTGTGAACTTGATCTGTCAGTCTAATAATCAAAATATATAATATTGGCCCAGTAAAGAAAAATTATTCAACGCATTTTTCGCTGAGTACGAGTCACTGCTGGATCGTGCCGCTGAGGTGCGGCCAACTGTGGCTTTGGGTCAACAAAATTGGATTTCTGACTTGGGCTAGCAAGATATTTACTACGCCGACCGTGCAGCTTAAAAATTTCCACATTGTGCGTTTAAACAAAGGGTTCCATTGAAAATCCTGGCAATTGCGATAAGACAGCGCTGGCGGCGTTTGTTGAGCCCTGCAGACGCCCAATGGTGACTGGAATAGACAATGCTGATAGTACGTTAGATTAAACAGAAAAACATCAATTATCTATCACGCCGAATGCCACGAAACTGCATTATTCGTTTGTTTTGTTATTTTGTTTTTTATCGCGTTAACTTATTGAAAAGCGATGTCATGTATATCTTGATGCATAAACAACTGAATATGTAACCTAATATAAGACAGATGAAATGTCATTCAAATTGAGCTCATGTGGTATGAGGAGCAGAGTGTCCTGTCGTCAACATTGTGTGATCTCAAGGGACACCGTGAATTGTGGAAACAAGAAAGTTAAATTTCGAATAATTACGTCATGTACATTCAATATATTAGACGTTATCCAATAACGGATAGATCGAATGTCTTACGCAATTATTCTTAATTGATTATTAAATTTGAATCAAGATGAAACCAACTCCATGTGTAACGTGACATCATCAAAGATTTGACAAAATAAAAAATCTATTGTATACCAACTTGTTTATAACGACTTACGAATCGCAATAGTGGACTACTACTACATTTTCGATATTTACACTCATAAATGGGCTAGATTACCGTCGAAGCGATAATTGAAATTTGAAACGGTACTTACAGTTGAGCATCGTGATTTCCTAGCAAACCAAATGCAAATCCGTAGCGTAGTGCAAGACTGCGTCCTATTAAGAGATTAGAAAAACTGTGCGTGCGCATGTTTTGTGAAGTATTAAGATCGCACTACACGTTTGCGTAGATTGCGTTTTTTTTGGTTTGTTTTATTTTACCCTTGCGTTTTACACAAGCGCAATGCTCTGCATGCATTACCTTACGTTTTTCCAACGAAACTGAACGGTTTGCTATAAAAGCTAACGCAGGGTGCTTGTTTCGTTGTTTTTTTTTGACTTTGTGCTTTGTACGCATGTGAACACGATTAACGCAAAGCAATGCAGGCGGGTATTGGCGTTTTTATTTTATTACCCGAAACGTAATGCAACGCATCGGTAAGACAACTTCACGTGCATGTAGCCATAAATGATCGAGCGCCCTCATGAGGCGGGCCATATGGGGCTAATGCTTGACGCAATGAAATTCTTGCTGAGAATGAATTTCTCTTAAAATTGACAGCAAAATCATTGACCAAGTATGTACTTTTTCGTAAAATCAAATGCCACGCATTAGGTATGTACTCGAGACACCTATATTTATTTTATTATATGCTAATCCCCATGATATTTGGGGGTCGCAAGGTCAGACAGATCCACCCAAAGTGATATAGCTGCGAACGAATGAATGATTTGAAAAAAGTGAAGCTTGAAAATTATTGAGCAGAGGAGTCCCGCATTTTCTCCTATATTAAGCTTATCTTCGTCTTTATCTAGATCTTCTTTAGTATGTAAGAGAAATAAACTAGTTTTACAAATCATTCTTTCGGTATATCTAGGATATCAATTTTCACGTGCTTTAACGTAGCCGTACGCGAGTCGTAGATTATATCTGTCGCCTCCGAAAATTCCGTCTCCATTAGAGTGATTTTGTCATGCAATTGCTATGATGAGGAAAAAAGAGCGATAAATCCGACTTAAAGGATAAACACAAAACTGTAGCGAGTAATAATACACTGACACAAAAAAACAAAATTTATTTAAATTGACGTTTGGAAGTGTCAAACGTTTTTTTTTAAAGAAAAAAATCGAAAGTGTATGGACCAGAAAAAGTAAAACGCATTTGCACAACGCGCTGTGTTGAACCAAACATAGTAAATACCTTTCATTTCGTTTATTTGATACTTGTTTAAAACTTATATAAGAGAATTGACAAAATAGTCAAAAAGCTTTGTGGACATTGCACCCGGTTGACTGCCGAGACAGGAAAGGTGGCTCGTGGCTCGAGGCTACGATCTCCATCGCATGCAATTACTAAAAAATTCGCCATGAAATTAACCAATCGAATATTGCTTCCACTCACCCATGCGTTTGTTGGAATGGTCGCAAGTTTCTTTAAGTCTAGCATACAATTCAGCCAAGAAACAAAAATTACCCAAGCGAGTAACGTCGTAAGAAATAATAAGGATATTCTTACTTTTATCGACCTTTCCCAGTACATCCCAGTCAGAAAAATGTCTACCAAACATACTCCGTTCAAGCGTGGACCACTGATGGACTGCATCGCCAAGCGCAGTCAATTTGTGGCCCAGGCTTGACAAAATAAATTTCTTATTGGGATTCCAGAGAATAACTGGGTATTTCAACAGCGTCTCTTTCGTCAAGCATGACCCCCGGATGTACGTCCATGGGCCTATGACCCAAACTTGACACATGGACATTTTTTCGTGAAACCTAAAAGGCATCCTAAATTTTTTCCTACAACAGTGAAAAATATGACATTATGTCTAGACTGAAGTAATGTATTCCGTTGATAGCGTGGATTATTCGATGTCACATTGGATTACTTTGGGGACAGTAAATTGCATGAAGAGAAACATGACAAAAGTTTGGAATAGACAATTCAACGCATCTTCGAAAGAGTCTTGTAATAACAAAAAGAACAATGGATACTTGATTAGAAAATATTTTATCATAAAAAACGCTAATGTTTCTCTGGTACTTTGGATTGCGGTTTTCCTAACAATTATTCTTTTTGTTAACATGTCATCGTGTGTTGACGCAAGTGCATATGCCAGAAAGACAACAAAGACTGTATTGACTCGACCGGCAATGCGAGTATCAAGGGTTCGTCCCGCAGGACGACGACGGATTTATATACGGCCTCCTATCAGAGTACCAGTGAAACCCGGGTATAGGAGAGTTATTGCTAGGAAACAGCACACCAGACTTAAAAGGCCTGATACAACGACAGCTACAACATTAGCCATTACAACAACAAAATCACCGAGTAACTCCACAAGCAGTTCTTCCACTACATCGGCATTATATTATATATCAGAGTTTTCAAATACAACACAGGCGATTACCCGAACCAAGGCAACGACAACAGTAAAATCTGCGACAACAGCGCCACAAACCAAACCAGCTCGACGATTCACTGCTCAGCCAATTTTAAGACCGTCTAATATAGTTACAAATCACGTGAGAAAAACTACAAGATTAAGGAATATGTCAATAATGCATGCGTTGAGAAGGTAAGCATGACATAGATACTGGGACAATTAAGCTTTTCCAAAAAAAAAAAAAAAATTCAGGTTCTTATTAAACTAAATTATAAAATCCATTCGCAAGCTTTTCGTATTGTGGACTCGAAATGAACAAATTTATCCACGTTTGGCACCGATCACTCACATGTACGCGTAGACACGCTTGATCCAAACAGATTCGACAAATTAAGAAAACACTCAATATCAAAAGCCATAGGCCCTATACAAACGGATTAAAGAATAAAACACTTGGGATAGAATTGCTGCCATGGTGGTGAAGAATATCACTCTGTACGTTGCCATTAGCTTAATTAAAACCTTGGCGTTGCGAAATGGACCAAACCTATGTTTGACTATCAAATAGTACACAAACTACCGGCAGTGATTATCACTGATTTATGTATTTTCTGTCTGTCTACGAAAGATTTCACACGATGGAACAGAGCACGAAAAGCTTTTATACACTTGAAGTTGAGACACATTTTGGTTTAGTAATAGTGATAGATAGATAGTGATAGATCACAGACAAAGATCACAAAGCTTTTAAACAAAGTCGAATTTAAAATATCTACAGACATATGTTTAGTGACATCCATTTGGCTCATCACAACATAATCGAATTTATTTTGGGTAAAGACTATGATATGTGCGCTGTAAAATTTTACATAAATCATGATTTTTGCTCCACAGTCGTGGTGGACAAGTATACCAGAAATGCACCCAATTGTATGCCATTACCGGTTTTATATTTTATTACCGGTTTCGGACAGTTTGCTTGTTTCAAAGCTTGTTACCCTCTGATATGCATAGAGTAAACAACACCAACAAGACAAAAATTCCTGCGAATCATTACTAACACTATTTATTAAAATATCCATACTGAGTTAATCTATTTCTTTTATGCGCGAAAAATGGATTAGGGTAAAGCTTGAAACCTCAGACACGCAAACTGGTAGCATTAGCAAAAAGTAAAAACATTCAATGATACCTAGATACTCAAAACCAAACAGGCGGAATGTCAGCTACTCTGCTACTTAAGACACCTAAAAAATAAGCTACATCAGAAGAAAATTTAGCAAACTGGGCGATATTCATGGTAAATCTTTTGCTTGATGATGTTTCTTCTAGTGTCTGGTAGCAACTAAATCGTACAAAAAAGTCTAAAATCAGCAATACTGCTATGAGATAACAGTTCTGTTTGGTAGTTTTGAAGTTTTTCTTGTCAATTCGTGAAAACGACATGAACGTTTTCAACACTCGAAGAAAAACAAAATTCTGTCACTCCCCAAAATCACTTTCAATCCGAACATACGGTATACCGTCATATTTAATTTCCGTGCACACGATTGGGATTTTATATCCTTTTCCAAGACACCTATATTTAATTTCACTTGCACACTGAAGGTTTTCTCCAGTTTTGAATAATAACTGTTTGTCAAAATATTTCGTCTGAAATTTCTTGGGAATCAATTCAACAACTCCCCAGTTCTAGTTTCAAAAGACAAACCGACCATTTTTGTTTCATTTCAGAATGAATAAAGATCTCGACTACAATGATCTTTTGAAGAAATTGGATTATTTTATGTCATATTATCCGACTGTACGAGAAGCAGCATCAAGACTCAGTAATCTTTTAACGAAGCATGAACAAACAAGGTAATCTTAATAATAATAAATTGTTATGTCGTAAGTTTTGAGAAAATGGCTACGCGTATGCAGAATGAGTAGCAGAAGATCATTCCAAAAGGAATTTTACATGTTTGGTAATATTTAACGCCATCCATATCCTAGAAATCATGTCAAGAAACTAAGCAATGGATCCATGTCCAACCCCCCAACCCAGCAGGAGTGTATTGTGGTCATGACATGCTTGGAATATGTATTTTGTTGGACATGAACACCCAGGGACCGCGTCTCAGCGGCGCATTCCATTCGCGTGCCACACTTGGCAAAACGTTCAGCTTCCGATTGTGACCCACTCGTTCAAATGATAGATTATAAAGATTCCGATCCGATAAAAAAATCACCGCTTCGATTTGTGCCCGTGCGACATTTTAAGAAGTCATGTTCCTTTCTGAAACCGAATAAATTCTCACCAAGATATCTAAACTGTCAAGCACAAAGTTCCTTTTTACCACTAAATTAAATTAACTTTCAGTCGAGAAGAACGTCGACGGATTTGGAAAGGTGTTTTCCGGGTCAAGTCCGATCTTAGAACAGTGAATTTAAAGTGTGACGCGATGCATCGTAACGTAACCGAAGTCATGGGGAGAGTTGGAAGACAAGCTCACGATATTGATAGGTTGGTAACAATGCATATTAACGCGCATAATGCTTCTCTTTTAATTTTGTCCACAAAACGAAAATGCTCCAATTTACGAGCTAAAGGAACATTTTAGATAAGTCAAATATTGTACTACTACTAATAATCTTGCGTTTTTTTGCGAGAAGAAATGTGATGACAAATGAACGCCATTCTCAATAAAAAACTTCATAATACTAGCATAAAAAGTAAACGATATTTTAGGATATGGGAAAGTAAAAAATTAAACGAAATGGTCTTCAAGCAACTTGAATGGCTGACTGTGGTGGAAAGCACAATGTTGCTGAGACAACCTTTGGCTATTTCAGTTGGATACATGCGACTGTATAGTTACTTCACAGAACATCATACACTACGAATCAGTGCATTTAAGTAATCTAGTTTCGCGTAAGTATTGGGACGGACAACCTATATGAGACAAAG
Organism: Styela plicata; assembly: GCA_963675895.2. Lineage (NCBI taxonomy): Eukaryota > Metazoa > Chordata > Ascidiacea > Stolidobranchia > Styelidae > Styela > Styela plicata. Next base: position 13,346,490 of record OZ023145.1, read on the forward strand.
ACAAACGACGCCAAATCGCGTCTGCTTTTCTATCTATAAAATGATATGATCTTATCTTGTCGGCTAATGACGTCATTAACTAGTTATTATATTTTCAGTGAAGCTTTTATCTGTGCTTCATTTTTGAAGTATTTTATCAGTCAAACGTTAGACTTATTTGATTTGGACATCGACAGAAATTTACATGTTGATGAACGAGATCACATCCTCATGTACAGGCGTCATGTTCTTAGCCTAAACAAACAAAAATGTGTCAACTTTACATACCGTTGAGGGAGTGCCTTTCTTTGATAAAATTATGTTTGTAAATTTAATAAAGGGGAATATATTGATTTTTAGTCTTCATACCATATCACATCGGATTGCTATATGTAGCTATGTAGCCTTTTAAGACACAAGAAATAAAAATCTTACACAGCTATTCTATTCTAATTTCAAGTAAATATTATCAAAATATATTTCAGCTACACTCCTTGACCACCTTTCTAACAATTCAGTACAAAAAATTACTATTAGTCAGGTTGTTGATTTTCCTTTTGACAGAAATATCCTACTGCAGTTCGAGTCTCTGATGGAGCGCATCGCGTCCAGCCCATCTGATATTTATTCTCGATAAAATACAGTTACCAAATAATACGTAGCCGATAGATATTTATTGACAATATTTGACTCAATGTCAATCATACTGTGTAGCATCTTAATTAAATGTCGTGTAAGATTGGGAGACTGGAACTCACTGTACCGGAAATAATTGTGTCTCGCGGGCAATGATCACAATTTGAACAATTTAAGTGAAATATTTTTCAAAAATCAACAATCAATCTACTTTTCATGCTACAAACTAGACATCGAAGCTATTTCGAATTTCACAGCAAATTAAACCAATCAGAAACCACATTTCGTCGCTCACTATGGGACGCACAGTAAGTGCCGCGGATAGTCGCCGACCCATATTTGACAAACCATTTTTGAAGAAATTTTTGACTTCTCAGAGTTGACGCAAGTCGTTTATTCAACACCCATATTCGGTCGTCAACATGTGACATGACGCATGTCTTATAATTCATTACCCAATCGGAAAATTTTTGCCAATGCATCTTTAACAAGTATGCGCTACTGATTTTCCACGTCTCTGTAGCGCATGATTGATAAAATAATTTTTCTGATTGAGTAGTAAATTCAAACAATGCCCTACCACGTCAACTCCCCTCGAAATTCGTAACATGTGCCGTTACATTATCTCCTTCGTATCTAAAGATCTTATTTTTTGCATTAATTTTATCGTTTGCTGATCACACAGGCTCATATTACACTACAAAAAAAGTAAACGTATTTTTGTATTCAGCTACAAAAAATCTGCTAAAAAGAAAATCGACCAGATCGAAACTCACCAAGGAAGTCAGGACAGGCAATATTTCGAAGTATACGAAAAATGTTCTAATAACACAAAAGAGTTGGAGAGACTGGCAGTGAGTATGAATTAACTGTGAAGCAATTTCTAAGTTGGACAAATTCATTTGTCGAACGAAAACATTTCAAACAACCACGCGATTCTTGTACATTCCAGTAAATCGAGACCTGAATAATGCAATCGATCAGTAAATCCTTTAATGCATACATGTATTTATATTATGACACTTCGAGTGGTGCATAGAGCCACATAATGAATTGTACAACCCATTTCAACATTGTACGAAAAACTGTCTAATTAGTTTCAGTAATAAGGGTTTTCTAAGCGTTAAGACAAATTTATCACAACATTGGGAATGGTTTTCTCAAAACGACATTCCCGCAGTATGTCACCTACATAACTACGCGAACAACAAGTTATCACTTGCTGATCAGCATGCAACAAATATCCAACACATTGGAACCGAAAAATTTGGATTGCATTCCCTGAAGAGAAAACCGACAAACAGAGCAGAGAGACGAACATATTATCAGATATTACAACGCTGTTTTGTTCTGTCGCATGTTAAATTGCTTCTTGTACGGCATGCAATATGCTTCCTATCTGACCTTTTCATGAGAAAGCATAGGCCAGCATAAAACTGAAATATGATTACATTTTAACAAAGATGCCACCACGATTCTGATTCTACAACTGCGAAGTGGTTTAATGAGGTATGAAAAGATAACTGAATAATTACGATAAAGTAGCGCATACAGTCTGTCAAAATATGAAGGTATCACTTTGTTTCCCGAATGACCCAGAACGAAATTGTATCGTCAAAACTGAGCGATCATTGAATTCTCACGTACTACATTCTACATTTTATCTAGCGTGACGTAGAATAGAAACAGTTTCGAGTCTGTATAAGTTAGCAAGTTGTAGGTCCGGCCCGTATTTGAAATGACAAATAATTTTCCATGTGCTAACAAATGCTCTTGGCATTGCAGGCGGACATGGCAGTTCTCTTGCCACTCGTAGGTGGGATGTTTGAGAATATCGAAAGAACCAATTTACAGGAAAAACGCGCACTGGAAATGTTGGACACACACGCCCGAGGAAATATTGCAGATATGACAAATCAGATTCTTGTGCAACAAAATACGCTGGCGAACTTGGGTGTAAGTATTATGTAAAATGTGCATCATGTATAGTATCAACTTTCCACAAAAACCAACAAGATCGGCAGCATGCCCAGTTGTTGTATTTCGACAACGAGGTTGTATTTGAGATCAAAAAGTATTTTCCTGTGCAATAAACAAAATAAGATTTTAAGTTCCACCCTTGACCGTGATATTTTTGTTATCAGCTTTCCCGCGAGATAAATATATTTTTGCAAATTTAGAACCAAGTTCGATCAGAAATGGATTCGCTACATAAAGAAAAACAATCGATGTCAAAACGCCTGGAGCAACATCAGAGGCGGCTCACAGAGACCGTGAACACTCATCTCACTGAGCACGTCAGGCAGTTGAATAAGATAGAGGGTTCACTCAACAGGTAAACATGCGGTTTATCGAGATCGATTGGTTGCTTATCAAATGCGTGACGCCCGCAAACAACTGAGGATTGTGCGGCAGCAGTTCCAGACCACACCTGGTGCATCAGATAATATGGTTGATGCATATTTTAAGGAGTTTTTATATAAAATATATAACTATATTATAATTAATGTTTCTTCGCTTCTTATACAATTAGTATTCCATACAATTAATAACCATATTTATCACTGCATGCACGGAGTATAAGCGCAACCCTGGCAATACTGTTGTAATTTCTGCTTTATTAATGCTTACGATTGAACGATTCAATGTGGCAAATTCGGTGGCAGATATCAAAAGGAACTTGATAACCCATGAACGCCAATAGTGCAGGTACTCTGTATAAATATTCATCGAAGCTTAAAATAACTTTCAGAACATAATTCGCAAAATTGGAATTTGGCGCAATTCGTCACATATCAGACAAAAAAGTTTGAGCCAAAAGCTGAGTAACATCCCCAAATACTTCCTTCATTGCCCACAATCAAACAATATATATATATATATTGCTTCAGCAAGCTTACGCATATCTGCAAAATGCAACCTATGCAGATGCCGAAAAGACTCATTGAGAAGGGAATCACCCGTGTTACGCCAATAATCACTTATATACCTCACTACAGGCAGGCGGAGAACATCAAGTACATATCATCAGTTGTAAATAAGCATGAAGACAAGTTGGAAACGACCGAATCGATCGGAAAGACTTTTTCCGATCAAGTTACCAACGTGAGTCAAGGGCTGCAGAAAATGGAAGCAAATATATCGGCGTTTATGAAGGACTATCACAACACGAAAACGGGGGTAACATTCTTATTGTAATTAGGCGAAATATGATATCTGTTTCGTCAAAAATGCAAAATTTTTAGTTTTAAAGTGTATGGCTATAAAATTCAATTTCGGCAAAAATCCAGCATCAAAAAATGTATTCAAATGATTATATTGTAACACTAATCTCAAACCAATTGCATAAATGTCGTCGTTTTTGCATTACAGCTCAACACAACACAGAATGACATCGATAGATTGGAAGAACACACCAAACAGCTGCTATCGTCGCTAAATGGTCAACATGTTGTTCTTGGCGAAACGGTTGAAAGAATGAATTTTACGGAAGAGGTAACATTTACGTCAAAACAAAACATACGTAATCCATGTATGCGAAACAGGCAAAAAAATTCAAGAAATTAACTACATGCATCAAACGCATTTTATATGTCATACAAAAATTCAACTTCAATATATATCGAATATCATGGTTAGCGAAAATACCATGCGAATCTCTCGTTGTGAATGCTATTGTACTGGTCGCTCGTCTGAGAAATATAACGAAGCAAGCAAAGAATGAACTTGTATTTCGCGGTTGAACGAGGACAAAGACTCTCTTGTGTGGTTAAAATAACTGTTCACACCACAAAAGGACTTTTTCGTGGTTCAGGTGTAACCTATATGATTCAGTAGTGAAACCTGAAGACTTCGGAAAGCTGGTCCGCACGTAATTTGAAATTGAAGAAAAATACATATTACTCTCACTCTCGACTTTTGTTGAACAAAATACCCGTCTTACAATCAATGTTGGCACATGGCTTTTATTATCGCAATCAATTATCGTATCTCAATTGATAAAATACATTCTGAAATGGAAAATGATTCAAGAATTCACACTTCATATTCTGTTTCTACAGGCTATAAGAACGGTATCCCACGAACTGGACGCTTACAAAGTGAAGTTAGATACTGAAACCGAACAAATACGAGACGATTTGGATCAAGTTTTGGATACTCAAAGAATGCATCGACACAATCTAACTAAAATATTGGCCAAGGCTGATCAACCTAGAGTATGTTTTGTTGTTTCAAAAAATTACATGAAATCGTAATTTGTCATGTTCTGGAGTAAAACCGAACTTAAACGAGTCGTCAAAACCTTTTATGGTACAAATAACTTTATTTTTTTTTAAATATTGTTAAACCGTTTCATATAAAATATAATATATATATTTACAGAGTAGTGGATTGCTTTCACAATATCCATCGGACGAACCAGCGCCGGAATCGACATCTGTAACGCCAAATGAACTGCGAGTAAGAATACTAAATCGGATAACGACATCCCCGCTTGCAATATGATTTTATAAGCTACTTTTTTGTGTTATAGACACTTCTAACTGAGATTGGAGTTGAGGATAGGATGAGTCGACTGACGAGAGTGTTACGTCACCAGCAACAAAGAATGTCAAATGTAACACGGGCAGTCTTGCGAATAGCGGAAGATAACGAAGCCATAACTTCAACCACAAGTCACTACTTTACGCTTATTAACTCACAAGCCAAGGTTATTAAAGACCAGAACGAGACGATCAGTAAATTAGCGATGATTGTGAGTATAGAATTTTACATATTACAAATACATACCTATATTTTGCTGAAACATGCAATATCATACTTATGGCCAAAAATCAGAATAGTTATAGGAACGTAATAAATGTCTAGAATTCGGGAACAAATGGTATATGGGGAAATTTAAACTTTGTTTTCATTCACAGGCTGCAAACCAGGGCGAGACTATCAAAAGTTTGGGAGATGAACTAGCGCACGGACAGGAGACGGTGATGAAATTAACGAATATTCTAGCAAATATTGCAACCGAATTTAAAAGTCCGATCGGATCGCAACGAGGTGAGAATGTGAAATAAAGTTTGCCTGCAGGTTTGCGCATTTTAATTCACGATAATCTAAATAGCTCAAGGGATGATAAAATTCGTGATAACACACAGCAAAGTTAAGAACAGAATCACAACTCGGTGTTTGGAAACACGAATAAACGGTGTAAGGCAAATAAGTGAGTATTTTTTAAATTTAAATACACTCGGTAATGCTACATCATCGTTCTAGCACATTCTATTATAAGCATAACATGTACCTTGTATATTTCGATGCTTTTTTTTTCTTCGCAAAAAAGTATGTGACAATCGTTTACAGATTGTCATGACGTATGGTTGAATGGAAATAGAAAAAGTGGAGTGTATAATGTAATAGAAGACTTAAGTCTGCGACCCATTTATTGTAATTTGACTGATTATGGAGGATGGACAGTGATTCAAAGGAGAAAAGACGGATCGCAAGATTTTGATAAAAGTAAGTTTGATTTTGCCTCCTTAAGTTTACGACAAACCTTTTTTGCTTTGGTTGGGGAGCATTTATAGATTTCCACCATAATCGCTACTAATAAAACACTTTAGTACATATTTATATTGCATTCACAGCAATGACAGAATACAAACGAGGATTCGGTGATGTCTACGGAGAGTACTGGCTTGGCCTTGAAACGATAAAACGTCTGACAAACAAAGTGCGAATGAGTGTGGGATTGCAAGTTATTATTGAGGATTGGAATGGCAACTTCAGAACTGCTACATATACACAGTTTTACACGTATGGAAAGGCATATCTCCTGGCGGTACGTTAAAAACGTTAAAAAAGTTTCGTAATAGGAACAACAAAAAAAGTTAATACCAAACAAGTTGTAATTTACAAAGTTTGGAAAATACTAAAATCACTCGAACTCCTAGCAAATTACTTTAATAAATTCACATTGGAATTACACCAACATATTTATTTTTTATTTTAGACCAGTGGTCATTCGGGAAATGCAGGTGACTCACTAGCACAATCCAACGGAATGCCTTTCGCAGCAAAGAAAGAAGATCATGTCGGGTCCTGTCCCATTCGAAGGAAATCAGGTGAGATCTGATGTTGATAAAATATTTTTTCATACAAACGGGAAGATTTCGGGAAGATTCGGCTATACCGTATTACGAAATAGGAAAATGTTCTTACCTGCATATTGTCAGAAAAACGCTTAAAGAAAATTAAAGCGGTTGCTGTTTAAAATTATCAATACTTTGGTGAAAGCACTGGAAACAGGTTTTACACTAAGCATTTCCAGTTGCCTTGCATCCCTGTGTAAGAGCTACTGGACATTTTGCCTCGCTTTTTCCACAAATCCTCTACAAGAACGAAAGTAATTTGATTTGTTAAGTAATAACGCCTTCCCAACTAGATAAGTATGAAAGGTGTAGGTTTACCATATGGTAGAGTCATGTTTGTTTGTGGTAACCTCTCATAAAATTAAATTAACTAGTAACATGATTAATATGATTTTATTACATTGTGCAGGTTGGTGGTTTGCTTCTTCACAAGCAGACTGTGGCGAATCAAATTTAAATGGCGTGTATCGAAAGGGGCCAGCACAAGATGCCCGTTTATCATCAACTATATTTTGGAAGGATTGGTTGGGAGTTGGGTATCCATTAAAGAGTGTAACAATGCAAATAATACCATCTGAAGTATTGAAAAACTATTTAAAATCACAACAGGAGGAAGTGGGTACAGTAATACCACAGATCTCCAGAGATTTAAATGGAGAATCACATGTAGAAATAAATCAAAACAATTTATTCAATAACCAACATGAAAAAGACAAATTTCAACCCAACTACGAAAAAAATCCTGAAGAAACACCATCATATGAAGAAGATCTACGGCGAGCAGGCATAATGGGACCCCATGACTATGGTAATTTCGATTATAATATACTGCTGAACGATGGATGAGCTCAAAACTATGTATAACAATCAATGCGAGTGGATTACACATGTTTGGTCATTGCTGTGACAGAGAAGACCTCATAGATTACTGAACGCAAATCAGACAAAAGTTGAGAGAATGTTAATCATGAAACTCTTCAGAAAGCATGCAAATGAGTGTTATACACGAGACCTCACAACAAACAGTGTTAGCCCACTTGTCAACCACATTAAATCCATGTGTAACAGCTTTACACGATTATGCACACTGCATTTCGTCATAAACAATTTTTAATTAGAACTATTCTGAACGATGATACCAATGATGCGCTGGTCGCACAATAACCGATGTTTATTGAAATATTTTATCTGCTGAGGACAAATTTGATAGGATCTTGGTCCATCTGTTCTAAAATACAATCTTGTAAAGTGATGGTATTTTCTATTGCAGTTACTGTATTACACAAACTGCATTTTGTATGAATTCACTAACACATTTTAATGTCGAAATAAAGAAGAAAAATTTACACAGGACATTTTTGAAGATGTGCAAGATATTTTGAAAGGTGATCAGTAATGATAACAGAATGAGCAGAAAGGCAGGGTCTCAAGGAGATTAAAATTATTGAAATTCGGCTCAGAGATTGCCTTAATATATATGAATGAGTATGAAGCACGCAATATCACTAATGGCAAATAAACCCTTGCATCTGGTGTCCCAAGATACCCTCGTCTACTTACAATAAAGGAAGTGTATTTGTGCACTGTACAAGTGAGGAGGTGATGAGTAATGAGATTATAGGGTTCAAGCAATTGGGGGTCAAAAAGTTGGTAAAATTCTCAACACAAGTCAGGGTGGAAAAAGGATTTTTCTTCTGACAAAAAAAAAGTTAAAGCCTGTACGAAAAAAATACAGAAATATATACTGCAATCCCAAAGAACTCATTAAACGAGCATGCACTTAATTAATGGTGTGTCAACCAAAGTACAATATACTTTTTACAGAAAGTATGCCCCTAGTTCATGATCCAAGTATTACTCATTCTTGAAAGCTTATTGCAATTAGGATGGACTGATCAGCATTATTATACAGATGAACTAATAGAAAAATTTCATATTGCTCACTATAAACCCTAATGTTGGACCACGTCAACATGCACATCAATTGCCAATACAGAATAAGAATACTTTTATACATTGTTTTTGAATACAGGTTGCTGAAAATATTATAAATTATCGGATGGAAATAAAAATAAATAAATAAAATTGGAAACGGATAGCCATTTTGGCTGATTAGTTGGTATTAATTTACTCATGAAGTGATTTCTAGCTTAATTTCTGTAATTTGCTACTCCAAGAGCTTATTTTCGCTTGCAAGTTGGAAAAAATAATATAAATTATATAGCTGATTATTGAAATTAGCAATAAAACAACATTTCAATTTATAATCAGTGGCCAGGAAATATTCTTCAATCTGATTTTTGATATTTAAATATTTAACACAGATTTTACTAGAGAGCATCCTTTGAATATATGCATTGCACAGAGGTATTTAATCCAAATTTCAGTCGCAGTTACAAACGGGTCATTCGAATTAGTAATGTATATTTCAAATGATATTAATATACCAGCAACATTGCTAATTATTTATAATCATGATGAATGGGTTGAAGTCAACTATGCAGAACTATGTTAAATCACATATCAGATTGATTCTTTATGAAAAATGGACGAAAATCGACCTAAGTAAACCTTTCCAAAAAAATAAATAGAAAATCTAAAAACAACATATCATAAAGTAAGGTGGTTGTATATAATATGTTACTTTATAAATGATTTGCAAACAGTGCCCTTTATCAAAGCCCCAATAGTTTCACCACGAATATGGAAACTTTTGATAAGATGAACTCAAATTACAATACAAGAAGATATACTAAGATATTCTAGGTAGGTTTCGAATTTAGTTGATTCCGGACTAGTTGACTAACTGAATATTTCAAAATAATATTAGGGTTACGAAGATTTTGTAAATGCTTTTTTTGTTTTTAGACACTGGAAGCAAACAATTGAATAATTTTAGGGATTGCAAAAATCTTTTTAGGCAATATTCTTTTGATGATAATTTTGGTTGTTTTGATTTTTGTTTATCTACCTTCATTACTTACAACCTATAACTAACTGCACACCAATGATAGTGACATAGTGACTAGAATAACAATGACATAATAACTCAACAAAGACTGTAAAAATGGATATTAAGGATATTATTAAAATCATGTTATTATTCAAGAAATAAACTCACCTCAGAAACAAATCGCAGGTCTGTACGAAGTTTTCCCATGATGTTGCATAAATTCTGAAAAATAGAATTTATGAAGAAGCATAATAATACAAAAATTAACCCTCTCAGCGCCAAGGGCAAATATTTCTACCCATTTTACACTTTCCTCAGAGCGCCAAGGGTAGAAATTTCTACCCACACGTTTGACAGTGTCATACTGCTATCTAGCGGCCTTGGAACTTTTCTGTTGTTTTTCGACGGATTTTCTCAAGTGTCTGGTCAGTTTATGTGTCACTGTGGCTGGGGCAAGACATATTATGGAAGAGGGTACCATCGCCTAATTTCTGAGGACATTTTGAGAAATGTAAAGCAGACGAATTCAGAATGGAAAAAGTAAAGTAAATAAATTTTGTTCACTGGTGCCGTACATCTGTTTTTCAAGGACCAGTGTTTCAAAAGACGAAGTGCACAGAGGAACCCGCCAAGAAAGAGAAAGACCATGTGACAAGCGCCAGCCGTTATGAGCGTCTTCAGCTGCAGCCTTTTGTAAATAAATGTCAAACTACTTAAGATAATAGGCTGAAATTTGTTAAGTGTCTCAGCAACAACAAGCTGTTTTCATTGAGCAGGTCCGTTTCCATATAAAAATTAGATTTCCATTTTTTATCATCATCAAACTGTAAATTTTGGAATTTTTCTCTTTTCTATCTGTTCATCATTCTCAATGGTTTACGCACAATAAATTTCTTTTCATTTCATGATTAAAAAATGTTACTTCACCTTTTAAATGAGACTAGAGTGGGGTCTTAGGAGGTTTTAGAGCTGAGCTATGGCGATTAGAAGTAGGACGTGTAAAAACGAAAAAATGACTTGACCTTGAAATTGGCCATTTTATCAAATAATTTTTGGCGTGGAAATGGTTAAAGTAGATCCAATCATCAATTTACACTTGTTCACCACTAGCTGGATGTTCGGTTAGCTCACCACTTGTAACAGTAAGCTCCATTGTTAAGTATTTGAGTTGAAAATTGAGCTGAATACATATAAACCTTTGTCCATCTATTATCATATATATTTGCAATGTTGATTATAATAAGAACTATTGTCCTGCAATGCACTTCTGTAGCTGGCTTCGATGCTAAAACTTAAAAATGCCATATATGCTCAGCTCATATTATTGAGTTGTTTAATAAATATATTTTTGAAATCCAGGACTCTCATTTGTTATTCTTGATTTGATTTATTTTGACAATTTTTGGTGCTATTGTTACATTGTTATCAGTAGGGATATCTTTAATATTTGATTTACCAATGTTATCAACTTCAATTTTAACTTTAGCTCCAATCAGTAGAATTAAACATTTAAACATTTTCAGGAAGACAATAAAATTTGACGAACAAATGTTCTCACAAAGTTTATGAAAAATATCACTTTCAATAATTCAATTCATGTTGAAGAAATTTAGTGATTTTGAAATAGAAAATGTTTTATTCTCACCATAGTCTTCAACTTCCAGAAGACAAGAAAGAATCGTCAAAATCAGAAAAAATGCAATTTTGACATCAAGAGTTTGGGAGTGATAATGTGCTTAAAGATTTTATTCTAGAATTCATTCCTTCACATATTTCTTGAAAGATGCTTTTTCAATCGGTAAGTATAACAATTGACTCGTTTGAGGAGTATGCAAAGATTCAGGAAAATAAGTAAAAATACAAGATTTCAAAAAATATAATAGGTCAATGAAATAGTAATAAAAGACCTCCCACATAACCATATTGGTACGTTGTTTGTAGCGAATAAAAATAATGGCTTGTTAAAATATTCTGCGGAGACCTATGTAAATAAACACAAGATAGTGCACTGTCCAGTACCTATTGAATACCTATGTATGAATAATACATTACAAATATTTCACTATTTTAAATACATTCCTTCCAAATCCACAATTAGGTCTGTGATGAAAAACAATAAGTTGTACAGGTATATTACATTGGTACAAAAAAAATGGAAGATTGAGTGGCTTACCGCTTTATCTTCATTCCTTTGCTGGAAAGTTTTTTTCAATGTTTGAAAGAGAAGAGTCGTGAAATCTGAATACCTTTGATGCATGAGTGAACAAATATGAACGGCACATGGGACATCAGACATTTTCAACTTAGCATCTACAATGGTTGAAACCTAAAAGCAGAGCATACATTTCGATACAGTTTCAAACTGGTTCCTTTTAAAAAATAAATCAATTTAGACTATTCAATGAACGAAATTCATATTTCCTCAGTCTATGTTCATCCTTAGTAGCAATGATGATTCGTAAATTGAGTGGCAGAGTTTTTTTGAGGATACGCTTAAAGAGAATATGTTTAATGAGAATGACAGTTATGGATGGGCATTTCAGAATATTCTATCAGATGCATTCGCAATAGTAACTGAATCCAAAACTGCATTTTCATAGGAAATGCTGTCAAACATCAACAGACACAAAATCACTCATTTGATTAAACACTTTGATAAAAGAATTGAGCCAAACAATAAGAGATACAACCTCCCTCTGATATGTATAAACATTTTCCATAAAGATTCACCATATAATTCCAACTACTGCTTGCTTTGCAACATAAAAAACTTCTGTATTAAACTTTAATATTTAAAATTTTATGACAAAATTTTTTTTTTACCCCACGAAAGGAGTAATAAAAAATCTTTTCAAGGGGTAAAAAATTAATGCAGCAAAAAAGTAAAAATATTTTATTCAGAATTTTAAATTTATTGATTCAAATAAATATGTCAACTTGAACCCAAAATAAAGTTAAATAAAATCAGTAATTATCCTCTGAAAAAGTTTTCAGCTATACCAGCTGGAGTTCCTAGATATGGAAGGTTTGGTCAATGGCTGACTGTCACAACTAATGTTGCTGTGTGAAATTGTCAGCATTCCTACAAAGTGCCTTAATTTGGACTATTGATGGAAAAGTTCTGAATTAGAGTATACAGACTTTGCTTTTTACCCTAAACAGCCAAATTTCTAATGGGGGTAAAAAAATTTTATAACTCAAAAACTAGCGTGATCCAAAAGCATTTGCCATTTTTATTTCATAATTTGTCGTAACACTACCCCACATCACAGTTATTATCTCTCTGTGGGAGGCCTAAGATATTTTCTAAGAGAAAACTTTAAAAAAAAACTTCAACAGTTTTGTCATAGATTTTCCACTGCCGTAATATTTATTTAGTTTTTCAATTGCAAGGATTGCATTGAATGGTATTTGTCAAAATGATATTCAGCTATTGCCCCTTTTTACCTCAACTTGGTGGGTGATGTTTTTTTACTCCATCTGACTATATTTCGAATACATAATTCTGGAATAGCGAGGTGAATCCAAATCGCCCAGCTCTATAGGGCAGGAAGGAAGTAGAAATTTTTTTTTATAAAAGAACAATGCATCGTCCTCTCATAGAGTCCCAAGATTTCTTTAGCATCAGCAGGAAATTGTGTAACAAATAATTCAAGGTTCTATGGAAATGCATTTGTATGAGAAAACGTAGTCACACTCTGGTACTATAGTTTTTTTCTATTAAAACTCACCCAGACCTGAGCAAAGTTGCAAAAGACTACTTACAATCACTAAAATTCCCAATATTGCACAAAGAGCTACATGAGCGTAAAATTGAAGACTTGCGGATTTTTTGCCCTTAGAAAATTCTTACTGACAACAGTTTCAAAGTCGTTCAGATCAACAAAATTATAAACGCAGTATGAAGGCAATGGAACCAAAACACAGAGGTTCTAGCTCGCCTACATACCAGAAAATGGCGATTACAATTATATTTGTAAAATGTTGTAACACGTTGATCTTGAGATGCCAGTTTTGCTGTGATATCAGAATTTCATACTAAAAATGGTTGCAGATTGAGAAAATATCATAGCATAGCATACCAAGTATAGTGAAAAATGTAAAACTCTTTGTAATATCAATATGCTAGTACAAAAAATAACCAATGCCGCTCAACTAATTATTTGCACCACAGTGTCGGACACAATATAATGAATAATTTTGTATGGGCCAGAAACATAATAAAACTAGGGATACCCGTGTTCAAAAGGGTGCATATATTCTTTGATACATAACTATAATTTATTGATATTTAATCTAATTGATATGCTTTAATAATGAAAATATATCGCGAATATAAATTTGACATCAAATCAGAATTCTGCTAATTTATGATTCGCATTTTTTCAACTTTTTCAAACAACTTTTTCAAAAATTTACTAACCACTTCTTGTATGTATCTAGTCAGGTTAAGTGAACTGAATTCTTTTTCTAATGAGGATCTCTGTTGTTCAGTCAATTTTCCCTGCAAAAGCAAAACATTGCAATACGTAACATGCATATCCAGCCAGAATGTTTTGAAAATGTAAACTAAAGAGTCAAATAATGAAGTATGAAGATGGCACAAGAAAAGTGTTAAACAATATTTTTACATGATGAAAGTATAAGACTTTCTATGAAATAGCAGTGTTAATGGTTTTGAAGCTTCAAGAAAATGGTGTGTATGTTTCGGACAGCTGAACAAAAAAGAGAATTTGCCATTCAGGAATAAAGTATCGACAGAAGGCAAATCTTTTCTACTCCAGTTCGCATTAATTTTGAAACTTAACTGAAAACTCTGCATCAAGTGAGAATGTTTGTAATACCGGTACATTGGTACAGTGATGAGATCACAGGGGATGTTCAGCAAAAGGAACATTATTAAAGAAGGTTCACAAAAGGGCAAATCTGCAAAAGTTGGTTACTTGACTCTTTCTTTGGAAGTTAACATTGAAGAATAATTTTGTATATTTCACTTATTTCAAGTGTAAAACAATGCTATTTTGTTTAATATTGACAAACTATAATTCCACATCCTTCACAAGGGAACAAAATTTTTGCAAATTATGCAATATACTATTGAAAATGTTTGCTTGTAACAATTAGATTGATTTGAAGAATTTACATATTTCACTTTTATGGTTTACATATTACGGTAATAAAAAACCAACCCAGAGCCCACAACCCATAGTTCGAATTGAATATAAAATTTGTGATGTTGAGGTTTTCAGTATTTTTAACCCATTTATTCAAAATTTGATGATAAAATCATATAAATACAAACATACCAATTTTTTCACAAAGGCCGTATTCTTCTTCAAGCTGGAATCAAGTTTGTGAAAATAATCTTCATCAGGACGATTCTGCACAGCATTTTGATTTTGAGTTCGAACTTTTGTTTTAGAAGCATTTCTTTCATTTGCGTCGCTCAACAAAATTGAAGCCTGCTCCTGAAAATATAAATAGTCTCGTTCAAATAGTTCAGTTCTAAATTAATGATGTGACGATGACAGCGGAGTGGAAAATCTTGTACTCCTTCGGGTATCCAAAATGTTCACATCATTATTTTGGATGGATGAAAAAACCTTAAAAAACCATGAACACTGCTATTTTATAGCAGTATAAATGATTTTGAATTCATTTTTGCAAATCAATTGCTATCAGATCAGATTGCTATCAAAACCAAATTTTTTTTGATGGTTGACTTTTTTTCAGGTATCTACTGTCCAAGTACCGAAGTAGCCGACATTCTGCCAGTCTGAATGATAGCATTTACCATCCAAATAATAATGTTTTTACCCATTTACTAAATAAAAGCTGCAAATAAGGCATGGGTAATAAAAATCAAGTCTTAATAAGATACTCCATCAGCAAGATATTGAAGTTTGTCCAACATATAGTTTGTCAAAGTCAGAATTGAAACGATTTTATTAGTTAATCCAAGGGTGGTGACGCAATAAGAGAGAGTATGGTTGCCAAACCTTTTCACCTAATAATTAAATGATTTAAAAATTAATTGAGTCAATGAAGTGGTTTAAAAATGCAATATAAACAAGGGACAATCAAGATACGCTCTTGGTTCACCATTGGTTCGATAATAGATGAAATGACAGGACATAAAATAAATTTTAACTAAAAGTTAAAAAGGACAACCCTCAATAATACAAAAATAGTAAAAATCCTAATTTTGTCAGGACCATCCATTGATAAAAAAATCTTCATAAAATGAAATATGATGATATGTATATATTTATACTTTCTCCTCTTGTAACTTTTTCTCATCATCTTGTGTTGTTTCTGCTTTTTCATCTGCTAAAATAGTGAAATAAATATACATAGGGTAAATAAGTTGAAAAATAGTTCTCAAAAATATATATAAAAATCCATTCAACACAATTCCTCACACTTTTAAATTGTAATACTGCCACTGAGAAAAATATTCGAGTAGTGTGAATGCTCGAATACTGGTACAGTGAGAATTTAAGTTTTTGTCTCTATGACTAAATTATGGTGGTTTAATTAAGTACAAATCTTATTATAAAGTATAATGAAAAGCTACAGAGACTGAAATTATCAGTAGCGGTGAACCAACCTTTCTCTTCATTCTTTTCCATCTCAACTACAGTTACAATCTTTTGAATTTTTTATTTAAAGATAAGATATATTGTTTTCCGAGCATTACAAGTTAGCTTGTAAACACTTCACATTCAACAGAAATAAACCAAGTACAAATATTCACAGGTTACCGTACACCGATTTACACAAGTTCAATATTTTCTGATATAATGTAATCCTGAATTTAATACAAGAGATTTAGCCAAACATGAACAATTTATGAAATACATTGCCCTACACAGAACATTATCAATATCGGTATTCAAAAGCTGTTTACCAAATTTAATACAGATTGTTGTCATATTGATTGAAATAGAACCTGAAACTCCAGGGAAAAATGGATACAATCAGTCATTGCCCACTACAAGTCAACAGGTCAATCTGCAATACCAACTCAGAACTAATTTAACATTTACAGATGAAACAGATTGAACTGTGAATGCAATGTAACTTCATTTGGGAGAAAAACACCCTTCTTCTCTTGGGTACATGATTAGAAAAATCAGTAAAAACACTTGGTATCGGGCTACATATATCTGATCATTATGAGTCTGTATCTTATAAGGGATGATTATATGCGAGAGAGTCTGGGCTTGCTGGACACTTCATTTGTGCACAGTAGCTGCTGTAATCAACATGAAAGTATTGAGGACTTCTGGTGGATCTCATAAATTTGAGTACCATATTTATGATTATTATAAAAATTTCCACATGCAAAGTGACTCCTAGGGACTAGGGGTGTAATGTTAAGTTTTAGAATTTCATATCGAATCGATTTGATTCATTCCTAGAAAATTTGTTGCGATTCAAATATTTGTTTTGATTTCTTTTTAAATCACGTACATCATGTTCTATTGTTGCCAGATCTTGGAAGCAAACATTTTAATACTATGTAGCTATTTAGTCAATTTTTATAATAACTGTTTTCCAATTTCATTGAGACCAAACATAAAATCAGGACACAGCTATTTCGTTCTTGTTTCAGTGTTGCTCGAATTTGAACAACGGATATCTTTAAATGGTTGGGAATTTTTTTTTTTTTTTAAATAGCATTATATTTAAAAAGACTTGATCCGAAATCATTCTATCAACTCAGAGATCCGATCGAAAAAAATATTCCAAACTTGGATGACTACCAGGGACTGAGCAGTGAGGGAGGCATAGCCATTTTGCAGCACTCGCGAAAGTATAGCATTGAGAGAATGGTAGGCCCTACTAAACTTCACTAATCTAGACCTGTAGCCTAACGTTAGAACCTTCTAGCTTTAAAAGTTAACTCAGACAGCAGAAGTGACGTTACAGTAAAGCAGAAAACGAAAGTACCGGTACCGGTACCGTATACTTAGAATACCCCTGAATCTTGTTTCTGATCAGTACTGTCGTACACTCGAACGTAATGTATGCCAGGTTTTAAATTGCCTGTTTTATGTGAAAATAATGACGCGTTCCCTGGTTCCCATGGTTGGTCGACTCCAGCTCAGCAGTCAGCGTACCGCCGACCGTCCGGTGTATACCGTATAAGCGAGCAATTTCAAGTGATATATCCGCTATATGACACCACGGAGCAGCTTGTGCAATGAAGGTAACATGACTAACACAGGAGACCCTGCAACGTGCATGGCCTGCAGGAAAATGACTGACACAGGAGACACTGCAGCGTATACGTCCGCTCGTAATAAAGTATAACGTTAAGTCTTTGCAGTTGACTGTGCACATCATTGCTTGGTAAAAATCAAATCGTTGGGCCACGGGTCGTCTTGAAAGCTACGATTGATGCCGAACGTAGTGCAAGCTTCGCTGCACTTATATTCAGCATGACCATATATCCAGGAAGCTACATCTATGCCAATTCCGCGAGTTTGAAACTGAGTGTTCTCGGACCTGAAATTTTTATTATGGGTTGATGATATCGGCATTGAAACAGCATACTCGATAACGCTGTTGGATCAAGCACGACTATCGTTTAGAAAGTTTTTTGAATAGGTATTTCTTGGCGGATATTTAATTACTGATATGGATTCGAATGTTGGTCCACAAACTCACCTGAAAAAAAGAATTTATGTACATATATATATATATGATTATATACTGACTACGCATGCACATGAAAATGATCCTCTATGCCAGTTCCCATCGCAACTAAGGGTAGCATTTAGCTTTATTTTACAGTTGAAACGGGATTTTGTAACAATGGACGGAAAGACAAAGTTCCGTACATGATTTTTGTCCCCGGCAGGTTCACGGGCATAGGCCATAGCAAATAATTTGAAAACTCATGAAAAAAAGATAAAAACAGGATTGATCTGCCAAAGGTTTCGGATTCGACTGAAATCTTAGACAAATGCTTGCCATTCCGAGGAGTTAGATTAGAGAGCAGCTATAACCGTGTGTGAGCAACGACCAGGAGATTGAGATAGAAAATGATTTCAATTCGACTCTATTAAAAAAATTGATTCACGGGTGATTTGATTTGGCTCATATTAAGGTATAGATTGGACAAAATCTAAACAATTGAGATTTAACTCCCACCTCTACCATGGTCCCTAACTGCGAGATAAATTCCAGCCCTACTGGTACGGGATTGCGGACTACATCGACATTTTTCGTGAGTTTAAGACACTTTAGTTTTAAAAAGCAAAGTTACACGTAGAAAAATAGGACCAACCCGTTGCATTAGTTTTTGAAGATCACATACTCCAAAATTTCCAGCTAATGAAGTTTCATGCTGTGTCAAACTTAAAATCACTAATATATGTTTCTTCCTACTGTACATAATTCTTAATCGTTTTTTTTCCTATTTCTCACAAATCCTTTCCATAATAACAATATAATTCTTTATATCATTTAAGCGTACCCAATTGTGGTTACTAACTCAGATGAGTTAAGGTCGTATCGTTATCTGTGTCTACATTTATATGTTATATTGCTTTGTTTTTTGGCTGTTCCTCCATGTTGTCAGATTTTATAACCCTGAATTTTGGCAAACAATTTATGTTAAATTCGAAGAATTTGAACACGGAAAACCGTGTAGAAGATTTGGTATCCTCCGCTGGAAATATCAATGAAGTTCAGTGGAATTTTCAATTTTTTTTGCATCGACGTGCAAAAATATGACTTTATAATAACGCATAATATTGAACTCCACTCACATATTTTTTCTTGTTCGTATTCAGATAAAAAATATCTATAATTAAAAAAGTGCAATCAACCCTCTTTCAACGATAATGGAAGAGTAATAATTAGTTATACTCATGTTGCAAAACGCCAAAAACGCCGTAAGTTTCGCAAGACGTGCTGTTGAGGGCCGCGGTTGAGAAATGAGGCTAATACGACACGAGAGCATAACTATCGTTAGTCTAATATTTAATGAGCTCCGATGGTCTACTGACGCGATTTTATCCAAATATGGAGAATTTGCAGGTGATTAATTGTCATAACATATCCAAGAATAATATGTTTCCTCAATTTTGACAATGTAACAAAAGTACAGTAAATTTACCGTTCATCTCCATCATATTTTCAAAATTTGAAATCTTGTTATTGATGTTATTTATGTCAAGTATTGACTGTTGATAAACCGCATCTTGGCGGTGTGTGTGTCCCATCAATAGCCCATATATGGCCGAGAAAGTCGATTTTGAAGTTTTATTTCGTTATCACCAAGTAGAATTACTGTCCGAGAACGAAAATTTTATTGCATTTTTATTACAGTGTACGATGACATGAATTCACTTAAAGCGAATATTTCATTGTCATATCCTCGTGATAGTGAGCATATCACTAGTAAATTGTAATTCGTGGGTGATGCATCGTTCATATACAATGCCTTCAATAACATGGGATATAAACACATTGTTTCTGTGCGATTTATTTTACATCGAAACAAATAGAATGAATCAGACCTATATTTCCATTTTAGAGAATAGCTTGATTTGTATGTCCTGTATGACAGGCCGGAAGAAGGGTCATCCTATAAAATGTGAATTAAAATGTGACCGGAAACATAATTGTGTAAAATTCTGGAGAAGTACTCTGATCAGTTTCAAAAGGTATGTTAATAGGTTAATAGGATCGGTCCGCAAAGTATCTGACAAAAATGCAATGTTGGGCGTTACTCTCGGGTCATTGCGGCGGACAGGAGGCGTTAGTGAACCTGTAGACCTGTGATTACCCGATGTACCAATTTTTATTTTATACATTGAAGCCTCATATTCCCATTGTACATTTGACTTATGGAATATCAACTTGCCCAATTTTACAAATTTGAGTCATGCTTGTGCCCTGCCAATTACGTTTGCTCGGTCATACTAGCGGATGGCAGGGAAAGAAGCACATGTCCCAGTCGGAACTCCTCAGATAAATGAATCTGAAAAGTATGGAATTAATGAGGTTGGATAAAGGATAATCTAACATAGACCAAGCCCACTGTACCCAACAACATAATAAATGGTTACAAATTTAATGCTGCGAATTAACAATGCATGGTGCATTGGCTATATTTATTTGCGATAGGACAGATAAAGAAAGAGATGACTGCATTCGTCTGGGAATAACTGTAAGACATAGAATCAGAGACAAGTAGAGGTCAATAACTTGAAGATCTCAAATCGTAATTAGTCCTGGGTATTGTGACTTGGTGATTAGAATCAGAGGCTCTAGGAATATGAAGATACAAAATTATTCTCATTTGTCGAATTTTCGAATAAAATTCTAATCAAAATGAAGTACAAGTTTTCGCAACGATATTGCCTTGAAAAGATCGCTTATATTCTTTATTTGAAGCAGATTCTAATTTTCCAATTTGACAATCCAATAAGACTTTAGTAGTCGTATAGTATGTGCTGCGCCACAGATGAATTGTGCCATCAAAAAAGGGTCTGCTTATACCCAACACATCCATATTGATTAGAATATGTTATGCATGACTCACACTTGATTACAATGATTCTATGAAAATTCTCAAAGTAAGCCTATAGAAGAAAGATGACTATATTTTGCACAAATGCTAAAAATTCGTGATTAAAATGTTGAATTCTACCATCTTCGTCTGAAATAATATTATTGGCAAGAGGTCATAAATGGACCCAGTTCATATTTGCAAAAACATTGAAACAGGTTCCAAAAATATAACTTTTGACCGAGATAGCATAGCATATATCTTAATATATTTCGGGTTATAAATCAAATTCATTGAAAATATTAATAATAAAATGCAATGCAAAAAAAATTGTAACAAATAAATGCCTTAGGACACATGACTTTCGTCCTGGTCCAATGTATTTGACGAATCCTGTTTTGATAAAATTTTTATGATCTGGTCAAAATTATGTTTTCACTATACCAAGTTAGGTATGAGCCGTGGGTAGAACCAATCATGGCATCATCATACCATTATGGCACACTCTCTTGGCCTAAACCTGATAAAATATTATTTCAGACTTGCTAAATTTATAATTTGTTAAAAGAGAAAGAGAGTAAGAAAAGAGAAGCTACTCTAGCCATAAACCCATAAACAATTTTATTGAAAAAATTATATTTGCAAAGTTTACGAAACGATAAAATTTTGCCAAAGCATCTTTTTATTATGGGTGAGCCGTAAATGAATCGCGTCGATGAGATATCTCATGCTTGACAAAACTAACATTTCTGATCGGAATATAATAGAGAACGATTTCTCAGGAATATATTTCCTTTCTATTGTATTTTGGCCGAATTGAGAAAAAATGCCAGAATATATTTTGAAAAGTATGTAACACTGATGGACCGCATCAATAAGACGTGGTTCATATGTGGCGCATGCTTTATGAAATAAAATTCCTGAACTGGAAGATATGAATAGTTGACTGATTGGTCGTGAAAAAACATTTGAATGCTTAGTGAATTCAAGATAGGGATAATTTACATCATTTTGAAAATGGGGCACACCTATACTCAAGCAAGGCATGTTTTTATAGGTACATGGTTAGAGTAGTAGTAGCAAACTAGAAGCGATAAAATTAAGATAAATCGTTGTCTTCGACTTTTCCGGGTCGTTATGCCAACATGTCATCTAGGTTTCTTTCATTATATCTACGAAATAAAAGGGACTGTTTAGTTAAAGTGGCTAATAGCCACAAATGACAATGCGTGGTCTATTAAAAAATGAAAATCTTTTTGATGATTCTATCACAAAAACTGAAATTAACAAGATAATTCAAATTATTTTTTCCAAAATATATCTGCGGCAAATGTAAAAAATGATAATTTTTGTTCGAATTACAAAAATTGGGTCCAAAAAGTTTTGTTATGTTGGTATTTAGGAAATGTATCTTTAAGACAGGGCCATTGTGTTTCTCAAGCTTTTTATATTTATTTATTGTTGAAATGCTCTAAACAAGCCTGAGGCAGTGCCTAGAAAGAACTAACTAATGGCCACTTAAGGACAAGATACATTACCAGCAATTGTACGCTGAGCCAAAAAAACATGGAACGAAAGTATAGTGGTATTTATTGTGGGTGGAGGTAAAGCCATCTACCACTTCTTTGTTTCCTCTAATCACTTTTACGATGTTCAAATGCGGTAGGAAAAATTTTGGAGCCAAAATAAAAAGTAGTTGTACCATTTTTTACCATCAAACCTCATAGGCTATCTGCCATGATTTTGCAGTTATCGAAGCCAGAAAGAACTCATGTAACTGAATAGTGGTGTTCATTCGATAGAAATATCACTATGGTAGTGAAAATACTGATATATAACGTCTGGTAACCTGATTCTAGAATAGACAGATATCAAATTTTTCAGTTTCGTCGGCAAACAGTTAGTTCTTCAAAATAAAAAAAAAAGAATATTCGTTAGGATTTGCCTCAAAAAAAGTTTTCATGTAACAAACAAAATTATTCAAAGTGGTAAACCGTTGAAACAATTTTTTTAAAAATAATTAGCCATAATTAAACGGAGCAATTACGCACCGAAAAGATCCATTTGTTGATCCCTCCTCAACCTCGTCGTACCTTTTCCTGGTATTGTCGTTCCCATGCAGCTTCTGGGTCCCCTGTCGTTTTCTCTTCAAGTACAGGATGAGCATCACTACAATGGCTATAAGGAGAACACCTCCCACTACTCCGAGGACAACACCTGCCACGGCACCTCCATCTATAAGAACGATTTTTAAATTATTCAGTAAATATTATATAAGTTCACTTAATGGCGGCAGATATCGAATACAAATTTTAAATTATCAGTTTTTATTGGATAATAATAAACATTATGATATTTTGAAAAACTGTATATAAATGTATCAAACGTAAGACAGGATTTGCGAAGTCTAATTTCTAATTTGATCTGTTAATTTTTTTGGATTAAAATGGCCACTTTAAATGACTTATCATATATAAAATTGAGAAAATTAACCTATCAAATTTAAGAGCACATTATATCATGTGCTTGATAAACCAACTGATTGTGCATCTACAATATATATCTGGATTCCAGATATATAAACTAATTGTGATTGATGAATTCATAGAAAATTGATGATTACTAACATCGTACAAAGGTGTGACAGGAAAACTAAACAAGATATGATACCGAACCGAATGAGGTAACAATGAAACACATTGTTGAGACGTAATTATTCTGCACTTTATTTTTGAAAAGGAAACATTTAAACTATGCGCCAAACAAACACAGTTCTTGAACTTTTAACCTTGAAATATTTTGATTTCAAGATGTCTGATAAATTGAAATAATTCGAAAGTTCGCTACACATCTATAGCAAAAAGCCTACGTCAAAAAACAAATCAAATAATTTTGGAATATTTAATACATTTATGAATAACATTGTAAAATATCTAGCAATAAGAATATGACATTTCTTGCTGTTCACAATGTATTGAATAAAACCTATCCAAATGTTATTCCATAACATTTATTTGTATCCATTTTTCATATTTATAACATATTTATCGATATTCACTATAGTCTGTACTTTCAACTTTTTGTATGTGGAAAAGTATCACTTACTCTTATAAATTCACAATTCTCACCAAGGTACTTTAGATTATGATGCATGAAACAATCTAATGACTAAAAACATGCTATAAAAACTTTTGAAATAATCAACAATTTTTATCCCATTTCCTATTAGATTTTGAGATGTTATTCTGGATATTGACCAGAGATGGATTGTACCACTAAGGCTCAATCATTCTATAGTCCTCTCTTAAAAATTTTTAATTCCAACTTGAGCCTACATTGATATATTCTTTCGGAAAAAAATTCAGTTTTTGTGATACGTATACAACAAATATGTGCTTCTAAATGAAAGCTTGTGCTTTACTAGTGATGAATATTTACATTATTACAGAAAGAGCCCCCACAATCAGTAGAACAACCACCAATATAACAATAAGTGTTGGAGATACAGTTTGTTCTGTAAAATCAAGATAATGCCATTTGTTTCTTCATTATTCCTCAATTGACCTATTCAGTACAATCAGCTACTCAAAAATCTGAGTTTTCATGCTGGTCTATGAAAAGGTTTTGTTATATTCGATATTTAATAAACATATACACGTGTTTGTGGCTGCAATGTACATGAGATTCGTGCATATCCCTCGACAAGATAAAATAATTCAAAAATACTTTGAAATCGATGTGTTATCGTATGTGACAATTCAAACTAAATTCGACTTATTATATATAAAAATTCAATCAAAAAAATGACTGCAAAATTATTTATGAGAGAATTAATTTTATAATAGACTTTATTTAAATATGCCGAATGAGCAATGAATGAATATTGATTCGATAAAATGTATAAAAAATGTCAACAATACTCTCATATCAATTTAAAATATGTGTATAACAACGTTTTCATTATAATAAAACATTATAGATGTACTAAGGCAGAAAATAATATGTTTCACATACTTGTATCTTGGCATCTATTTCCTTGGTAGAACGTAGTACAAGAGCATTTTGGATCACCAACACCATCTGAAGGAGCACAATCTCCACCATTGAGACAATAATCTCCATCTCCGTATTGACATTGAGGTTCGCAGCTGAAATAAAAGTTAAATCAGATTGGACTGATAAACCCCAAAAAACATCATTTATAAATTTGCAAATAAGCGCCGAATACAGTGAATATTGAAAGTTTTGAAACAGTTTAAAATATAGGACGGTACAATGCTTGAGGTACCGATGAGAATTAAAAATTTTGTCGCTGAATATCAGAAACCACAGTTAGGTTTACGTACCGTCATGAAATTAAGGAAGCCTGCACGAGCAAGCAAATATAACAGTGGATAGAGAAAGAAGGGAATGATTGGATTGGGTGATGACAAATGCAATGATAACAGTTAGGAACTCCCCTTGAAATGCCTGAGTATTAACTTTTCATCACTAAATATACATTCCACCTGTGGTCACCCACGAGCAATGAGCCACTTTTTGCAACAGTCTAATATTTTTATTCCTACATTCATATTTCATTTTTTGCTTAGTCTATTGAAATATCTCATTATTTTTTGCTATTAGTCCATCTAAGTGTGCAAACTCAATCTAAGTGTGCAAACTCAATCTCGTTTTCATCCTTCGCAACTCGCTCCATTTTTTGTATTATTTTATGACTCAATGGGCATAGACTCATTAAACAAGACTTACAAAATGTTAACAGCCTCTTTTGAGGTACGGACATCATCATCTGTTGTACTGAGAGTCTAAGTCGTGTTACCCAACAAGCTTACTTACCTTCTTCCAGCGAAGGAAACATTGTTATCTCTGTATCCAGGTTCACACTCGCAAGAATATCCTGGATCACTGTCGGTACATTTTGCATTTACATGACAGGTGGTGTACAGTGTAGTATTCAGACATTCATTGAAATCTAAAGTAGAAAATATAAATATGACATAACTGGTGGTAAATATACTTCCATGAGTTGTTAAAAAAGTATTTTGACATTGACAGCATTGTTCATCAGTGATTCATACTTAATCTATTTTCTGATAGAAAAAGATTAAATTGACAATTTTGTGTTGTTTTTTGTGACTAATTTTCATTATTGAAATCTTGCGAATTATTTTGAAACCTCCAATTCAAAATTTTATTCGAAAAAAAACATACCGGTATATGAAAGTCGCAAGGCAAAATGATATGGCCTGATAAATAAAAATGATATATTGTAAAACTATTATAATAGATAGCAAGCAGTGATTCAAGGGGTTTAATCTCATCGAGGACAGGGGCCACTCTTATGATAGTAGTGCAATTTCAAAATTTTAATCTTTTAAATTGTTTCTGCTTAAAGCGCAGATTCAGATTTTCAATTATCTCGATTGGATGAATATTTTTAAATCTAAGGCCAAACTTAATTAACCACAAAGTTATTTAAGCTTTAACTAGTAAGAAAATACTATCCAAACAAGTTTAGATAAGCATGAACTACTTATGGATCATGCTGACAAAGCATGATCCATCTGTGGCTCATGCTTAACAGATGAAATTTCTGTTTCATAAAAATGTTTGACAAGAATGCAAGTTGCAAAATCAACAAAGTGACAACAGACTTACTTGTTATTGCAACAGAGTTAACAGGATATCTCTGTAGTATTGGGCTTTCATTTTTAGATATTTCGTTATTGATTTGCTCATTCAGAGTTGTAGAATCTGTGTCTTGGTCATTGATGGCAACATTTGTATCCGCAATAACACTTCCGCTTGACAATGTCACAGAAGTTTGTTTGAAAATAGTGATATTTATTGCATCGAACAATTCAGATAGCTGTGTGAAATAAATAATGTTTTTGTTGTATTTCTATAAAATACATATAGGTATATATATATATATATATATTGTGAACAACAATGTGATTTTTTTGCTGACGTTTAAACAATATGGTCAATGTTTGCATATCCCTTGAACTAATTTTTCTTAAATATAAAAGACTAATTCCATCTTTTCATTATTGAGTTGATACATGACAACATTTATTAGATGACGACTAGGGTTTGCTCTGATTCATTTTTTTTTGAATTCTAACATTTCAAATCGAATCTTTATGGATCTGATTATATTTAAGAACTTTATGATGATTCTCAATAAAATAATCAACTTTTCCAATATTTTGAAGATTTTTTTTAATATGTTTATGATTAATTGTCAAATCATATTAAATAACTGAGAGTAAGTATTCAAATTATCCAAATAAGATATATATTCTAATCGGTTCGAATGATGACTCCATGAGTTTACATTTATATGCGCAAGTACTCATGTGTAGGATGCAAGTCAGTGCTATGATTTATTGCTTATTTATATTCTGAGCGTGAAACAGTTAGTTTACCTATCTGGGAGAATGGAAGAAGAAGTAAAATTCATCTATTTCAAGTGAAAATTTTTATCTTTTTTTGTCAAAGTTTGCTCAAAGCGAGGTTGCACAAGGTGTATAATACATTAAAGTCTCCTGAACCACTCGTGGGCAGATAGCTACATAAATGCAGGAATGGAGGAAGATTACTGAATTTTCATCTTTAGAAGATATTTATTGACACAAGTTATGAAACCATTCAGGTCAACACAATCATGAAAGCAATAAGAATGTAATGACTTCTAAAGTTTGAAAGTTTGGGAAAAAAAGCTTCCTGCATAAATCTGTTTGTTACACTGTGAAACTTCTACAGTGAAAGTATGTGGAATGGCAGTCAAAATGCGTTTGCATGAGCCACAGATGGATCACCCCTCAGTGCTACGGCCTATCAATGACCCATACTTAACAGAAGATGTTTGGGGTAAGGAAGTTTTAAAATATACCATCGAAAAAAGAATGTTGAAAACTTCTTTGTATTCTTTACTGTTAATATTGCTCATTTCTTCAGTGTAAACAAGGTTAATAAATCTTAGTCTTATAAGTACGGTTCTGGAACCTGTAAAGTAAAATGCATATATTATTATTCAGATAAACGTAATTTTAGATGATCAAAAGAAAAATCTGTACCATCTTACTTCTCAAATATACTCTGTAAATTTGGGGGTTTGGAAATCCACTAACTATAATGATTTAGTTCTGTTTGAGATACATTCTGCTTATAGCGCATTTGCTTCTACTACATATTGTAGTAGCTCTTTTGTCACTGGAAGGCTGGGAGTTGATTAAGCGCTTCTTTCGACTTTGCAAGGAACTAACTTAAATTGAAAAAAAAATCTTTCCTATTTTATCTTCTTAATTTATTAGTTAAAAGGTTTAATGGAATGAAAGAAGATTACATGTTCACTCTGAAAATAAGACTTCATCTTAACTATATAGCAAGTCACATTCTCTTTCATCTGGTTTGTAGTAGAATTGTCCTTAGTTATGGAAGTTGGTTATAACGTTATTCAAAATAAAATAAATAAAATAAATCTTTCAATTTTTCAGATAAATGTAATTACTGATCTTAGTGCGGCAAAATGATTTATTTAAAATTTTATACAATGAAATTTGTCATTATCATAATTTCACTGCAAAATTATTCAAATCAAATTTAATCAAGAAACTAAATTACCTTTAATCAAAATTCTAGAATATCCATTTCGATAAGGTCATCTGAGAACTAACTAATCTCAATTTGTGAAAATCTCACATGACCAGTATATACTTATACTATGTTTCTTGAACTGTATAGCACAGAATTAATTTTTTTGAAAGCAACCGTTTTTATGGTAATTGCGCTACAAATTATTTTATTTCTCAAATGCTAGGAAATCTGAAAAAGTTGAGACCCACTGCTATAGTGCATAAATAATATATTATTCCTCCTATTTTTTAATCTGGGGCTTTAAACTATGTCTTTAATCACCTTGATTTTGAATTCCAAATGTGACAATTATATGCTAGGGGATTGCTAGAAACCTCAGCAGTTCCTTCACCAGCCACGTTTATGCATGTGATAGACCAAGGAAATATTATACGGATATTTCCTACTCAGATTTAGATGTGGCATCTGCATGAGAGTTCATGGTTTGCCGCATTCTCATTTTATTTCTTCCGCAGGATGAAAATGAAATCTTATCCTATCTTTCCCCTAGACAAATTACATGCATCAATCTTAGTTTATTTCAATAACCAAAAATACCTCTGCATACTCCTTGGTGAGATACTTGATCATTTCCACATGCAACTGTAGGGAAAGTTGATGATTCACCTAAAATAAGTTCACAAAATTAATATTCAATTGAAAAAAAATCTTCAAATACTTTTATAAAAATGTTTGTCAAGTATGGGCCATTGAAGAATCATGTCCAGATACATGACCTGTCAATAGGTTATACTCTGCAAAATATTCCTCAATAGCTTTTTGCATGCGAACATAAAGTGGGGCTGTTAAAGTGTAGAAAATGACATACATAAATTGATAGAAAAACTGGAATTAAATTTTTTTAAAATATAAAACCTATTTGTAATATATACGGTAGGTACCGGATGGAATGTGTGGTTAATTATGTTGAGACATGGAAAATAAAGAAAAGCTTGATAAAATGAAATAAATAATGAGTTATTCATTTTTATGTGGATCAGAAAAAGGGTATTCTATTCCTCAGTGTACTATGCGTGACCAAAAATAATGAACGAACGAACAAATGAAGAAATTAAAATTTCTCAGGTCTAAATTTTTTGATTGAATATAATTCAATTTACTGATTTAAAGAGAGAGGTTGTAAAATATGTGAATATAAATATTTTTGCACATTTGACCATATTGCTTTATTCAGTACCAAATGAATATCGCACATATTTTGAGAATTTATAAAAAGTTTAAATAGTTACAATTTTAAATATCAGTAACCAAATTATAAGTTGCCAGGTCATATCATTTATTGGAATGTAAAAAATATATTTAAATAATGGATTAATTTGATTTTTGATTTTTTAACTGAATTATTGAATTTTCATACTTGAGAATCCCAAGATGCAAAAACTAATATCAAAACTAACTAGAGAAAATGTTGCATACAGATTGCACAAAAAACATTTTCAGAAATGGCAGTTGTTGTTGTTGTTAAGACATTCAATTGGTCTTAGATGCATCAATCACCTAGTTGTCCAAGTTATTATTATAATTATTGTTATTTCGAAATTAATTAACAGCACACTATATAAAAATTCTAAATACTTGTTATTCAAAATGTTCTGCTGCTGTTAACAGCTAAATGATATTAATTATTAGGCAAATTAGTAAAAAGCATGCAGCATTACTGTAAGAAAATAAACAATAAAAATAATATATATTTCTATCATCAGCGCGGAATTACCTGCGCTGGTTATGCTAGTAGATGCTGCAGTGCTAGTGCTGGTGGAACCGCTTTCATCAGTAACTGCAGTGCTAGCAGTAGTCTGCACTGTTGTGCTAGCAATATTTTCAACTGTATTAGTGCTTGTCGTGATAGTAATAATATCTGATTGTGCAGCTGTGCTGGGTGATGTGACTGTTGCTGTACCTTATTTTAAAGCACAATTCTAATTAGATATATGACAAAAAGGAATTTACTAAATTAAATGTTTGAATTAAAGAAAATGCAATGCAATCATGATATATGACCAATGCTATAAAAATTTGAAATATATCATAATTTGGTAGCATGAATTTTTTTTTCGAAAAAATGGTATCGTAAGATAAATGCATCTCAACATATAATTGCTCTCAAATGCATCAATCGCATGGTTGTAAATTAGTAGCATAATTAGTAGTAAGTTAGTAATATATTTATTGTTATTTCAAAATTAATAAACAGCATATTACATAAAAATTCTAAATACTTGTTATTCAAAATTTTCTGCAGCTGCTCATGCTAACAGCTAAATGATATTAATTATTAAGGAAATTGATAATAAGCATGCAGCATTACTATAACAAAATAAACGATATAGATAACATATATCCCTATCACCAGTGCGGAATTACCTGCGCCGGTTGTGCTAGTAGATGCCGTAGTGCTAGTGCTGGTGGAACTGCTTTCAGCAGTAACTGCAGTGCTAGCAGTAGTCTGCACTGTTGTGCTAGCAATATTTTCAAGTGTAATAGTGCTTGTCGTGATAGTAATATTATCTGATTGTGCAGCTGTGCTGGGTGATGTGACTGTTGCTGTACCTTATTTTAAAGCATAATTCTAATTAGATAAAAAAGAATTTGCCACAATAAATGTTTGAATTTAAGAAAAATGCAATGCAATCATGATATATGACTAATGCTATAAACATTTCAAATATACCATAATTGGGTAGCATCAATATTTTTTTTCGAAAAAAAAGTAAGATAAAAGTATCCAAAAGTATAGTGAAGATTAATATCAAAATTGTTTTTTATTGGAATGAAAAAGAGTTTTTAACATCAACAAGATTTTAATATGAAGTCTTACGCACACAAAAAATTTTTGAGATGTTACATTTGATGTTAAAATTTTATTGAATACCAGTATACCTTCTGTTTGTATTGCAGTGGTACTAGTTGCACTACTAGTGCTACTATCAGTTACAGCTGTAGTGGCTGTTATTACTGTGCTACTACTTGCAGGTGCAGTTGCTACTGTTGTTGTAGTCGTACTTGTTGAAGAAATGACTGGTTCTTGACTAGTGGTCTTGCCTGCTGTTGTTGTTTCAGTTTCAACTGAAGCCAGCGTACTAGTTGTGATGCTTGTGCTTGTAGAGGTCGTAGTACTACTAAGTGTTGTTGTAGTGTCAACTACGGGGGTTTCTAAAGGATGTGATTTGTTATGATGACAATCAATTAAACTACCATAATAAATGAAATCTGGTGATATGATAAGCAATCTACAATACTAATAAATGGTTGTATTTCCTATTGTACTAATGTGCCAAAATTATGTAATGCAAATTTGGTATGTAATGATAAACCTTAAAAAAAAATTTATTTGTTGATATATTTTTTCTACTGATTCAGCCATGGGAAAAGTTCAGGAACTTGATGAAAGATTACAGATGTCACAAATTTATACAAGTTTCAAACTAACAGTAAAGTTCTAACTATGGCAAATATCTATAACACTAGAAATGAATCTACACAACCCGAACAAATTAGTGTCTTCGGAAAAATCAAAACAAAAGAATCAATCCACTAGGTGAAAGAGCTATCTGTCCATATATATGTAGTAACAGATTCTAAATCCTACTTCCATATTTCGATATCAGTAATAAAAACACTTCAGATTTCATAAAAAATACTCATTAGCCTTTTATAATATATCGTAGAATGTTGGACTTCCCAATAGGAAAATTTATGAGCGCACATGACATGTTAAGTTGAGTCAGCGATGAATCACGTCACTGTGGCGCGGTCTATTTATGGCTCAAACTCATGATTATATGCAAGATGTTGGCTGTATATGTCGCCGGTGCACAGGTGTTCAAATAACTGCTCATCACGACTTCCTCCAACAACCTTGTTCATGCACGCACAGAAAAATGAGTAGATGGTTAGGTGAAAATTCCCCTTCCCATGACCTACAACTGGTCATATCTATCTATCTGGTCATATATTTAAGCCAACTTATCGGGCCTCCACTCTGCAGTATAATAATGTAATCTTGCCTCAATCCTATAAATAACCCTGAATACCATTTTTAAATGCTAACCTTTTGTAGTGGTTGTTGTTGTGCTCTGTGTTGTTTCCACAGCAGCAATAGAAGACGTTGTTGCATCGGGTGACGTTGTTTCTGTTTTAGTGGTGGTGGGAGCAGTAGTTGTTGATACTTCCGCTACAGTTGTTACCTCAGCTCGAGTTGTAGTGGTGGCTGGCACAGTAACTAAAATTAAAAAAATACATGATTAATGTTAATTAGAGCTGGAGGAATGTTTCATGAAGCTTTACAAAAATCCCTAATGCTTTCTGTAGCGCATCAAGACCATAGACCATAAAGGCTGTTGCCATAATACTGATTTGCTATTTAATTGAATATTTTTATTGATGATACTAAGTGATTGAAATTGTTTTTGGATTATTTTAAATGACTCATTTTTTAGGAAATCATGATATATACCAAATATTGTTTGTAAATCAGAATTAACTTCCAAGTTTGGTCATCAAACAACAATTCTGAATGTCTCGAATTATGAAACATTATTTTATATACTAAATTACGGTATGAATAAGTTAAAGCTAATATTTAAAATAATATTGCTGTACTACCGGCTAAGCTTATTCCAGTACTTCTTAAGCTTTGATGAAACGAATATATTGTAACAGTCGTCTCAACATCGGGAGTAATTGAAGAAATGATAGCTTGTGTTTTGATAGTATCATCTGTAGTAAAAGAAGTACATTTGTCATTCTATTCACACACGTTTTTTGAACTTAAGTATGGAGCCTCTACAATAAGGCTTGTCATTTTAAATGTTTGGTAATTTTTACTTGAGAACCTTTTCTTGAATAAATCCATTTGAATGCAAGCAAATTTCCATAACGTCTTGTTTATTCGTGTTCGCGAAGAAAAATAATACTTTTTTCAAAAATCACAAAGTATCACAAAATATACCATACATGAGAGTGGAACAAAAACTTTTTCAACAAGCAGAGATTTTTGATAGGACATAATTTGTAAAGTATGCATCACTCATAAATCATGCTAGGTAGAACGAAATTGCTTATCAAAATTAGCTTGCACATATTTTACAAATTTACATATTTAAATAGTTTTTGACTCAAATTGATCTGAATCACCAAATTGAATTGCCCAGCCCTACACACATACCCTCAGTTATTTCAGCTGTATCGGGTGTTACACTAATCCGGTAGTTGTCAGGAGCAGGTGTCGGACTATCCCATTCAATGGCAACTGATCCATAGGGAAGACTTGCTACAGTCCTCTCCCGTATGTTGGTAGGTGGGCTTGGTCCTGAAATAATCAAATTTGTTCATAGCTTGATTTGAGGAAAACTAAAAAAAATATGTGCATAGACATTGTGTAGCAATACTTTGCTCAGGCTTTTGGTTTGCGGAGAGCACAAAAAATATATTGACTTGAAGATCACAAAAAAATGTGCTATGAAAGCTTTGCAAGACACTTTCTCACAAAGAAAAAAAATGAAAAATCAGCCAAAAAACGATTTTGAATTTATTTGATTTAAATAGAGGGGGAAGCAAGTCAAAAATATCATTGAATTAACAATATTTGAGCCTCTAAAAAGAAATTTGATGTAAGATAGGAATAATGGAGAATTTTAAATAGTGGTATATTATTCTTAACAAACTAAAATATATTTCGTGTCATATAAAAAAGGGAAATGTGCCCTGAAGAAATATTGGTTGTAATTTTACCTGTTGAAACACAAATTCTGTTATATAAGAACAATTGAACGAGGTTTCATGATTTCAGTAACATGGAGATTTTAGATTAATGTGTAACAAATGAAGCAAAATTTCAAATTACCGTATTCAATTTTGTGTATGATGTCTGTATTTATGATTCAATAAATCATCTCACAAATTAAAAGAATAAGTTAGCATTAGGATACATACGTGTCCATTGATATATTGAGTTACTCTTCTCACTTTCCAGTGTTTCGTGAGTACAAGCCACTTGCACCATATACTGTGTCATCGACATTAATGAGCTCACTACAGCCTGGAGATAAAAGATTTGTATCAAATGTGTAGTTTATTCATAAAAATGTATTTAGTTTTTTAGTTTTATTCAATCTGAATGCAGCTTCATTTTGCTGTCTTCCTTTTAAGGTTAGACACATTGAGTTGAATATCAGATCAATCACTACACTTCATTTTCTCTTCTTCAAAAACAAGCAGAACAAGTCGAAACAAGCTGAAGCATATTTTAATGCTTATTCAATCAAGTAGATAAGCCGATAGGATAAAACAAGATATATCTGTAAAAAACACCTAAACTCTAATTTCAATACTAACCGGAGTTTCAATAGGCAACACAGACAGGGATCCGGTAGTTTCATTACCAGTGTAGTATATCTTTATGTTTGTGCAGTATCCTTCAGTTGGAGCAACCCATGAGATCTGAAAACCAAGCACAAAATCAAGATTTTGATGCGAATCCAAATGACCCAAGTTAAGAGATTTTCTTTTTGAATAGTGGCGGCAAAATTAACTAGGGACTTCTATAAAAAAATAAAATCTTTACAATACAGCAAACAGGTCATTGCAAGGTCCGGAATATATGTTGAACAACTGCACAATTCTCCCAATTATAAATATTATATGACATGTAAAATATTATTGTCGAACAACAATAATTGTTTGAACTTTGGATGATTTGGGGTAGTCTAAGTGATAAGGGCCAACGCAACAGATCACTTCACGGCAGAGAACTGCATTCTTGGAAGAAAATGAAATTGCTGTCTGTAGATTTACCTCAGACTAGCAGAAAGCCAGCTGCTCTGTTATTCAGTCATACACCTGAAGAAAAAGGCTCATCACAAGATAAATCATCAAAAAGACAGTTCCTGACAAGACGCTTGGTAAAAATGTGTCTTGTTATTGATATTAAAGGCACACAAAAGGTTTCAGAGTCTAATGCATTTTGGTGAGGGTATTGTAATTTAAAGACTTGCAACCGGTGTAAAACCACACAGTTCACAAATCAATATTCACTTAACAGAGGCTAATAATGGGTCATAAACATCCTACTACGGTATATAAAAGGTAACAACGAACTTACAGTTAGAGAGCTGTCTGTAACATTTTTTTCGGATACAGAAGTAACATTCAAAGTGGGAGCCAGAATTAAAGTTTTTGTTGTGAAGTCAAGTGACGATGGTGGGCCCCTGACATCACGGTAAATCGAAGTGAAAGTTACTGTAAAAATTATTGTCTAGTTAGAAAAAATTACATACTTTTGTTGAAGATGGATCTTGCCATCAAGGCATGATCCAGCAGTGAGGATTTGCAACAAAACAAATCTGATCAGTGTAGTTAATCTGTTTATCTAAATTAATTATTTTTGCTAAATTGAGTTGTGAGTTTATTAGTAGCTTGGCTTTTATTATAGCAGTTGACAACAGGTTGCACTTTTAGGGTTAATTGCATGTTTTATATTCTTCTTCCTGGTAGATGCGTTTTCTTCTTTGGTGTGTCACGTAACATATACAACATGATTTTTCAAAAGGTGGTTGCAGACTCAAGCTAAGTCCACAGTCAAGTCACGTCTGCATATTATCAAGTTGAGTTGTTTAGCTAAGATGACTCGAGTCATGTCATTGAAAAAAGTGACTTGAGTGCGACTCAAGTCGAGTCATTGACTCGAGTCTCCCCCACACTGGTTGACAGTGATGCATAAGGAACATTTCTAAGAAGTTTATCAACAATTTTTAGGAGTTGCTTCCAACCCTCAGAACGAACCTTAAAAACATACCACATGTGAACTTTATAAAAAAAAAAAATTGTATTCCAATCGTACTTGTGTATGTTGTGTCAAAGTTCAATCCTGTAAAATTCCTCAAAGTGATATTTTTCACTAAATCAAACACCATATTAGTTCCTTCACCATCTTTTCTGGCAATTGTCACCCTGAAAATAAATTTCTCTGTTAACATATTGTATGTTTCATCAACAATTAGAAATTCTAATTTTTGAAATGGTGAAAATAAGAAGTAATAATATTGTTTTATTCTGTAAGAAAAGTAGGCAAAATATAACATCATATCAACAACTGATATTTTAGATAAACAACCAATATCTTCAATTTTCCGCTGCATAAGGATGGTTCATAGATGTACAAATTGTTAGAAAATAAAAATTCACAACTATAATGCTCCGGTAATCATCTGTTCGCTTTCATGGAAATGATCAAAATTCACACATATTCTCTAGATTTGGCTTTTTATCAACAAAAACTGTAAAAAAAAGTAAAAAAAAAAATCCCTCATTCAATCAATGATACCTCAAACATTTCTGATTGTTTACAAGATTTATTGTAATTTAATTTTTACTGTGTTATTTTTAATACTCTCTGGAAAATAGATGGTAGGGAAATCAAAGCTTATATTATAGTTATGCTTATGATAAAAGAGGCCCTTTAATATTCAATCCTGAGTGAAAGTAAACTGAAGTATACCTTATGTTGTCTGCTCGAGGTGGTTCAGTCCAAGTCAATAATACACTATTAATGCCAATGTTGTCATCATTGAGTGTATTCAATCTTGGTGACACAACACCTGCAAATGAAATTGTAATCGAAATAAGTAGAGATCTAAATGCAGCATGCATTGTACAAAAAGTACCGAAAATAAAAAGGAAGCAAGGGCACATCGATTCCATTTTGGTAACAAACACTTGTTTCAATAAATGTGATATTATATTAAAATATCATAAATTCAACCTCAGCATTATGCAGCTGATTTTCTCCAAGATAGTTGGACATGAAGAAAATCAAAAAGCTTGGTGAAAAGAGAGACCGTGAAATTAGTAAAAAAAGGCTTTATAGAAATAAGGTATTGAACTATCTGCATGTTATTATCGGTTTTGACAAAACAAACCTGCTTTAAAATAGCAAGTTGATATGACAAGAGATACATGTTGAATATAAAGAAGAAAACATACTAGCTGCCAATTACCGTAAAACAAAATTATGGAAAATTTTGGAAATTTTTATAAACGCTTTTTGGACTTGCGTCACTGATAGACTGCACCATCTAGTTACTCATGCTTGACACAACAAAATTTCTGCTTTGTAGAGAAAATAAAATATTTAATAATTCCCTATAGAAGCAAGACAAATATAGAGGAATCAATGTAGACTAGAAACTTACTGACACAAGATGTTATTGTTTCATCAGAGATTCCAGAAATGTCTGCATAAAATTCTTCACATGAGCAATTGAACGATCCAATAAGTTCAGTACAAATTGAATTAGATCCACACCTTCCAAGCGTTGCGCATTCCCGTATATCTTCACAATATGTTGTGTTTACTTGCTGGAAGCCTATGGTTGGTGAAAAGATTCAATTACTTCAAAGCTTTTTTTCGTACATTTATGAATAAGTAGAAATTAAGCATAGATTTTAAAAGTCTTTTAGTCTAAAACAGTGATGTTGGTTTCATCACAGTACCAAAAAACGTTTGAAATAATTTTTGCCCTCTATGAATTGTTTTGGCAACTGTTCTGCAAAAGTAAAATTTAAGTTTTCTGAAAATGAAAAAATATTAAATTATAATAGTGATAATTTGCAGCAGGTGCTGAATTTAAACACATGACGTTGATTGTTCCTAAATGTTACAAAGACATTTTACATTATCATATTATTCAACAAAAGCGAAGTTAGACTATGCTGTGGCAAAAGCTTGGTGAATAAATCTTATAATATGTAGAAAATGATTTTGATATTTTGTTGATTAAGTCTCGACCTCATCTTATTCAAGTATTCTTGCGGCTTTGGCTCGCACACAGATCCATCTTCATAAAAGGAGTGGGACAGAGGATAGACAGTTCGTTGCAGAATACCCCGACACACCATATTATTCGATTTAATTTATATACCTGCATTACAAGCACAGTTTGGATGATCGGAAGAATTTCTGAAACAAACTGAATTCACACATTCCAAAGTGTTGTCTGCTACACATGGTGCACTTGCACTGCAAGCACCATCATCTTCTACAAATCCATCAAAACATGAACAGGTATAGCTTCCTAGAATAGGAAAAATATAAGATGATATCAGTAGGAGCAAAAAAGTATGAAGGCCAATATGCTGCCATGAACAAGCAACAAACAGGACTTGTATTTATTATGATCAAGTTTGCTATAAATGCTAAAGGAAATGATAAAAATAGAAAAATGTCTAAATTTTTTATTTGAAATTCGAATAGAAAGAGTCTAATGATATTGCTAACATGTCTTGCCAATGTCTTATAAGGTATTGTTTTAAAAAAATACATCACTAAAGTATGGCACTATTATTTTATTAATAAAAAAACATATTACAACAAAAATAATTGTTTCATCATGTATAAGTCATGGATGAACCTTATTATTTCAAATTTAGTTTCTACTTCATAGAGCATGGTGTGACTTTCTGGGATTGCAATTTTTAGACATATTCATTTTCGAATCAAGTCTTTTTTTAGTATGATTTGAT
Organism: Styela plicata; assembly: GCA_963675895.2. NCBI lineage: Eukaryota > Metazoa > Chordata > Ascidiacea > Stolidobranchia > Styelidae > Styela > Styela plicata. The sequence continues at coordinate 13,385,920 of OZ023145.1, forward strand.
CAATCACAAAATTGATTTAATAAAGAAAAATAAATAAAAGGTCATTTATTCCAAATAGAAAATAAGTTTTGTCGCGAATCAGAAACACTGATGGATCATGCTTTCAAAAATCACTACAGATTTGAGAACATTTTTGCTGGAAGCTATTGTCAAATCTCTCCGAATTATTAAAATGTGCATTAGAGTCCTCGAAATTAGATATGTATCTGAATCGAGTCATACCAAACTGTAACAACACTCTTTGGATTGAATAATTAAATACCTTGTGAATTTGTACAGTTTTGTAGACAAGTTTTGGGATCAGCACATTCGTCAACATCATTACATGTTGTCAAGTCGGAACTCAAAATAAAACCACTGTTGCACTCACATGTGAAGCTTCCTGCAAATAAAATAAAAAAATGGTTGTAATTACTATTGGTACAAAAAAGCCAAAATGGTTAATTTTGATATATTTTTTTTATTTGAATTTGGCAGTAAAGTCAGAAGCACCTAAACCTACCAGCCAACGACCACTTAAGTAATGAAGAGCAACTCCCAAATGTAATACCACCAACTGCACTCCGAAGTAAAACAGCCCTGAGAAAACTGAACCATGCTATGCTAGATGCCCGCAGTATCTGCCCTGGACAATGATGAAAGCATCAGCCATTTCTTCATATATTGAGTAATATTTTTTTAGATTTGAAAGATAGTTAGTAATGATACTGATAATAACTTTTAAATTTCATAGTAACCGACTACTTCATTTTGTGTTAACTTGCGCAGAAAATATAGCCACTACTAGAATATAACAGAATGGATATAGGAAAAAGTACAAAGTCTTTAGCGTAATTGAGGTGAAGGATATTACAGGTGAGATAATCCATAAATAAGATACTTCACTTGAATTTTCAACAACTTAGCATTGAACATGGCTCTCTAATAGAAGAGCGGTTCTATTATATCTGAAAAATTTTCCACTCAAAGGGCCTAATGTTTTTTTTTTCCAGACTTTTGAATATCAATACCGAAAACAAATTATTCTGGATATTTTTTTAAAACGTCGCCCGTACTTGTCTTGCACTTACAGTTTTTTGAATGGTACAGACACCATTTTAATATACAAAGATAAGACTCACCTGGAATATTTTGGCATGTGGTATCACAAGGACCTTTACCATCATTCGATAAACATTCATCAGTATCATCACACAAGTTTGTGAGAGTGTTATATGTGTATCCTACATTGCAGAAACACCTAAAATGGAATTGAATTACGACAAAATAATAGGGATATCTGTCCAGTGGTCGATCTTAAAAGTAATTTTGTAGGAACAAATCTTTTTCTTAATGATTTAACAGTATGGCACATGGTGGTTCATGACAGCTTCCTCTATCACCATGTCCATGCACAGGGAAATGAGTAAAAAACATTCAGGCTTGAAACTATCAATTGATTCGTAACTGGTGTCTGCACGAGGCGCCACATGGTTAATTTGTATTTTTGGCCCCCCTATTTGGCAGGATTTTTTTTTGTAGCAACTTCTTTTAGTGGATCACCTGTCCAAGGCCCTGTAACAGCGGCGACTTATAAATGGACAGGGTTGCAATTGCTGGAAAGATATGATCTTTTCCTGTTCGGCTTATCCTACCGATGTTATTACACCCTAGGTTGAGTGTTGGGCATGAATAAGCAGGCCGGACTTGCCGGGATTCCAACCCAAGATTTCCAACCTGCGATGCCAACATGTTTAACCACTAGGCCATTGCGCCCACGCGCGTATATAATGATAATCAAAAATTCATACAGATTTGTCCAGAAAGAAAACGAAACCTTAAAGTTAAACAAGTAAAGTTCTTAATATTACTCTAAAGACAGAAGCACAAGTAATAATTATTAGTTCAAATAGTATAACCTACGCAGCTAGGGAATTCCTCCCTTTAAATTTTATTTTAAAAACTCCCATCACACATGCTTGTTATTATAAAAAACAAAATGCACATAAATAAACATGGACAGTTGCTGCACATGAAATAATAATTCTATAGTTTACAGGAAAAATGTCAGAAAGTATTAAATTAGTCTGCAACAGGTGAGTAATTTCCCATCCTTCAACGCAATGCTAGGTATTCTGTGTGTTGTATCATCTCTAACTTTCCAAAAAGGTTTTGGAGGGCACATGGCCAAGAATTGAGTTAACGTAATATAACAGTTATTGGTATCAGCCTAGGAAATTTAAAACTGTGAATGTTAGTATCAAAGGCAATATATTAACAATGATTCTTGTGTCACCAACAGCACAGTGCATCTCCACCTCATACTTGATTTGATTTAAATTTGTTAATGTATCACAGATAGGAACTCAAAAAAATTGCATTGAAATATTAGACTTAATGAACAAAAATGTCTGAACTTACGTGTACGTGGCAAGTAAATTGATGCAAACACTTCCAGTTGGACAACTGTGTGTTTCCATCACACATTCATCAATATCTTCGCATGTTCCACTATCATTGAAATATCCATCTGCGCATATACACCTGTTAACAACATTGTTAAAAAAATGTTTGAGAAGAAATCAAAAAGGTTTTAGGTGAATCTTGTAAATCTCAACAGAAGAATAAAGCAAATCCAGGTGCAAATTAACTTTTTGAAAGTTGATCAGTGATATTATTACTTAACATAATCAATGAAGCATTGTAAAGGGTGACAGGAAAATTCATACTCAAATGATCCATATGTGTTTTTGCATGTTTGAGAAGGTGGAGTGCAACTGTCTGTCCCTAAGTCACATTCATTCTTATCCATACATTCTCCAGATGCAGGATCAGTCGTAAATGTTGATTTGCATTGACATCTGTGAAGAAGAAAAAAAATCACTATATATGGTATAACTCAGGCTGAGCAAAAAGTGCTGTTGATTCAAACTTACAATGAACTCAGTTAAAATATTAAACAGAAATTTTGTTCGCAAAGCTGTTGGAATCATATCAGAGTTCAGTGTTTTGCATAATACAGCAGAATCATGATATATACACCAAACTGAGGGTGCTAGCCATACTGCTTGGATGTCAACTACTCTACTTCTCCGATACCCAAAAATCAATGCAATTTCTCTTTTCCTCTCCCTCTAACCAATGATAGAACCCTCCAAACATATCATTTGCAGCCAAGCAGTGTTTGACAAAACTAAATTTATCTAGAGTCTATAGAACATATTTAAAATAAATCATAAAGTGAAGTATTGCTGCAACTCACTCATAAGATCCTTCCAAGTTATTGCAATCTTGATTAGTTGAGTTGCATGTGTCAGTGTTGGATTCACATTCATTAATATCGATACAACCCACATTAGGATCACCTGAGTATCCATCTTCACATACACAGCTGAAATGTAATTGTATCGAAAACGTCTAAAACTGCTTCAGATAGGCAACATATTTGATAGCTTTTGTGTAAAAAATACTGTGAATATCTGTTTCATGGTCAACATTTATATTCAAGTGAAATAAACTTTGGAAGTGCAATTCATATCATATTTAGGTATATTAGAATGAATTTTTAGACTCTTGTATATACTTACTTATAGCTTCCAATGGTGTTTCTACATTCTGTGTTTAATCCAGAACATGTTTCACTCATGTCACATTCATTAATGTCTTTACAACTTGCACGATCGCTTGAATCCAGACTGTATCCCGGCATACATGAACATTCTACCCCCAAACCCACACTTGTACAATTATGTGCACAATTGTTCAATGTTGTGTTTAAACAGAAATCTGGAAATAAGAATATGATGTAATGAATCTAAAAATAGATCCAGTATATCATCAAATATCTGAAATATAGTTTCTCGCTTATTATCACTTAGGAAGATGTATCAGCACAACACACTATGCAAAAATTTGCCATTGCAATCAAAAGTATTTACAATCACAACTTCAAATCGAAAAGGAGGTCATTTAAACTGCCTTGGTTTTGGCTGAATTTAGTCAATCACATTAAAAAATAAAATATGTATTATTAAAAAATGATCTCTTATACATCATAAACGTATGTTAAATTTATTGTCTGCTTCTAGTTGTGTGCTTTTGATTAATACTATATGAGCTTAATCTAGGCCCTCCAGGGAATGTGGATGAAACACCCTGCAAACTAAACCAAGTTTTCTTTGCAGCAAGACAAGAAAAGATCAGTTCAAATTTATAATGGTGCAAAATATCTGCAATATGTGCATTCATTCCTCTGATATACGACACTAACCTGTATTATAGCATGCATTGCCAAGTAATGTTTGTCCTTTTGAGCATGTCATATTGCAAACGTAACCAGTTTCTGGTGCCACAGCATCAATGCAAGGTGCAGTACCACATGGGTTCACCAAACACTCATCTCTGTCAGATTCGCAGGATAGACCAGTGTAAGCTGCACTGCAGCTGCATCCAAACACCTGAATAACATTTGGAATAGTGGTCTATGCTTGAAAACTTTGAATCAAACATTTAGAAACATTTTTTTTTTTGGTCAAACTGGTGAAGGTGATCAACCTAAGGAAGATCAAAATTTAAAAAAAATTACTACATGCATATTAATAAAACATAAAAAGTAATTAAATGGGCCAGACTCTGGGTTTTGATTCCACTTGCAACATCTACAAAATTGCTTCAAAATCCTCCTAAAGAAAACTAGTTTCAGAATAACTTAATATAAAAACGAAAATAGGCATTAAAATTTTCTTTTAAATACCTGAAAATTATTGTCATCAAAATTCGATGTTTGATCGTAGTTACAAGATGCTGAGTTTTGACAACTACATATTTTCACTTCAACACCTTTTCTGGTGGAAAGATTTTGTGCATCCGTAGCAACAAATATTACCGAGTAACTTGTGGTATCACTTGGTGTCCATGTGAAGAGTCCAGCTGAAATTGACACCGAAAAGGAATATTGAGATCTTAATATACTGATGATGTAATGTGTCTGTGATTTGTTTTCGAAAAAAATATGGAATTAATCAACAGATAACGGTATCTGAATCTCTTTGCACCTAAGTTTTTCTACATACCATGTTTTGAATGTATCCCTATTTTGTTCATTGATGTTATTGTGTCATGTTTATATCAAGAGGTAAGGAATGTTGAAATGTATATTAGATGTCAGGTTGAATGATGTTTATCCAAACATATAATTTAGAAATCAAATCATATTTTTCCTAATAATTTAAGCAATTCAACGACGTGTGTCATTATTCAGGCAATGAAGATAAGTTTCTAACGACATTTTTAAGTCTGTTAAAAATAGTTAAATATCAGTGATCATTCGCTACAGTCCAACTTAACCCAAATGCGAAAAACTCCATACTCAAAAAAAAACCAATTACTTCTACAATACAGGATCAAACTGGAGAAAAGGCTTACTTGATGACAATGATGCTCCAGATACAGATGAAATTGTTCCTTCAAGACTGTATGTAACATCACTTGAGTCATTGGCGATAATTTGGAGAGTGAATGGAATTCCGACTTGAACTTCAATTTCAGTGATTTCCGTGAACCAAATCGGCGGCATATTTGCTATAAAATAATAATTATTACAAGATGTTATAAAATTTTAAGTATATCTATAAAATTTCTCAAAGCAAATTGCAGAGACAAATTTTCTTGAAAATTGTGACATATTACTATCTGTACTTCATATTTTAATTAAATGAAGTATAAAGCCAATAAAAGAATATATCCATATCATATTTAATATAATTTGACTACCATACTCATATTTTCTTCATAGGATATTTCTCAGTGTAAATTCGAAAGCTCCCATCGAGGAAGTCATTGCAATCTCTAGGTACAAAAAAGTGGAACAATTCCAAAATGAGCCACACAATTCCTCATACGTAAAAAGCAAGTCTGCAGAGAAATTGCGGAGAAATCTTATAAGATTAGAATGTGTCATACTCAATAAAATTTCATCAGAAAAAGATCACATCTTTTATTGGAGAAAAAGTTGTTTGATTTTTTAGTTAAGCCGCTTATTTTAAACAATAGCTGAATAGGGTCTGAAGATGGTGTGTGTACAATGTTGCACATTGAGAACAGCTTTGACTATGAAATATAAAACAAAGTAATAAACTTAGTTAAATTAGAGCTTGTGTGTGTATCGCTGAGAGTTTGATAGATAGTAACAAATACATACTTAACACTTGTTGTTCCTCTTCAAGCAAATTTTCTGTTTTTTTAACTTGTTCAACTTGTGATATATCCTTGGTAATGAGATATGTTCGTAGACAGGCCTGACTGAATGTTACATTGTCAGCATTCTGTGTGAATAATCAGAATAAAAATTGTTAATTTTCAATTCAATATATTGACTGTCAAATTAGTGCATTCTGTAATTGGACCATAAACTACCATTGCCTTTACATTTTACCTTTTACCACAAGTAGAACTGTTGATCAGTTTCTTTTAGGTGCTGCTTCAGACGATGCTTAGAGTGAATTTCAATGAAAGAAATCTAATCTAGTTTTTATTTTGATGTCTGTCTAATTTTTTATATTTTTTTATGCTAAAGTACTACAAACAATAAACAAGAAGAACTGTTCATGGAAAAAGGTCATTTCTTTGTAAGTATTTACAACAGAACATTATTTTTTGAATAATTTTCTTTTAACGGACATCAAATTGTCAAGAATGAAATAGTATATTCATACCTTGCACAGTGATCTGCATGTATCCAGTTGTTCAGTTGTGGCTTCTTCCAACAACATAGGCAGATATTTTGGTATAAATGATTCATTCTTCATACTAGCCCAAGATTCTCCGGCACCATATGTGAATAGAGTCTCATCAATGCCAACCGACCCTGTTGCGGAGAGAAAATATTATAATATTATTTATATATATAATATTATTTTAATGACCAATTTGAGTATTGATCTCTCTGAGTAAGACAGTGTATCAACTGTAACTTAACAGGCAAAAAACTTTGACTTTATTGGTAACACAAAAATTGTAATTCGAACAACAACTGTACTAGAATGGTTATATTTTCCCAAACATCATGAATTTCAAAAAATTTTAAAAGATATATTCTGACCAGTGCCACCTGTCCAATAAGTTAAGTTGATCAATAAGTATTGATTTTGTCATGCTATTTGATTCTAGTCGTTCAATGGGTGAATTTTTAATTTTGTGATGTTTAATATTGTCATACGATCGCTGGACACACTGCCATCCAAGTGTGGTTACAAGTTTTTTCAATAACCATGTGCATGCGTTGGAAATTTAATGTGGGTTTTTTGAAAACCAAAATCCTCGATAAGAAACTGATTACTGCATGATAACAGAATGTCATGCAACCAGAGTTTGTAAAACTGACCTAAATTATATGTAAATGAATCACAATAGATGTTCAATAAATTCTGTGAAAGCAGAATGATATTGTCAACAATTATTCAGAACGCGTATCAAAATTGTTTTAAAAAAAAAATGAAAACAATCAGAAATAAACAAAATTTCATCCAATATTTACACCTTGACAAAGTACTAATCAGAATTAACAAAATGTATTGTATTATAATAAATCCAGTTATTATATTTAAAAGGAATTTCGACGGAACTCTAAGGTTAATAGATATTTCGTACGTGCATTCTCAGGATTTTAAGGTTGTTAAGCATAAGTCACAGATGGACCATGTCTTGGCGGCATGACCATCAGTGGTGCATGTTTGACAAAACAAAACATGTTTTAAAAAACTCAGGTCATTTAGGTCATTTTAATATCACTTACATGACTGTCCAAAATCAAACACTCTTTCAGCTAAGATTGTTCCGTCACTGATAAATTCATTCATCCTGGTTTCTCTGGCATTAGAAGGCAGCACAAAAGGAGTAAATTTAAGATCTTCTAATACCAGTTGAGATCCGTTACGCAGTTCAAAGTCGTTAGATATATCTTTGTCATAGAAACCTGAGAAAATGAAAATCCTAATTAAATTGACAAAAATTCCATGACATTGTATGCTTTGACCTTACCTACTTTGTTACTTTTGTGCCTTCATATCCCATGCAAAACACAGGTTTAAATGTAATGAACCGTGGCAACATATTCAGATACATAGTATTGGCTGATAATCAGCAGCATAGTATACTTATGAACAGTGTTTGTTGAACAATTTTTGTGTTCAAATTATGACATTTTTATGGACACCACAGGAAAAATCTTTGGCGAAGCATTTCATCCAGACAAAATTTTTCTGATTGGGAAGGTCTTAAAGTTAGACCATCAATAACTTTTTACCGTCAGATGTAGAAGACTAAAAGAGAAGCTATGTTGTCGGTTGAAAATGAAAATTAATACCTACCATACAATCCCTTGAGTTTGTTCGTTTGTGTATTTGGAATGCTCAACCTCACTGTTAAAATCCTAGGACCAGACATTGTAGTCAAAGTAAATCCATTCGCAAACATAACATTCAGTCCATCTTGACCAAACATCGTAGTTATTTCAACTCTATTGTCATTCACAGACCCTCCTGTGTAAAACAAATAATGGGCAATATTATAAACGTGTTCATTTTGCCATCAGCCTTTATAATTGAAGTTTCTTTGATCTCTTAGGTTACATTTATTGGCATTCATAATAAAGCAAACTTATATTTGCCATGTATGTAGCTATTATAGTAAGCAACATTAAGTGCCAAACTAAATGAAAACTTGATTATAAAATTCAGTGTTACAGAATCACTTGAGATATAAATTCTAATTAAAGAAATAATTCGAATCAGCTTATTTAAAAAATATTTTAATGTTGTGATAACATGTTACATAGCCGAACAACATTTAGCTCTGTTGATCATTGACATTGCTCAATAGTCAATAAAAATATGAATGAGAGTTTAACACTGATTCTGCCTTCTGTTCCTGTCTATTTTTGGTTGGTTAAGAAAAAACATGTTTTCAAACATTCTTACCTCAAATAATCTCAGCCGCTTATAAGTAAGATATTGTTTATAGTAATCCAACAAAATGAGAAAATAAAAGATATTTGAATTTTTTATATTATCGAAACCTAAACTCCAACAAGTTCAGATTGTACCTGACAACAAAGTTGTCCTCTGTGTTTCAGTGATTCTTACTCCATTTATTTTTATTGTCATGTTTTGTACATCAGAATCTTCGTGATTTAATTGCACTTCTACACTTGGTGAATCTTTAAAATTGAAAGGTTTAGTTACTTTCAATATTCAGTATAGTTGAAAAACATGTTGAATTCAATGATGAAAAATATTACCTGGTAAATATGTGCTTTCATCAAATTCTTTATGTGAATATTGGCAATTTAATTCTCATATTGACATGGCACATTGTTTTTCATTACTACTATATTGGATTGGTACAAAATACATTTGTTCTTTTATTGACAACTTATGTGAGATTCGTTATTGAATTAACATTAATTAGATAACATGCTATCAGTGTTATAGAACACTATACCCAAAACAGAGAGCCTATTTTGAATTGATGTAAAATTTCCCAGGATAATATTCTACAAATTGTATGTAACTACGAACATTTCAGATAAGATGCTTCTTAGACACCAAAAGAAAATGGCTTTCATCAGAAAAATATTCACTTAATGGACAATAGAAAATTAAATTTCCCTCGAGTGTCCAAAGTAATGATATTTCAATACCGGTACTTGATTTCATGTTGATGATTTTAAAGACTTGTGAAATTAATTAATCTGAAGAAACTCCTGTGGATGTTTCGAAGACCCAAAGAAAAACAAACTTTATTCACCAGTCATTTCATGGCTTGTACTATGTTACACATTTAAAATAGAAAATCCAATATTCTTGTATTCTTTATCACATCTGATCATTTACTAGTAACATGATATTTGATGTGATATTTTTTAAAGCGGTATTTAGATCAAAGCATAAATCCATCCCTGAAATATACTTACTACTCATGTACCAAGGTTCATTGACTACAAGAAAACAAGAACACAAAAACAAAATTATAATAACATCAGTATATATTTATAATAAATATGATGTATAGACTTCGGTCAAGCATGAGCCATTGATGAGCATAACTTCACAACAAAGTGAGTCAGTTATACTTAACAATACTGCATATGATGGACATATATGGTAGAATGCATAGTATACCAATGTGCTTCTTACCAAGAGATGAACTTTTTACTGCAATTGTGTTAATGTATGTTCCTCCAACAAGTTGTCCAGATGCATCAGTAGCTTGAATGAATCGAGCCTGAGCAAAAGCAAATAATATTTCGGTATGTATTCTTGTATTGTAACACAATAGTTTTTGTAAAGCAGAAAACATTAGATCTACAGCACTTTTAATTGCTCTACCGGAGATGTGCCAACAAACTTTTTTATTTTGGCAAAATAAAAACGCAGTTTGCACATCCATCGGTAGAGCAATCAGAACCCCTATGAGTATATCTTGTTCCAATCACTCAGGGCCTTAGATAAGTGAATTACACAATGTTGTTGTATTCAAATACCTGTAACATCAAATCTTCTCCTGTTACTAATATGTATTCACCCTGTCCAGAGAATGAGTAGATGTTTCCATCAGAAGTACTTAATGTTGGATCACCAAATGCATCACTGATTGTTGATGTGATAGTTAAAGGTATTGAACTGGGACGTTTTTCTCTATATAAACCACAAGTCTTTTCCTTTTGACAACAAATTCTTCTAGGTAGGACATCCTCGGCTAAAATGCAAAAGAAAGTAATTCAGAAGTATTGCTTTTATTTCAATATAATAATGTATGAATAGGCAGTTGAATAAGGCATTTAACAAACTGTGACATTGTAACATATGTGACACAGATATCAAATTATACAAATATTCCTAGACACAATTTCATTTTACTGCTATTTCACAATTGTTTAACCATGCCAGTAAAATGATTAAACATGTTTTGTTCAATAAGAGATAATGATGGATCAATATTGTTAGTGAAAGTATATTTTAATGTTTTACTTCCCAAATGCCAGTTACCCAGTTGCCGATTGGCAGCTAATGAAACACTGGAAAAATGGGTCCCATCAGAAGGGAATACGCTAAAAAATATTGTTTAGTGATATATTACAAACAACAAGGAACCCACTACTTTCAATCAACTTAAGTTAATAATAACTCTCAAATGTTTCGATCTCATCAACACTGCCATAAAATACCAAGGCTATTTTATAGCAGTGCAGATGATGTAAACATGATTCATCAGTCGGGAATCATTCAGACGTTTTACATAAGACAATGTCAAAATGAGTTCAGCAAAATAAACACAAACCGTAGAAATTGAGAGCTGTAGTTTCATCAGTCGCATCCGTAACTAAATATCTGACAACCTGTCCACCCGACAGAGACTTCACTTTGTTGAATCCTCCTAGTAGCAGTGACTAGAAAAAAATGTTAAAAATTGGTTAAAGAATGCATTGTATCAGAGGCTCTTGTACTGGTATGCATATTATGTACCCTTAGGAGTATCCTAGATAAAAAACTAGAATAAAAAATGAAGATATTCAGAAAATTATGACCAGAAACTTCAAAACAAATTGATAAAAATTATTAATGCAAAGCATTTACATCTGAATAGCAGCAGATTGTACCGGAACCATCTGGAGCAGCATCTTTCAGTCTCACACAATTGTTAGCTGAGGATAAAAGAAAAAAAAGTTAATTTTGGTAAAAAAAAACAATGGAAAATTTAAAATAGTCGAGTTAAAGATATATTGCCAAAATCACATTCTGTAAGATTGTACACTAGACTCACAAAATGCAACCTGTTGTTTTCCACGTATTTGTATTTTAATGTGAGATAAAAGAAATATTGAGGCAGACTAAGTAGCTTAACATAAACACGACTCAACACAACAAAACACAATACCTGAATGCTGTGACAATACATGAATCAGAAAATAAATAAAGCACCAATCCGGTACGTAAACAATACTAACACTCCCCCCCCCCCCCCTTACAAATACCTATAAAGTCGTTTAGGCTATTATAATATAGGAACGCAAATATTTAGAAGTATTTACAAAAGCACAGGGAATCCCTAAAAACAAGGACGTTCAGGTGGTTTCGATATTCTACCAGACCAGTGCGTATTTCAGTTTTAGAATCAGGAACTGGGCATTTGATTTCATCCTTAATAACTGGATCAGGATACAAATTTGGATCGAATTTCTTTTTAATATCTGAACCACTTATCGGCTCTGAAATGCAGGGATTTCATGTGAGAGCTTTTATATTTCTTCATAGGTATCCCGATGGAGTGTTTATGATGTAAGAGCGTGGTGTGTCAAAGCTTGGGTCGCCGTCCATTCAGAATCTTTGATGTACACATTTTCTCCAGGAAATAACTTCGGGAGTGTTTTGACCATATCGTCGGCCGAAGTTCACTATTTGCTGAGTTTGGTCTTTCACATCTCTATGTCTCCGCAATTTAAAATCTGACTATTTTGGAACCTAATGCATTGGATGAACCAAAGTGATTCAGTTTTCCAAACTTGTATCATTTGACACTTCTGCTAGACATTTTTCTTTTTATTGTTTTGATTTTTGCTACACCTTGAGCATTTCCTTGACCTTCACTCATTTGGCCGCTGTGCTGAAAATTGGTTCTTCTGTAGGTTGAAGATTGGTTCAAATTATCTACATTATGCATGTTAGATTCTTGCATGTGTTCTTCTCTCAATTCTTTCTGCTGTCGTTTGATCGATTCACTTTGTCGAGTTTGATTTATGGTTTTCTCAAGCATCATATCTCGTTGAGTTGTACACGCTCTGACAATTTTTTGTCCCGCAGACCAATAACAATACTAAAACTACACGACCTAGGCAGAAATCACTCTATGCAGAAATGTCCTTGCTATAGTAATAGTATCATTCTTGAGTAAACATATAGTCATCTGCAACTTTTAAGATTCCTTTTAGTCACCTCTTCAACGGTCGATATATTACATATAGCCATATTTAATAAATATTAGATATAAATTATATTCAAGAACACATTTTGTTATGTATGAGTCACTGATAGATTGCGCCACCAAAGCACTATCTGAGTGGGCATACGCTTTGTTTTAGAAACTAATAAATAAAACACTCTTACGTGCAAAATCATCCATTTCAGCTAGTATGGAAGAGTTGATTAATCCTGCCAGTTCAATTTCATCTCGTCTGAAAAATGGATTTTTGTGATGTAGCATGTAGGTCCAAGAAAAGTTGAATACAACGTGCATAAAAGTTGACGGACATTCCTAAATTAAAAAAGCATTAGTTGAATACAACATTTTTAAAAACTTTGTCAGATTTTTACTTGTAGGTACTGAACTTTATTTTTTTTTATTAAAATTCGCTCTGCGCAAGGATGGAAGCGGTGCCTAGAGGAACCAACTGATGGACATTCAATATATATAGATATTGTGGTACCAGCAACTGCATTGTTATAGTAAAGTGCAGTGAATGTTATTTGTCCTGGGTGATAGTAAAAACATCTACCGCCTATTGAACATTATTGGTAAACTTTCCTGCAAACTTTTATTCTACACATTACTATTCATTGTTTTCTTTCATTTTGAGTAGTTTGAGAATATGATTAATACATTCATGTTTCCAGCCAAATTAGTCTTATGTAGGATAAAAGAGAATTAATGACTTGACAGAGTAGTTCTTTTGATAAATTACACAAATACCAACCGGACTAGCTTGTAATATTGGCTGTCTGTCTTTCCAATTTCGACAATATTGCTCTGTATTCACATCTGTTTCGTTTGTTTCTTGATCTAATCTGTATGCAAATCTGGCATTTTTACCTGTAAACAAATATTTGGATATAGCTTAGATCTTATTTTAAAAACATTAAAACTTTGTCAGCGTGCAACGTGTAAAAGAACATTGCACAGCTTTTCAAAAATAATGATCCTCGAAACAGGATCTTTTTTTATTATCTTCGATTGTTTAAAGCTTTCATATCCTTTACTTCAAATGTACAATAAGAATTCACTATTATCATCATGGCAGTATTCATGGTTAGGAAGTTCTTTGACATTGTCAGGCAATCAATGAGTACATTTTTAAATATATGAATTTGCACCTGCATCCACAGTAGCCAAGTCTGGTCTTCTTGGATTCGATATATTTTGTGTGAATGCATATCCTTCAGTAGATGCAAATCCAATCTTGGGTTCAACACCGACAAGTCTTTCTGCATGCCGTGCATTCATTGATCCGATTCGATAATTGAACAAAGCATAGGTCTTCAATCCATCAGTGACAAGTACAAGTTGAAAGGTGTCATCCTGTTTATTTGTATAATGAAGATAATTAATTTTATATTTATTCGAAAATCAATTCCTGGAAACAATCGAACACTTTTAAACTTTCTACAAAGAATTGCCTATTTCCAGAATATTTTCCAACTTTTCTTGAAAAATGGTTTTAAAAATATTAAACGCTTACCAACTAACTTCTGATAAAAAGTATACATCATTTCAAATGTTGAAATGAAATAACACAAAAATTTTCTAATCTAACATTCCCATACATGTCCACATGAGTATCAAATGAGTGTATTAGAGGTGTGATTTGTAAGTTACACTCACACTCATATCCAATCGGAAATTTTTTTTTTCTGAAGCATAAATTTTCTGTAGCTCATTTCCAGAGCAGTTGCTGGTTTTACATTTTATTTTATTCTTTCATTAAAATTTGCCCTAAGCCAAGCCGGAAGCCCACTTAAATAGCAAAAAGCAAGAACAAAATGCAGTATCACCTCCAAGACACACAGGAAATATATTTGAGAAATTTTGAAACCAGTACCCAATTACAGCTGGTTTTGGACTGTATTGTTGTGAAGAAATACAGAACAAAAATATCAAAATGGCGCAACTAAGTATTAAATTGGTCCCTCATCAGCGGGATGTGATATATTCCGAATGATTCTGAGCTGATATTGACTCGTTATTTAATTTAGCACTAATATCCATTATAATATTTCAAAGGTAAGTAAAATGAAGGGTGTTTTTATTTCATGGTATTATAATCTACAGTACTGAATATATGACCTAGGTGACAGTCTAATGAAATTCTAATTTATGATGAAAATACTAAATAGGAAGTAGCTTAAAAAATTTGACAGCTTCTGAGACAAGTAACTGGGAATTTGGAAACTGCATTGAATATGTAGCTTCATTCCATCAAATGTTGGAACACCTGATATATCTCAATTTAGCAGAAATACAGCACAATTAATTGTTGTTTTAGACTTGTTCTTAATGATTCGGGAAAAATAATATAACAGTGTTTCGACATGGGGATATGATTCAAGGGTGGCATCTGCTAATTGTTTACTTATTTTTGGATGCAATTGAGTACCGGTATATCCAATATAGCAGAAATTGCACCTGATAATACTGCATCTGAGCTGATACAAAAAATGAATTGGTGTTCATTATAAAGTGGCCAGAACTAATGAAATTCTTACATCTTCACTTTTGCATATACACAGCCTACAGTCCACATAACCTTTAACTTTGGCCTACAAAATGACTTTACGTGACATGTAGAAAAGTAATAAAAAAAATGTAACACTCAGAGCAGTGAAGCATTATGAGAAGCAAAGTGGGTGTAGATGTCTGGTTTATTAGTTTGCCAGTTTCGAATACATCAACAGCAATTCAAAATAATTAGTATGCTATTGGGTCAATTGAACTGAAGAATGACAAACAGCTTTTTACTGTTCTGGCTCTTGTAGTGTTTTGAGCTGTACAGGCCTGTTCTACAAATATGCGGTGAAACAATGAAATTCTAATTTGAACTATAACATAAAAAATACTGTGAAAACTATGAGACAACAACATTACTATGTGTGATCAAACCCACTGAATTCTTCTCAGTTGTGTTTGTAGATTGTTCCTGAGAAAATTTTCACATGACAAGAAAACAAAATATGTTTACTTATATTTTAAAAATATGATTAGATACAATATACCTATATACAAATGCATATTTCTAAATATCATCAGGATCAGAATAGTTCTGGACCTTTGCAAATTTTTGGAAGTTGAAAAAAGAGAGTGGAAAAAATTAAAAAAAATTTGAAATTTCAATAGTCAGTAGTTTCTATTCATTATTAACCAAATCATCTAGTAGGGAAAATTTTATCAAAACATCTTTTGGCAAATATGTGTTACTATGGATCGCGTCAATGAGACACAGTACATCTGTGGCTCATGCTTGACAAAATAAATTTCTGATTGGCAGAGTTTCAATATGTGCAATATAAATATAATTTATCTTCACACTTCACACCTCATCCGTAGGTAGAGGAACAGCTGAAAGTCTAGCAGCCATGTCTCTCCAAGTAACAACTAAGGCTTCTGTTGCATCAAAACCTTCCTTCGTGTCCCCAGGAAAATATTCTTCTATGAGACCGTCAATATGCTTTAACATTCTGGCATCAATAGCAAAACCTGTCATAGTCAAAAATAAAAGTTGAATATTTTAATAAATTTGTTAGTAGTTAACTAAAAACCATGTCATCATTGAAATTTTGAAATTGTCTGTACAGTTTCTGTCCAGTTGAGGCATAGGTTCAAAGTGAAATCCATCTGTAATTCATTCTAGACAAAATAACATTGCTTGCTAACATGACAATGAGCATAGCTTCATTGTGCTGAATAATTTTTCACAACCATGGACACCAAATAAAGTAGATAAGATAACTAATATTCAAAATGAGTTTAGTTAATTGTGAATGATACAACTGGCATGATATGGCTTCCATACTTGAATTGAATTGGAATTTTTAAAGAAATAAGATTCACCTGAGTTCCAATAATATTGGTCAACATAAACTTGTGACTGGAATAGTCTTGCCTCATAGTCTGCGAGGAAAGGAGCCACCAGAACATGGTCTACTTCATTTCCATTCGGCAGAGGAGTAAACTCTTCACCATTCATGTCTAATTTATATATTCTCTGATCCTCAACGAGACCTCTTTCAAGAACTACAATACCGTTGCTCTGGATGTAATATCTAGAATAATTTGAAAGTTCCATTAAAAGTATGATAACTCAAGATCATGATCAAGTGAATTGAGAACAATGTAAGCAAGAATGAGCCACTTGAAAATCATTCCACATTTTCCCCAAAAAATTTCAGAATTAAATGGGCAAATTTTGTAATATATATATATATATATATACCATATGCATATTATATATATTTTATACAACCCAAACTTGCAACCATGTTATATATTAATATGCAATATATGATAGAAACCTATAGCACACCTCACACGAGAAAGATCAATTCGAGGTGACAAATTCTTGTCAGCTTAAGGTTAAAAATTTTCACAACAAAATTATATATGAAATATGAATATATGATCAGTTTTGTCTTGTTGTAAAAAAGGTTCACATGAAATTTATAGAATGCTTTTATCATGAATACACACCTTGTATATTTCTTTTTATGGAATTTCATATCTGTGTTAAAGTTACGACTAAATAATACCAAGTCATTAAAATTTTCTGGATCTTTTTCTTCGCCGACTGGGAAATTCCATGGAATAAGAGTGATTTCTGTGAAAAAACGATACAAATTTGATTACTGGCAAAATCACTTTATAGCAATTGCTTGAACAATAAATCATAAACACAGGATATTAACAAGTAAACATTGCAATATTTGAATGCTTAAAAACTCACAAAGGAAGTGAATTGAATACACAATTGGCCAGACTTGAGTGATACATTTGGTTATCATTTCATCAAAAAACTTTATGATTGCAAAAGGTGACAAAACAAAATTGAAAGTTACTTAGCTAACAAAACAAGCTTAGAAAACAAATACCGTAGACATGTCACATTACATTATTTTATACAAAAATCTTCATTTTGTCTACAATGGTCAAGTAGACAAATCGAAAATATCTACCAAATAGTTATCTTCATTACAAAATTAAATGCGTATAAGAGTGAGAAATAACTTGGAACCCCTTTAGCAAATATAACTAGTTGGAACCAAATTAAATAATCATTACCAATACATGGTTGGCCATCCTGTATTCGGAAGACGTTGTCAGGCAATCTATATCCATCTGCACACCTACATTCATAAAATGGATTCAGGTTGATACAAACTTGTCCTTCTGCCGTGCAAAATTCTCCAGTTTCACAATAATCAATGGCCTTGAAAAGATATTGAAATTGAAATTGAAAATAATTGTTGAACAAGCCACTTGTACTTAGAGATGAAATAGGTATTTGTGATATGGAAGATAGGCTTTATTCTTGAGATTTGAATTTTTATTCACACTACTTCTGTTCTTGTTTTTTACTACTTCTTGCGGTGAGCAGTTGATAGTTTCAAATTATTGTTTTGGTGTCCAATGAAGATAGGCCTACCCCAGTGAGAGCTAGTGAATGCCCAATTTTATCTTAAAAAAATACCCAGCCCTTTATCCGAATAGTCAGGTAGTCTTAATTAAAAGCAATTGCGTTCGAAATGAAATTGAGAGGCTCCTAACATACATACATGCAAATTGAAATTAAATTTTAAATCCCTTTTGTTACAGAACAATAAGCAATAAATACCTAACCAAATACCTGACACAAGAAGCTAATAAGGAAAACATTATGAGTGCTATTTTGTTAATTCATTTTTTTCAACTTACCACACAGGTAGTAGTACCAGTGTACCCTGTAAAACATGAGCAAGAAAATCCACCCTCTGGCAAATCATCACATGTTCCCATTCCACAATCCACTAGATCTCGATCCGAACATGACAACTCTGCAAGATGAAGAACGATTGATAAGCAAGATAACAAATATTGAGAGTTCAAATCTCGATTTTATATTTAGATAGTGTCAATAGACATTTTAATACCGGTACATTAATAAACGTCTATCTTCGGTTTGTTGAACATCAACTAATACAAAAGTAATGAACAGGCATGTTGGCAGAATTTTGTTCAACTTCGGGTGTCCGAAATGTTTATATCATTTTCTTCAAATCTAAAAAAAAGGTTTACAGCAGTATTGATGATTTTGTACATTTTTCAATAGTGTTGTTGCTACCAGAAATTGAAAAAGTGGCATTTCATTTCTCTAGCGTGAGATATACCATGAAAAGCTGTCCATTTGCTAAATTTTCGTCTAATAGAAACCATTTTCTTTGGGTGTCTGAGTAGTGGAGTAGCTCCCATCGGAGAGTCTGCAAACAGGCATCAGCATGACTTGGTATGTTCCTACTTGTATAGGATGTTCACAGTGAAAGAATGTAACTATGAATGTATTAATGAAGTTTCAATGATTCAACAAAGTGTGAGTAAGAAACGACAACAATCAATTTTTAATGTAACCTGTGAGAGGCATCTTGATATAAAATTGGACTCAAATTTGTGCTACAGCTCAATCTATATTTTTATAACACACTCCAATTTACTTACGTGCTTCACATCTGTCTCCTTTGTATCCTGGTTCACATAAACATGAAACCATTCCATCATCGTCAGTACCACAAGTTCCATGACCATTACATGTGTCTGCTGTGCAGGTTTCTACCACACAACATTTGCTGGTTGAGAAGACAAAGAAAAAGATATTAATACAGAAATGAGGATTGAAAATTATCATACACCAGTCAAAAATATTTACGAATAACTTGGGATTTATTTACTGGAATAGTGAGGTAGTCTGGTATTCTGGTGAAAAGTAATTCGTTTTTCGATCATTCTTAAATTGACTTAATTTTCAGTGAAATTATGATATATGCAAACTTTTACATTTTAAAGCATTTAATGTGAGTAGCTAGCTATTTGATAGAAAGAAATTAGATAAACTAAAACACTAGTAATGGAGTCAGAGAAGAAATCCTCAAGTTTTGAACATTTTTATTTAGTAAAAAAATTTATTCAAGTAGGTAAACATCTCTTATTTATCTGTGTAATATTCTGCATTTTACAATGCAAAAATTTAAGATTAAGCGAAAGACGCTCATTTCAATTCAATTCTTTACACATACTATTCTTAAAACTATATACCGGTACATGACATGTAATATCCATAACCCAAAATTGTTATTCTAATTATACCATTGAAAAAGAAATAATATTTCTCACCTTGACCAAGAAGAAGTGGTATATCCTGAGTTACAGACACAAGTACTCTCTCCTCCCGAAAACTCGCAATTCTGCAACAAGTTTCATTAGGTAACATCGTAGTTATAATGAGGCTGGTATAAGTGGGAGTGCCAAGCCGATAATCAATGTGAGTCGAAAGAGCTATTTATAATTATTTATTGTTCTTATTCATTTCTTATGCCAATTCAGTTAACAATGGATCACATTGCTGACACACTCATGTTAAATTTAGTTTAATTAATATTGAAGTCTTTATTCAATTTAAATTAGCTTTCAGAATTTCAGATAACCGAAATTTTTTACTATATTTGCATATTGGGCATTGAAATTATGATTTACAAAAGAGAAACACATATTTTGTAGTAATATAGAAGATGATTGTTAAAACTATTTTTCAACAATGATCTCACATGCTGACATCCATTGTCTTCGGGACATTTGAATCGTGCGGAACAAAGGGTTTCCAAGGTTGGAGCTGATTTGTAGTACCCACTACTACATCTACATTTATCAGTGTTATCAAAGGTGTAACAAGTCGAAAACTTCTCTGGAAAGCACCAGTTGAACCTGCATGTATTGATAGCTGAAAAATAAAATAACAATTTACCATGAGATATCAACCCATCAATAGCCTTGTTGATCAAAATAAGTGCAGTGAAGAAAGAAAAGTATTTGTTTTGTTTTATGAGTTGTTTGATATATATGCGGCTCTTTTGATCAGATTCTATATTTTCTTACCATACTAGGAACAAAAAAATTTTGTTAATGGGGATATTCTAATCACAAAATTGAGATGAATTATTTCAGTTCGGTACGATTCGACTACAGTTTTTCCCAAATTTTTATTCAATGTCGATTTTCTATTCAAAAAAAAAAAATTATAAAAGATTGGCAATCTTAAAATAAAAGTTGAAATCATAAAATTTCGAACTT